>CM060913.1:669759548-670149548 GCA_030737875.1 Allium sativum | reverse complement strand
AATTTTGTATCCCCATAGAGGATAATAATTCCTTACTTCACACCCGGTTGGGGAGTCAAAGTTCGTTGAGCCCAGGTGTAACAACCTGCCCGAAATGGGCCTAAATTTCGACCTAGAAAAGGCCATCGAAACTTAGAGCCATTCTAAATAGGTCGTTGGTTCCTGTAAAAATTACATTTGCACATAATATACACACGGATACTTTGAATGGAAATCTCACACAACAGAAAGAGAAAATATAATATTTAAATAAGAGTACCATTTATTTAAAACCCACAAAAATACAACAGTCACATTTACATTTGTTCAATGGGTACATCAAATAGTTCGTTCTCATAAGTTTCCAAAAGAAGTAAAGCAATAACTACTAATAATAGCATAACAACTTCGTCTTCTTCATTAGCTTCAATAATGACTTCGTCCATAGCTTTTACCCCATCTACTGACCTGTTGGATATGTACAGGAGAGGGGTCAGAACATAAAGTTCTGTGTGATTGAAGTATGGTGTTACTTAATGTCCATACCCTATTTTTTATAGCAAGTTGCATATGTCTACGCAGGACACAACAAAAACCAAGTATCTAATCAGTGGGGTGGATATCCAAGTCAATCGTCCATTAGTGTTTTTAGGGTCAAGACCCAACGAGGTGGCATGCTCGATCACTTATGGCCCTATTAAAGGTGGATTCTTATGATCTCTTATAACCCTAAGGCAGAGCCCTAGCCCTTTCAGACCCCATCCTAATACGTTAACGTTCTTAAGTCCATACTCTCATTTGTAATATGAGAAGTAGTATTGCGAATGTTACTACTTAACTGATATTACCTGGTAAGACACCTATGCCGCTTAAGACTTCCCTTAGACAGTTGGTGAGCATGCAATGGCCACATATCTTTCAATTACCAATTTGTCCCTAATTGAGCCCTTACAAGCTTCTAGAAGAAGCGGACATCCCCGTGAACTACCCTACGTCGTTATCGGTTTATGCCTAACCACTTTTTGAGAAGGAGTACCCAAAGACCTACTTTAAATACAATAAGAGTGGGTCCCATGACTTTAGTTCCTCTCCAAGGAATAAACCTTCGGAGGGATCCTTGTCCTAACCACTTAAGACCCAAACTTGATAAAAAGTGAGTCAGCCACTTAAGACTTTCTCAAGACATAGTAAACCTGCCTATTTTCACACATAATAGACTTATATATATAATTATATGTACACACACACACTAGACCTTTCACATTAAACCGTGCACTTGTCGATGCTGGATATGCCGGTCGGTTCCAGGAAGATACTACAAGTTGGTTTAACTTCGTGTCTAGTGTACTTAGTTTTTGAATGGCCCATGGCTCCTTGACATCTCACATTAGTTGGGCTCACTCGTGGTTGTTGGATTTGTCGGTCGGTTCCGGGCAGACTTCTACCGCAAATGGCAACTAACCTCATGTCTATGTGTCACTATTTATATGTATTTAAAACCATTCTATATACGCATACACAAGCAAACAAATAATTTTATATGAGGACATTTCAATTTCATATTTTAACCTAATCACATTTATTACGCTAATACAACATTAATTACGGTGATTACGTCCATATAAGTATAATAATAATAGTACCTAATTAACGTAAATATTCATATAAACGGGGAAATGTTCTAACGAGGAAGCAATTGTCAATTTGTCCAATTCGAGGTATACAAGTATGTTTTCCTTACTTTTACTGCTACAACATAGGCATGATAACATAATGACAAGATAATAAATAGCAGTGGATGGAAAATATACCTATATACAATTTCAACTTACATCCTAGGCTTGTAGAAATGATTTCAATACTGAATTAAAAATAGAGTATTACATACACTTATATTTGTATGTTTATAATTCCTATTTCACCTAATTCATCCTTTTTGGCGTTATGCACATAAAAATGTTTACATTTGACTTTTTTTCAAATATGAATGCATTTGGATTCAAAATAGGATCCAAACCCAAAGCAAATCATGAAATAATCAAATCTAAACCTTTTAAGGTTACAATCGAATGGTAAATAAAGGTGAATTACATAAAATAGAAATAACAGTAACAACACCCTTTTCATTTTTAATCCAATATTAAAACCAAAGATCCACAAAACCCAAATAATCATGACAATTCATACGCAAATACAAGATAGAGGATTTGGGGGTTTTAGTGTTTATATTATCGGTTTCCAAATCCTCATTGGCATATCTTTCAACATGATAATCTAATAAAAACATGAATATGCCTTAAGTAAACGATATTTCACTCACAGATCTAGGTGGTATAGAGAGAAATATGTAATAGATCTAGATCTATGCTTTAATCTTTGCAGTCAAACGTGCTCCAATAATCCTCATAATTATATACATAAGAGACATGTATTAGAATCTCATACATATATGTTGTTGATGCCAAAAAATGTCACCAACACCCATGATTTTTATTTACTTAAGAATACGGTTTCGCGTACGGAAAATAAGTGCAGGAAAGAAGTAATTGACGTAAGAGATTTATAGTGGTTCGGTCCCCTAAGGAGCCTATGTACACTTTGGAAGAGCTGCTGATATTTTATTGACAGCAATGATTTATAAGCTATGAGCCCCTTTAGACATTTAGTTACAAGCATTATCATGTAATTTGGAGTCATAGTCATCATATGTGATTATATGGAAAAGTAGATTTTGTCCTTTTTCTTCCTCAAAGTGAAGATGCCATTAGAGAGGTTCCTTGGAGCTCTAGGGAGGTGACAAATCAGCAAATTTCCATTCCTTGTAACAAATGAGCTTGGGGGTATTTATAGTGGAGTGGTTAGATGGAAGCAAGTAGGATTTGGGTACCACTCATCGGAAAATCGCATCACAAGCTCATATGCAACAGGAAATCGCATCACTTATGAGTATTAGGAGGCAAATCACATCCCTCTCATGGGATACGATTTTCGCATCCCTTTGGATGCGAAAATTGCATCCCAAAGGGATGCGATGTAGCCATCGGGCGCCGCATCCCGATGGATGCAATTCCATGGCATCATGTTGGATGTGATGGTATCGCATCCTTATGGATGCAAATCCATCGCATCATGTTGGATGCGATGGTATCGCATCCCGAGGGATGTGATGTCATCACATCTTGATGGATGTGATGGCGTAACACCTTGTTTGGTGCGATCCGAGACGCTATGGGGAAATGCGAAGCACCGTTAGGCGAGCTGGAGTGAAGCGAGGCGAGGGTTTGTGGGGCGATACGAGGAGTTATGAAGTTACTGCCTGCTCGGCCTCTTCTTGTCTTGAACCTTCAACAACTTGGCAACTCTTCAAACTTTAACACCACATGACATGTTGAGTCGAGTGGGTCTTATGTACTTTTAGGAATCGAACAAAAATACAGGTTAACATTTTCCCCCCACAGTACGTCTTGCCTCGGCATGATGTGCTTTGTGTTGAAGAGAAAACTAGGATGAAGCATGAAATTTTACGTTTGTTGAGTATTTTGGTTCGTTTGTAGCTCGCCTAATCGTCTTGTCCCTGTCATATTCATGAAATTTAGACGTTAGTTGTCGACTTAGCGTAAACGGGTGGTCGCTGACGTGTGTTCGTGCTCGCGCTTACATATCTTTGTATGGTTTTATGCGATGCGATTACGATTTTGAAGCAAAGCAACAGGCTTACATATATTTGTATGGTGGGATGCGACATATCGCATCCCAATGAGGTGCAGTACTTCGCAACCCTGAAGGGATGCGTTACAAACAGAGTGCGTTGAAGCCAAAATATTTTTCCCTTATAAAATCTAGAGTCCCCCTCCCTAACACTTTTCTTGCTCCCATTTTTCGCATTGAAATTCACTGCCTTTATCTGAAGAAAACTGAATCTGATTTGAAATCATAGGTGGGCACGAGGAATTCGAGATGATGAATTAATTATTGGAGCGGGGTTCTAAACCGAGGTCGTACTCAAAATGGTTTATTCGAGCATGGGAGCTCGCAATTTTGAGCCCGGTTTAAACTCAGTTCCAGCAATAATGGCGAAACAGTGGTTTGGAAGAGGTGCGACGTGGAGAAGAAGAAGGGGAAGGTGTATCACCTTCCCCATGCCTTGGCACGTTGTGACCTCGCATTACTGTGTGAGGCGGATTCACATCATTCTTGTGATGTGACTTCGCATCACTGGCGTGGTGCAATTTCGCATTACTGGTGTGATGTGATTTTGCATCATTCTTCATCCGTGTGGTGGGGTTTCGCATCATCCGTATGGTCTGGCGTGATGCGGTCTTGCATCGCCGGCGTGATGCGATCTCGCGTCACCTATGTGATGCGATTTCACATCACCATTGTGTTGCGACGCAACATTGCCTATGTGATGCGACTTCGTATTACATATGTGATGTGGCTCTCATGTGTCTGCTTGAGGCCATGGTCTTAACCCTGCGTTGTGGTTGCGATGCTTCGTGATTGCATAGAACTAGGACTTTTCATATAGGACTTAGAGCATATGGTTTGGACTGTGGACAAGAACTTTGGACTGTTTGACTCTAATTTGCCTCCCGATCCTAATCACGATTCGGTCGCGAATCAACGCGAGTCTAGGGACATCGGTCGATGACGATGATGGTTGTTGTCGTTAGACGATAGTGATCATCACCGTGTTCTGAGTCTTTTTTAATTATAACTACATTGTCACGGCACTATACAACATGTTTGCACATTAGTTTACACCAACATAAGGGGTACAGGTTTTACATACGATGTTTAAAGCAACTATATTGAAGTATAGCTTGCAATGGAGACATGATCCAAAACTTAGCAACACTCGGAAGCTGAAGCTTCTCAACACTCGCCATCCCAGTTCGGATCAACCAATAACACTAGTCCTGGGGACAAGAAGCTTTAGACTTCTTCAGAGTCAACCCCTTCCCAGTTTACAGATTCACCGAAAGCACCCGAGCGTGGCTTACATTAGACGGCCGAGCGCTCTCCTGATCAGTCAGCGCTGGGAGGTATTACTATAGTTGAGGAGAGGTTCGAGGAGGACATAGATATTGTGATGGGTAGCGTACCTGAGGCTCCAGATGTGATGGTAGGCGCCAAGATTGTTGATAATCCGCCAGATTCGGGACGCTCAAGCATGGATGAAGATGCCCTGAGGCGCATTTGCGCAAGGTTCGGCATACCGTGGACCCACATTCTAGTTCCCGAGAAGGGAGACCGGGCTCATTCTCCCCCAGCGGGATATACCGCATGGAACAGGCTCATGTGCATTGCGGGGTGTGTGCCCCCGGCTTGCGACTTTATTCGCGACATGCTACATTACTTCTAGTTAGCGCCTATACAACTTCATCCCAATGGATATGCCTTCCTTCTCGACACTTGTCGTTTGTTTAGAGCGTACTTTCATACAGACATCACCGGAGAGGACATTCGGTTCTTGTTTCAGATCAAGAGAAGACCCAAGACTTTGCCTTCCCTTTACTTCCTAGAAGCAATACACAGTGCCGGGTTCATAAAAGGGTCATGGACCAGACTTAGGATGTTCAAGTCTGAGTGGTTTTTCGTTCGCTGTCCTCCGGGCTCCTTGAGACAATTTCTTGAGGGAAGCAAGTGTCTATGTTTTCCCTAGCTTGATGTTGGTTGAATTATGAGCTCGGTGCTTGACTCGGTTTTGTTTAACAGGAATCCTGCCGGCAGGTAAGGGCGATGAATACCAAGGAGGTGTAGTGCGTTTGAAGGCTATTCCGAAGGAGGTTTGCTCGATGGAGAAGATTTCGTATGAGGAGGCCCTTTGTCAAACAGGTATGCTCCCGAGAAACCGAAGGATTTTCCCGATGGCTACTTCAAAGAATGAGAGCGAAGATCCTGAAGAAGGAAAAGGTCATAAGTGGAAATCTCCTACTGTCGTGACTAAATGTCCCATGGCTGCAAAGATTCAAGAGGGTGCAGGAGCGAGCGACACTCATATCGAGGAAACGGTTGGTGGAGGAGATGGTCCGTCGTCGAACCCCATCAAGCCAATGAATGTTGGGGCTGGAGTGGGAGCATCGGCGAGGTTGGTTCCCCCGATAACCACTTCTAGGACCGTCGTTTCGTTGGAGAGCGGATCAGTTCAAAGGATTGGATGATGTTCCGGTCGAAATCCCACCATTCTGGCCTAGTGGCACAAGTTCTAGGAGCTTGACTTTACCTGTTGGGGGGACAACTCCTCCTAGCGGGTCTCAATCTGGTCCGTGGAGAACATACTTAGGGCACACATTCATAGACACAGCATAACATAGCATTTGCTCACATGCACGAAGCGCTTTGGTCTGACATTTGGCTTTGCTTTGTGTATGTGAAATGGATTGCTAAGGTAACGATGATAGGTATTGAGGCTATGGATTGGGGACCTCAGGCCGCAGAAGAGCTCGATTTTTAGTGGTTTCAAGAAAGGGGACAAACTGCCTCAGTCCTCCCGCTCTCGTGGTCGCAGTGGCGATCACCGATATGAACAACGCTCAGAATCTCCACCGCCACTTAGATCATCGGGGTTAGATTCAAGGCTTGAGACTCCGAGCACCTGACCGCAAGCTCCGACACTCCCTCTTCCTACCCCTCCAGCGGAGCCCGTTCAAAGATCTGTCGGTCACACTGTTCAGCTGGTGGGTCGCGGGCCATTAAGGGGAGGACCGGAAGTCCCACAGCTGACCAACGAGGAGAAGATTTCCCTCTTGAAAAGACAATTCCCAAGGTATTACTTTGCGGAGTTAATGCTTGTGCCGGATATCATTCCGACTCCTCAGGAAAACACCGCTCTTGTATGGAAGAAAGTGTACCATGCTTGTCGCAATGTCATAGAGTTCAACAAGTATGTTGGGCATCTCTCTGACTTGGTTCGGGTCAAGAATATGGAGATCTAGAACCATGGTCAGGCCATCGAAGCTGAGCGGATGACTGTCTGAAACCTGGAGAAAGAGATAGGTGGGGCTTATACTTATGTCGTAGGAGCTTTTTGTGCTTGTAATACACCATTCGAAGGATAACTTTTTGTGTTTGACACAGCGGAGCTGAAAGAGCCACAAGGAAGGTTGAAGAGGGAGGAGGAGCATGTGGCTTCGAGTTTCAAGGACACAGCGGCCGAACTTACAAATGAGAATACGACCCTTAAGAAAGATAAAGCCGACTGGAGAGGGTCAACGCTGAATTGGAGAAGGACAACGAAATGGTCTCCCGACTTCAATAGGATAATGAGGCTTTGAGGAAGGAGAATGAGAGATTGAGTGTTATGAACGCAGAAACTTAGAGGTTGCCGATCTGAAGAGGCAGGTTGAGGAGGCCAAGAGGGATAAGGAAAAGGTCGAGGAGACGACCCGAGATGCGTTAAGCCAAGTGGGAGGGGTGAGGGCCGAGCATGAGAAAGAGGTAGAGGGGATCAAGATTGCAACTGAGGATGCCATGGCCCAAGCGGAGTTGGATTTGAAACCCTTTATATGGGATATGTACGTTAAAGTGCTTAAATATCACGATCTTTCATGGGTTGACGATTACTCCAAGGTAGTGGCCAAGGTATGGGACAAGCTGCTGGTATTTCAGGTTGACCTACAGGGGGTGGATGCCATCAACGAAGTTGAATTCATGTTCTCTCACTTGAAAGAGGAAGAACGCTTGAAGAGACCGGAGGGAAGAGAGTTGCTGAGGAGTGACGTTGCGGTGGAGCGGGCTACCGCAAAAGGAAAAAACCATGGACACTGACAGTTTGGTGGTGGCCCATGAGTTCTACGAGGGTAGCTCTTCCCAACAGTCGGCTGGTCCGTTAGCTCCAACAGCCAGTTTGCAAGTTCCAGCCCCTATCGTGCCTTGGTACAACCCTGACCATCCGGGGCTAAGGAATGAGAGTCTGTCTTGAACTGCACCACATGTGTCGGTAGGTAAAGTCGCGCCTTCCTCATGTACTTCAAGGTATGGGAATGTGGGGACTTAACCGACTGACGAGCCTTTTCTTGGGTGTGCAGGGCACTTTGGTACAGAAATGACTACGAGCCTGGACCCGACTCAGTTTGGGCTGCTCGAGATCGAAGCGCGAGGTTTCACGGGCAATCATGGCGAGGGAGGAAGAACAGAGATTATGCTCACTAAGGAGGAGTTGGCATACTTTAGTTCTTTCATGGGGAGAGATGGGAAAGAGGGTCAAACGACAGAAACTGTGGAAGTGAGCGAGCCCACGATGCGCGAGATGTTGGAAGAGCAGCAGGCTGGCTTACGTGCCAAAGCCGAGGAGCAACAGTATAAAAAGGTACCTGGCGAGTTAGCCCAGCAGGAGGCTCTGGTGGATACTAGGAAGAAGGCCGAACAAGATGCTACGGCCAAGGTCCAGAGGGAAAAGGAGGCTACGACGAAGGAGCAGGTAGATCTGAAAGAAAAGGACGATGCAGAGGCCTCTAGGAAGAAGGCGAGGCCAGAAAACTACGGTTGGGAAGATAGGCCAGTAAAAGGTAGTACCAAGGGTCGGGTCCTAGAGGAAAGAGAGCGCGTTGCCAGTACTTGCACTTTCAAGTGAGGTTGTTCCTCCGCCGTTGAGGGAGATCCCGCCTGATGATGAGATCACATAGATCAGCGACGACGAGAAGGAGATCCCGCTAGCCTCTCTTTTCCCTTTTCCACTCAAAGAAAAGAAGGAGAAAGGAGGGAGTTGTTCCAGAAATCGAAGGAAGATAGGAGATGACCCGTCAGGCGGAGGTTTGGGCAAGAAGAAGAAGAAGAATGGAGAAAAGGAGGGCGAGTTGCACAAGTGACTGTCACATTTTGTCTTTCAGTAACGTAGGCCGATAGTATATGCGAGTACGGCCCTCGCCTTTTGGATTTTGGAGGCATGGTGTGGTTTTCATGTACACCCTGTCATTAGAAAAGAAATATATCGATATATGTAGTCTAATGTAGTTACGTGACTGAAAGCATTAGTTAGCCTTTCTTATATCACATTTATGTTTATTGTTCAAACGTTCGTCTTATGCTTTCCAACATCTTGTACTTACATAAGCGTACTTGTTGTTATACTCAACTAAATGCGATTAAAGACTCCGCACTGAGGGTGTCCCCTGGTCGTGCGGAGGTTGTGTGCTAGTTCCGCTCTCAGGCCCTCCGTTGATCAGGATTCCTGAGTCGCACGGAATCGAGGTCGGGTGCCCTCTCTCTTAGACCTCCCAGAGGTTGTTGGTCCTGAATCATGAGGAGGCGTAGACACTGCGATTCGTCCAACTTTTGGCTCTCCCGTTGTTTTTTCGGGCTTAGAGCGCGAGGGCATCGTTTACTCGCCAAAGGTTGCCCGGATTCTGACCTGGTGGTCGGATTGTGGCCGAGGGGCTGCCCCCAATCCCGGAGACCTAGGAGCAAAATTATTTATACTCAGTCTCGGCGCTGGGCTGAAGTTCGAGTGGTACTTGGATCCAGGCCTTGATGGGTCGGATGGAGCTGCGGGAGTGGTCGGTTTTACACTGGCTTGGTTGATGGGTTACCCCCAAGTCCGGAGACTAGGTGGCGGAACAATTTATACTCGGCCTCGTTGTTGGTTCGTGGCTCGAGTGGTGTCATTTATACTCGGATTCCTCATTGATTCGAGACCTGAGTAACGTTATTTATACTCAGTCTCGTTGTTAAATCGAGACTCGAGTGGCGGCATCGACTCACGTGCTTGAGGAGCCGATCCAATGATCTGTGCTTGGTCTCGTCGTTGGTTCGAGACCCTTGTGGCAGTGCCGGCTCCCGTCCTCTAGGTGCTGACCCGATGTTGAGTGCATGTGCGAGCAAGTAAGTTATTACAGTTGTTCCCGCATACTACACAAAGAGCAAACACGCTAATAATACCGAAATAACTGAACATGATATTTACAAATAACTTTGGTAGTGATAGCCTTTATAATGCCTTGAATTGAAAAAAAAACAAAACATTGGTGGAAGGCGGTAAAACTATACAATCATCCAGGTAAAGTAGTGGTGAATGTGTTTGCTATTCCATGTCCTTGGGAACTCGGCGCCGTCGACGGTTGCTAGTTTGAAGGTTCTGTCTCCGAGCCTTTGTTGTATGACGTACAGACCCTCCCATCAAGGACCGAGGCCAGTCGGTGGAGGAAAGATCCGTTTCATGATGAGATCGCCGACATTGAGATCTTTAGGACAGACTCTCGAGTTGAAGTATCAGATGACTTATTGGTGTTGAGCGACGGCTTTGATCTCGGCTTCGTTCCTTTTTCTTCGAGCAGGTCAAGTGATTCCGAGGGGCGATCTTGGTTGGTTTTTGGATCGTACTCGACAAGAATGAAGCTTTAGCTTAATGGGAATGACGACTTCAGATCCGTAGGCAAGAACGAAAGGGGTGTGGCCGGTCGTTGACTTGTGGGTAGTCTAGTAGGTCCATAGGGCCAGAGGGAGTTCTTTAGCCCACAAGCCTTCAGCCTTCTCTAGATGAATTTTGATAATGGACTTGATCACTTTGTTGACAGCCTTGAATTCCCCATTGGCTTGGGGATGATCCACCGTTGAGAACCTCTTCTCGATCTTGTGCAGTCGGCGGAAGTTTTTGAACTCTGAGCTTTCGAACTGGGTCCCGTTGTTAGAGATGATGGCTCGGGGGACCCCATATCAGGTAATAATATTACGGACGATGTAGTTGATTACCTTCTTAGTAGTGATTATGGCGAGGGCCTCGGTCTTTGCCCATTTGGTAAAGTAATCGACTGCGACGATGGAATAATGTGTCCCCTCCTCTAGCCATTGGAAAAATCCCGATGATGTCTATTCCCCACATGACAAATGGCCAGGGACTGACCATTTGCGTTAGCTTGGTAGGCAGGGTTCTTGGAATCTTGGAAAATCTTTAGCATTTATAGCACCTGTGGGCATAGTCTGCCACGTGTTGGTCAAGTGTTGGCCAGAAATAACCATGTTTGAGGACCTTTTTTGCAAGAGTTTTCCCTTTGGTGTGGTCGTCGCATTCTCCTTTATGTACGCCCAGCAATACATGTTCGACATCGCCGGGGGCTAAACACCAAAGTAATGGAACAGAGAATCCCCTGCAGTTGAGCACCCCGTCCATAATGATGTAGCGGGAAGATTTTCGGGTGAGTGCTCGTTTGTCTTTGCGGCACTCGGGGAGGATTCCATGTTGCAAGTAGTTTCTTATTGGCGTCATCCACGACTCAAGCTCGGTCTTCGTCGTTGCTACCAAATCAGTCTGCATTAGATCGATGCTCGGAGAGCCGAGTACCTCGACGGGGATAGCCCCATAAGATGCACATATCCGGTACTTGCTAGTTTAGATAAAGAGTCAGCCTTTTTCATTTTATCATTGAGGGATGTGCGTACTAATGTAATAGTCGAAGCAAGCGAGGAGTTTGCGGACCAGAGCGAGGTAGGGAGCGAGTCGTGCCCCCTTGGCTTGATACTCTCCCAGTACCTGACGTACAATGAGAAGTAAGTCCGAGTATACCCGAATTGCCTTGATGTCAAGTTCAATCACAATCTTAAGTCTAGCTATCAAGGCTTTGTACTCGGCATCATTGTTGGTAGCAGGAAAGTCGAGTTCCAAAGCATAACATATCGGTTGGCCCTCAGGAGTGATGAGCATGATCCCGGCATCGGAACACTGGTCACCAAAGGATCCGTCCACATAGAGTTTCCATTGGGGTTCTGGAGTGTCGGTGTCCTCGGAAGTGGGTTTTCCTGGGATGGTGAATTCCACGATGAAGTCGACGAGGGCATATCCGAGGATGGCCCGGCGAGGGAGGAAGGTAATCTCAAATTGTCTTAGCTCTATGTTCCACTTCAAAAGTCGTCCAAACGCCTCTGTTCATTGTAGGACCTATCGTAGCGGGTGGTCAGTGAAAACTTTGATGGGATGAGACTGGAAGTAAGGGCATAGTTTCCGGGAAGAGATCAACATGCAATAGGCCAACTTCTCGAGCTTGATGTAATTCTTTTCTACCCCCGTCGGTCTTTTGCCAATGCTATAAATGGGTCGTTGGACACAATCTTCGATGCGCACGAGCACTGAGCTAACCGACTGCAAGGAAACAACCAAATAAATATATAAGTCCTTGTGATCTACGGGCATGGATGGGATAGGTGTCGTTCTAAGTGATTCAGGATGTCCTGGAATGCGACAACGCATTCTGGTGTCCAAAAGAAATTGCACTTCCCTTTTCAGAGCAAGTCTAAAAAGGAGATGCACTTGTCAGTTGCTTTTGATATGAATCAACTTAAGGCGGAGACCTTCCCATTTAATCTCTGGACATCCTTAATGCTCTGAGGAGCCCGGAAGTCCCGGGTAGCTATGATTTTATCTGGATTGGCCTTGATGCCTTGCGACTTGACAATGAAACCCAAAAAAATTCCCGATGCAATGCCAAAAGAGCATTTCAAGGGGTTAAGTTTCATGCCGTATTGGTGGAGGACACCGAACATTTCGGAGAGGTCATGGACGTGGTCGTTCGATATTATCGACTTCATGGGCATATCGTCCATGTAAACCTCCATAGATATCCCAGTCTGGTTCTTGAAAATGAAGGTGACCAATCGTTGGTAGGTAGCTCCAGTGTTTTTGAGACCAAAAGGCGTGATGAGATAGCAGTAGAGTCTGAGGTTAGTTATGAAAGAAGTATTATCCTGATTGGGGAGATACATCTGAATCTGATTGTAGCCCGAGTAGGCATCCATGAAGGATAGGATTTGATAACTGGCTATTGAATCGACAAGATGATTGATTTTCGGGAGTGGGAAACTCTCTTTAGGACATGCCTTATTCAGGTCGAAGAATTCGATACATGTTCGTCACTTGCCGTTTGCCTTCTTGACCAAGACTGGACTAAAAACCCATTCGAGGTAATAGGATTCTCGAATAAAACCATTGTTGAGTAGCCAATCCACCTTTTCTTTGAGTGTTGTCGACCTATCGCTCCCCAGGATTCAACGCTTCTGCTTGACTGGGAGCTGCAAGGGATTTATGGCGAGCCTTTGGCAAGCGACTCCTGGGTTGATGCCAAACATGTCGGAGTGTGTCCAAGCGAACACATTAAGGTTGGTTCTTAAGAATTCCACGAGCTCTTTCCTTATTGTGGGCTGGAATTGCAATCCAACTTTCAAGACCTTCGCTGGGTTGTTGGGGCTGATCGGAACATTCACCATTGGTTCTACTGGCGTAGCCCTTCCGGAATCGGGTTCTTCGTCTTGCGTTGGATTGAGATCACTGAAAGACAGCAGTGGCATATGGGCCAAGACTCAAACGCCTGTGATTGTTATGTGGAGACGGTCTTGGCGCAAGAAGATGGAGGCACGTTCTTGCCTTTGTCCTTATTGCGTACGTTCCTCCATTCTTTGTGGTAACAATCCCTGGTTGTGGCTTGTTCACCCTTGATAGTTCTGATCCCGTTCTCGGTTGTAAATTTCATCAGTAGGGACCATAGTGATAAGAAGACTCAGAATTCTACGAGGAAAGGTCGTCCCAGGAAAGCATTGTATGGAGAGATGACATCAATGACCACAAAGTTGAGGATGCGGACCCGGCTCCGATCTCCTGTTCCGAGTTCTACGGGAAGGTCTATCATGCCGACCGGGTGGTTGGTGGATCCATTGAAACCATGGATCGTTGCATGGCAGGGCTTCTAATTTCATCTGGTCGTAGGCCGCCTTGAATATGATATTGACCGAGCTTCCTTAATCAATAAGG
This sequence comes from Allium sativum, assembly GCA_030737875.1. Taxonomy (NCBI): domain Eukaryota; kingdom Viridiplantae; phylum Streptophyta; class Magnoliopsida; order Asparagales; family Amaryllidaceae; genus Allium; species Allium sativum. The sequence goes on along the minus strand of CM060913.1, from coordinate 670,135,834 downwards.
ATCATTTGGACGAAGGCTGGGCCAATTTGAGCAGAGAAGACGAGGGGATCTCTAGTTGGGATCTCGATTCTCGTGTATTCCCTCTCTCGGAAGACGATGTCGTCTCGAATTGTCTTATGAAGTTTAGCGGGGACAGATTCGTCCAGGGTAGAACAAGCTTCATATGTGGCATGCTTGATAGAGTTGGTGTATTCTTCCATTTTGCGGAAGCTATCATGCGTGGGTAAGGCCCACCACAAATAGTGTTGGTCATAATGCCACGTGATCTCTGATTGGATGGCCCTGGAGGCGCATTAGCAGGATCCAGAAGAGCGGGAGTCAGAGGACCAGTAGCCTCTTCAGGAGGAGCGGGATCCTGAACATACTTCTCTAGACGGTTCTCTCGGATGAGTTTTTCGATCGTGTCCTTGAGACGGCAGCAATCGTTGGTATTGTGCTCATACGTGTCGTGGAAACTTTACATCTCTAGTCGAGTAGGCCGCCTTGATCTCGACAACTAGGCCCTTCACGACTGCCCAAGGTGCGAGGCCCTTCACGACTGCCCAAAGTACCTCTGCTTTGAGTATGCTAGAACTTACGACAACGATAATCTCTCGGCCTTCGCATCTCTAGTCATCGTCACCGACGACTAATCACAAACTCAAGTCCCACTCGAGTAACCATTATCCACAACCCAACACCTTTTGAGCTATCTGCACATTCGTTGCTTTCCACCGATCAACGAACACATCGCATCACTTCGAACATCCCCTTCTGGACTCTCGTCGAAGCCATTGTCATCATCGAACCAAACAACATCAATATAATGTTCAATACAGTCTATTGCATTCATCAACATTTGCTAAGGAAACAAACCACAGAGTTCTAAAGTGTTGTTGTAAGCATATTGATTCATCACTTATAGAGCAACCGACTAACCAATCTTGAAAGTGCAACCGACCCATCAAAATGTGCAACCGACCCATGGCCAAAAGTGCGACCGACCCCTAAGAAAGTGCAACAGACCGACCCGTGGCCAAAAGCGACTGACCCCTAAGAAAGTGCAACCGACCGACCTGTGGCCAAAAGCAACCGACCCATCAAAATGTGCAACCGACCGACCCATGGCCAAAAGTGCGACCGACCCATCAAAATGCGCAACCAACCAACCCCATGGCCAAAAGTGCGACCGACCCCTCAGAAAGTGCAACCGACCGACGCGTGGCCAAAAGTGCGACCGACCCCTCATAAAGTGCAACCGACTGACCCATGGCCAAGAGTGCGACCGACCCACATCATGTTCGACCCAAAACCTGCATCCTCCAATGCAACTCCAATTTCGACCAAAACCTCGCCAAAACGATTCATTTGACGAAACCAACTCATCCAATCATCCAATATGGCCACTAAAGTGATATGAAGTCAACAATAACACCAATATGTCGATTCCATCAATAATCATGTAAAATTCACCAAAATCACCATAAAGGTACATATGAACAGAATCATGGATTTAATTTGCACATTCACATGAAATATCATAAAAATTACTTATCTAAACTTGCTAAATCGGATCATAAGGTGATTTAGCCTTGATATATGGAAAAACACTTGCATATGATGAAAAACATGAACAATCACTCATGCACTTCATTGAATCCATGTGAGAGATGCATATCACTTAACGATTCTCCAAAACAAGCTAAAATTGATGAAATAAGAATCTGGATAGCAAGAACCTCGCACCAAATACCTTGATCCGATGAATCCTTGCCTCAATTGATGTAGATCTAGCCTCCAATAGTGTAGATCTATGATTTCCCTCCTTGGATTATGATTTTTAATGGTGGAAAGGTGTTAGAGGAAGGAGAAGCACAAGGCACCAAATGAGAGAATTGAAAACTAAAACTATTTCCCATATCCCTTACCCCCTATTTATAGTTTCCACCAGCCCACTAATGGGCCTCCCCCAAATCAGCCCATTAGGCTCCCAAAATCTGGACAACCAACTGAAAAACCATAAAACAATGATTTCTCCCAAACCGCTGAGCCAAAATTTTAATGTAACCACTCTACGGAAAGGCAAACATCAATTACTTTCCAATGGCATAGGTCTCACCCTCTGATTCGACCTGAGTCAAAAGTTATGCCCTGTACAAGACTGACAGGGGCAAAATGGTGACAAACAAAATCGGTAAAAATTATGGACATGTCTCACATCCCCATAAGCAACATATTAAAAGATGAGAATGACCCAACCCTCAGGGAATAAAATAAAAATATTTTACAATCTTCCGATACATAAAATGCGGGTTGTTACATTCTCCACCCTCCCCCTCCCACCTTAAGAATTTAGCTCCCGAAATTCCAAGCAATCACAACAATTCTGCATGCCTAATATCCATGAGAAGTCAATTCTATCACCCAAACTAACAACCATCCAGCCATGCATCCATAGTCTTATCCTAGCACACAGAATTCTATCAAACAATAACAAGATAAAAGATATAACGATATCAAAAGTTCCTACCAATGAAGAGTTCTGGATGAGTCGCCCTCATGCTCTCTTCCATCTCTCATGTACAATCGTCACCATCTTCACTCCATTGTACCTTGATTAGCCTAACCGTCTTCCTCCTAACTTTTTTCGTGTCATTCCCCACAACACGAAGTGGCTTACGAGGTTCCGTAACTGTGGTTTTTACTTCTAGATCTTCGTACTGCTCCGGAGATACCACCATATTCGAGTCATGCATAAACTTTCGTAAAAACGACACATGGAAAACATTATGCATATTCGACATCTTCTTGGGCAACCTCAATTTATATGCAAGCTTTCCAATTCGCTCGACTTTCGAAAAAGGTCCAACAAACCTTGGTGATAACTTTCCCTTATTTCCGAATCAAACCACATACTTTAATGGCGAAATTTTCACAAAAAACCATGCCACCAACGTCGAATTCCAAATCCTTACGATGCTTATCGGCATAACTCTTCTGATGATCATGGGTTGCCCTCATTCATTGCTGAATGGTCTCGATACAATCTGAGGTCTATCTAATCATTTTTGGCCCAAGCACCAACTTATCTCTAGTTTCTAGCCAACAAGCTAGAGAATTACACGGCCTCCCATACAACGCCTCGTATAGTTCCATCCCAATGCTAGACTGATAGCTATTATTATATGCAAACTCAACTAGAAGTAGATGGTCTTCCCATGATCACCCAAAATCCAACACACAAGCTCTCAGGAGATCTTCCAAAACTCGGTTAACCCTCCCGGTTTGACCATCTGTTTGGGGATGATAAGTCGTACTTAAACATAACTCGGTTCCCAAAGCTTCTTGTAGACCCTTCCAAAATCCACTCGTGAATAATGGATCTCGGTCACTCGCTATGCTCTTTGGGACACCATGGAATCGAACTATCCATTTCAAATAAAGTTCAGCCAGTTTCGACGCCGTCCTAGTCGACTTGACTGGAATAAATCTTGCACTTTTGGTCAAGCGATCCACAATGACCCAAACCCCTTCATTTCCTGCCCTGGTTCTAGGTAGTCCATCGATAAAATCCATCGATATCTTCTCCCACTTCCATGTAGGAACTTCTAATGGCTGAAGAAAACCACTCGGCTTTTTCTGTTCAGCTTTCACCAATTGATAGTTCATAGACTTAGAAATGAACTTTCCAATATCTGGCTTCATCCCTTCCCAGTAGTAAACTCGCTTCATGTCCTGATACATGTTATTACCACCAGGGTGAATCGTCAACTCTGAGTGATGACAGTCTCTCGGAACCTCATCTCTCAATCCATCAATATCAGGAACAACTAGTCATCCTCGCTTTCGAAGTCATCCCATTTGATCGACTTCAAACTCTTTATTCTCTGGTCCTAGCTTCTGGATGAACTCGACAAGCTTCACATCTCGCTTTTGGCTCTCACCAATCCTTCCGATAAGGGTAGGTCTTATCAATAAACTTGCCAACATTTCAGGTTCCAACTCACATCGTGGCCTGAAATCAAACCTTGCCAAATACTTGAGGCTCTTCCACTTCGAAAACATCGCTCCCAAACTTGCGTGTCTTTGACTCAACGCATCTGCCACCGCGTTACCCTTATCAGGAGTATAGGCAATATCAAAATCATATGATGCCAGAAACTCTAACCATCTTTACTGCCGAAGATTCAAATCCTTTTGGGACAAAAGATACTTCAATGATTGTGATCCGTAAACAACTCGAATCATACTCCCAATAGGTAATGCCTCCACATCTTCAGAGCAAACACAATCATTGCCAAGTCTGAATCATGAGTTGGATAGTTCCTGTCATGCAACTTCAACTATCGACTCGCCTAGGCCACAACCTTATCTTTCTACATTAGCACTCCTCCATGTCCAGTACCACATGCATCGGTGTACACCACCATCTCTTCATTCCCACTTGGAATGGTCAACACAGGTGCACTCGTCAATCTCTCCTTCAGGATTCCCAACGCTTGTTCACACTTCGCATCCCATATGAACACTTGGTTCTTCTTCGTCAATCCTGTCAATGGTGCAGCTATCTTGGATAAATCCTTGATAAATCGTCAGTAATAACCAGCCAACCCAAGTAAACTTCTCACACCTGTTGCATTCTTAGGTCTATCCCGGTCCTGGATTGCTGCCACTTTAGCGGGGTTAACTGCTATCCCATTTCCAGTAACAACATGACCTAAGAACCTCACTTCATTCTTCCAGAAGTGACACTTCGAAAACTTAGTCTCAGCTGATGCTTTCGCAAGATTTCCAACACAACTCTCAAGTGCGTCTTATGTTCTTCCTCGTTTCTGGAGCAAACCAGAATATCATCCACGAACACAAGAACGAACTTGTGCAATTGATCCTTGAATACCATATTCATAAGATCCATGAAATACGCTGGCATGTTAATCAACCCAAATGGCATTACCAACCATTCGAAGAATCCGGATGGTGTCCTAAAACCAGTCTTTGCCACCCTCAACTAGTAAAGTCCCATTGCCAAATCCATCTGAGAAAACACTTTGGCTTCGTGAAGCTGATCGAACAAGTCGTCAATCCTTGGCAACAGATACTTGTTCTTTTCAATCACCTTGTTTAGCTCACGATAGTCCACACACAATCTTAACGAGCCATCTGCCTTGGTTGCAAACACGACCGGTGCTACCTATTCAGAAACGCTCCTCCGAATGAATCGTTTTCCCAAAAGGTCTCTAACTTGCACCTCCAACTCTTGTTATTCCTTAGGTGCCATCCGCCTAAGAGGCATAACAATTGGTCTAGCACCCTCGACGAAATCAATCCTAAACTCGATCTCACGATGCGACGGCAACCCTTTGACCTCGTCAAAGACATCTACATACTCATTAGCGATCAACACTGATGACAGGTCTTCTTGTGGAATCCCAAGCGAATATAGATAACTCACGAAGACCCCGTCTTCGCGCTTACATCTAATCAACACCTTTCGCCCTTCCACATCCCCGACCCTCACCTCTAGCTTCTCGCAATTCACCCTTGCCGCATACCTCTTGAGCCAATCCATGCCCAAGATGATCCTAAACCGAGCGAAGTTAAGAACAAAGCAATCACATACAAAAGAGAAACCATGACTCGACAACACTAGACCACGACATATCATGCACAAACTGGATGAACCCCCAACTGGATTAGTCACGATCAATGGTCTATCACAAATCTCGGGTTCCAAACCCAAGAGACACACGAGTTCATTGCAAATGAATGAATGTGATGCTCCAGTATCAAAAAGCACATGAAATAAAACACCTTGAATAAAAAGACTACCTTGCACCACAACACCCTTTCCCTTTTCCTCAGTAGTTAGAGCCCTTGAAGAAGAAGGCACGACTTCCAAAGCATATGCCTTCACAATCTTCTTTCCTTTAGCTGGTTCTGGACAGTCCTTAAGATGCCCAGGCTTGCCACAATTGTGACACTTCCTCTCCACTTTTGGATTTTTGCATTGTTTAGCAAAATGGCCTTTCTGTTGGCAGTTAAACCAAACTGACTCACTCTTGGGCTTCTTTTGGTCATTCTTCCCTTCCTGTTGTTGCTGCTTCCTTTTCTTATTATTACCACCTTGTTGTGGCTTCTGTTCTTCCTTAGGTGCAACAACAGACATTTTCTTAGGAAACAAACTTTCATGCCTCAAAGCCTTCTCGACGACCTTCTCAAAGCTATCATCGAGGTGATCCACAAGCTGATCCCAAGATATTCATCCAACCCCAAGACAAACTTTTCATTCTTTTGATAAGGAGTATCCACATATGAACGAGCATACTTCGACAAAGCCTCGAAGTTAGAAATATAGTCAAGAACTGGGTGACCATTCTGCTTAAGCTCCACGAATCTCTTAGACAAAATTGACTTTTGCACAGTGGAGATAAACTTCGCTTCAAACTAGGCTTGAAATTGCTCCCATAAGATCTCTTCCTCCGGAGTCTCAAATGTGACAGAGTTCCGCCAGTCCATTTCTCTGCCCTCTAACTGCCTTGATGCAAGCTTCCTCTTTGTTGCATCATCAATGCCCAATTCCTTAAAGATTCGAACATAAGTATCCAACCATCTTTGAACCTCTTCAACTGGTTCAGTGCCCTTGAACTGTTTCCCTCCCAACGAGGTAAATTCTTTGCATAACTTTGCAAATTCTACAGCTCTAGGCATTTGGACTCCAACATCAACCGTAGCTGCCACTGGAGCGGGGTTCCTTTGAAGACATGCTTCCATCATAGCTTCAAACATGGTCAGGTAGTCAGGTGCCCTGCCATTACCCCCTTCAGGCACAGTTTCTTCCCTAATAGTACGTCTTGTATAACGTCGTCTCATTACAAATCTGCAAGTCAGAATGATTAGCCACTTACAAGATAAACTGCTAAAGAAGTACAGATGCTACTATACTATATAGTATCATATAGTATACATCCAACAGAAATCTACAAGTACGTCTCTCATACGTGATTATGTCCTTGAACTTTGGCTAAAATTGTTAACCAGAGCTCTGATACCAAATGTGACGACCGCCCACATCCCCCACACTAAACAAGAGGAATATTGCGCTGAAAAGTGTGCCAGGAAACTATGGACGATCATCCAGGTATGATAACACCATCAGAACCTATCGTAAATCTCACGGCACAAGGATAAAATATAATAGAACATATACAACAGGTAATAATAGTTAAATCCACTTGCACATAAACTGTAAACTCTTAACAGAACTAGCAGAAAAATTCATACAACTTAGGATAATATTTTTGTACAAAGATCCTCACTACATCCCTCAGAGTATATAGTATTAGTGGAAACATAAAAATACTAGATAATAATAAGCTGATACGTGAGCCTCCTGCTCGTCATCGATCTGCATCATTGCCCTCACTAAAGCATCACCTCTCACCTGCTACTCAGTCTGTCCATCCACAACCGGATGAACAACCCAAGGTAATAAGAGGAAACACAAAACCTTGATTCAGACAATAGTCTTAGTGAGCGATAAAACAACTAACAAATTTCATCAATAAAGTATATGAGAATGGGTAGATTTACCAACCACTACCCAACACCAAAGAAGAACTCACACTCATCTTCCCCACATCCGATAGTGATAGCCTTTACAATCCATAACATCCAAGGTGACAACAATTCATCCATGGAAATTAGGACAACCATTGATAAGATTCATAGCATCCAGATTTCATAGGTCTCACGTAGACAATCCTAATTGAGATTAACACCCCTCAAGCACTATCCCTAGAGGCCTAAACCAATATCAGTAAAGCACTCGAGGAACATCTCCCTCGACGTTGGACAATCCATGTGAGATGGTATAAACAAACATCCAAGCATTCAAACATCCATGACAGACTCTGGCTATCACTGCCAATCCTTCTTTTAAAACCATCGTTAATCGTATGACGTCCCATCATGACTGCTATATGTCAAGGGCTAATGATAACCCCAGTTCTAGCACAACTCCATACGCCATCATGACTCATATGTTTGTCTTCTCACATCTCGACAACTAGGCCCTTTACGACTGCCCAAGGTACGAGGCCCTTTACGACTGCCCAAAGTACCTCTGCTTTGAGTCTGCTAGAACTTACGACAACGATAATCTCTCGACCTTCGCATCTCTATTTGTCATCACCGACGACTAATCACAAACTCCAGTCCCACTCGAGTAACCATTATCAACAACCTAACACCTTTTGAGTTGTTTACACATTCGTTGATTTCCACCGATCAACGAACACATCGCATCACTTTGAACATCCCCTTCTGGACTCTCGTTGAAGCCACTATCATCATCGAATCAGACAACATCAATATAAGGTTCAATACAGTCCATAGCATTCATCAACGTTTGCTAAGGAAAAAAACCACAGCATTCTAAAATGTTGTTGTAAGCATATCGATTCATCACTTAAAGAGCAACCGACCAGCCTATCTATGAAAGTGCAACCGACCCATCAAAAAGTGCAACGGACCGACCCATGGCCTAAAGTGTGACCGACCCCTCAGAAAGTGCAACCGACCGACCCATGGCTAAAAGTGTGGCTGACCCATCAAAATGTGCAACCGACTGACCCATGGCCAAAAGTGCGGCCGACCCATCAAAATGTGCAACCAACCGACCCATGGCCAAAAGTGCGGCCGACCCCTAGGAAAGTGCAACCGACCGACCCATGGCCAAAAGTGCGATCGACCCACACCATGTTCGACCCAAAACCTGCATCCTCCAATACAACTCCAATTTCGACCAAAACATCACCAAAACGATTCATTCAACGAAACCAACTCATCCCATATGACCACAAAAGTGATATGAAGTCAACAATAACACCAATATGGAGATTCCATCAATAATCATGTAAGATTCACCAAAACCACCATAAAGGTACACGAACAAAATCATGGATTTATCTTGCACATTCACATGAAATATCATAGATATTACTTATCTAAACTTGTTAAATCAGATCATAAGGTGATTTATATGAAAATGGACTTACCAATGCATTGATCTATGGAAAGACACTTGCATATGATGAAAAACATGAATATTCACTCATACACTTCATTAAGTCCATGTGAGAGATGCATATCACTCACCAATCCTCCAAAACAAGCTAAAATTGATGAAATAAGAAACTGGATAGCAAGCACCTCGCACAAACACCTTGATCCGATGAATCCTTGCCTCAACTGATGTAGATCTAGCCTCCAATGGTGTAGATATATGATTTCCCTCCTTAGATTATGATTTTCAATGGTGGAAAGGTGTTAGAGGAAGGAGGAGTGCAAGGCACCAAATGAGAGAATGGAAAACTAAAACCATTTCCCATATCCCTTACCCCCTATTTATAGTTTCCACCAGCCCATTGATGGGCCTCCCCCAAATCAGCCCATTAGACTCCCCAAACCTAGACAACCAACTGAAAAACCATAAAACAATGATTTATCCCAAACTGCTAAGCCAAATTTTTAATGTAACCACTCTACGGAAAGGCAAACATCAATTCCTTTCCAATGGCATAGGTCTCACCCTTTGATTCGACCATAGTCAAAAGTTATGCCCTGTACAAGACCAATAGGGGAAAAATGGCCATAAACAAAATCGGTAAGACATGTCTCACATCCCCATAAGCAACATATTAAAAGATGAGAATGACCCAACCCTCAGGAAATAAAGTAAAAATATTTTACGATCTTCCGATACGTAAAATGCGGGCTGTTACAAAACTCTTGGGCTGCTTTCTATCTATCCATGCCCCGAACTCGGAGATCGGAAGGACACCCTTAGCTAGATGAAACATCACTGTACGGGGTTCAGGATCATCGACCTCACGAGGGCAGTATTGAATCGCTCGAGGTAGCTTTAAAGAGATTCAACGTGGCCCTGGTATAAATTTGACAGGGTGAGCGCATTCTTTGGGGTTGGCACGTGCATCTTGAATTGTTTGACCAGCTCAGTGGCTAGCTAGCCAAAGGTATTAACAGAGTGGATCATAAGGCGAGAGAACTAAAGCAAAGTCGTGCCTACTAAGGCCACTAGGAAACATTTGCATTTGACGACATCGGTGGCTCGGTTAGAGTCCATCTGCACTCGTAGCGGTTCAAGAAAGCGCAAGGATCGATCATGCCGTCATATAGCACCATCTGTGGCATATTAAAGCGTCGAGGCCACTCAGCTTCATGGACAACTCTGGTAAAGGGATTACTCATCAGGTGGGTCTCCCATGAGTTATTGGCGTTTCCTCGCATATCTCCCATAATCCTTCGGATCATGTCGGGGAGGTATGAGAATGTACATCCACTGGCAGAATCCAGGTTCGGCTAACTTCGGGAGTTCTATTCCTTAGACATCTTCTATGGTGAACATCATGGTCATCCTCTTTCATATCATCAACATCGATTGCCTGGTGCTGGTACGGCTGATGAGGGTGAGCGGGTTGACAATCATTCTGATCTTGAGGGACTTGGGCCCGTTGAGCTATTGGGAGCGTGGGCGCCAAGTTCTGAGCGGCGGTAGTCATGTTCTGTTGAGGAGAGGGAAATTACTTAGACCCGTCTCATCATTGATGAGTAGTCGGGATCGATCACCGTGATGCGTTACCCCACTATAGGTAGCCGTGGTTCTGTCACCGTTCCCGTTTCCATTGTCGTTGCCATTATTATGACCATTAGTGTGAGCGTTAGAGAGGGCAACAACATTATTGTTAAGGATGAACTTCCTTCGTTGATGCAGACCCCAAGACTTTAAGGAAGAAGTTTCCAAGATAGTGCGCCTTACTCGGGAATTGTTCTGAGCTAGTTAGAGTTGGGCGACTATGCGTTGACTTTCTTGAAGCTGACGCATGAGGTCGATGTTAGCTTGCAATGCTTGGTTGAGTTCAAGAGCTGTAGTTCCATGCCTCTTGGCAAGCGCGTAAATCTGCGCTTGGGTTACAGGGGCTTCGGGGTCTGTAGGAGGAAGTATGTCCATTTCGGCCAAGATATCCGCTGGCTGACGTTGCTGGGATGTTTCGGTCTTGGCTGCGGTAGAGGAGTTGATTTGTGTTTTCTTTTTTGCTTAACCATCGTAAGCGGACTTGGTTATCGGTTAGAGAAAGAATCTAAAGCACATTGGAGTTAAGGTTGTAGTGTGCAACAATGTAGTGAGTCTTAGTATTCTAGTGAAAGCACCAGAACGTTGACGCCAAAAAATATCATCAACACCCAAGATTCTTATTTACTTAAGAATACGGTTTCACGTACAGAAAATAAGTGCAGGAAAGCAGTAATTGACGCAAAAGATTTATAGTGGTTCGATCCAATGAGGGGCCTAAGTTCACTTTGGAAGGACTACTGATATTTTATTGACAACAACGATTTACAAGCTATGAGCCCCTTTTAGGCATTTAGTTACAAGCATTATCATGTAATTTGGAGTCATAGTCATCATCTATGGTTATATGGAAAAAGTAGATTTTGTTCTTCTTCTTCCTCAAAGTGAAGATGCCATTAGCGAGGTTCCTTGGAGCACTCTCTTATTTTTTTAACCAAAAGGTTTTTGTCTCATTAATACAAATAAGAAGTACAAAAATACAACAAAGATAAGCGGAGCAATGCCAACCATCGCGATTTGGTTTGTGTATCACAGGGTATCTTTCGTTGATCACTGTGTTCATCACCATTTTGTGGACTATTGCTTGTGTTCTCGGCTTCAACAGTCATTGAGCTGATGGTGTTGGCCTTATTATGGAGAGGAGGGGTTCAATGCACACTTGAATGTCTTATTTTTCGAAGCATCATGAGGTATGTCCTGTCGTATTGGAGTTTTTGTGCTTTGTTGAGTTCTGGTTGCCTTCCTGGTTGTTTGGATCCTTCTGTTTCGACGTTAGTTGGATTGGGATTATGATCTTGTTGTTATATGCTTGTTGTTTGCACTGGGTCTTGATTTCAGTTAGTGGATTTTTGCTGGGTTGGAGATCTTGTGTTGTCCGTATCTGTCATGTCGATTTGTTGCTACTTGTGGAATGATAATCTTGAGTTGGCATGTCCTTGCTGGGATATGTTGTTTTTGTTGCTTCTTGGTGAAGTGGTGCTCTAGTTTCATGTCTTTTTGTATTTTTGCTGTTTTAGCTTGTTTTTCTAGGTTTAGGTAGTGTTGGTTGTCGTTCGGCGATCCGCTTATCTCTTGTTGTAGTTCCTTGGAGCTCTAGGAAGGTGTCAAATTAGCAAATTTCTAACCCTTGTAACAAATGAGCTTGGGGGTATTTATAGTGGAGTAGCTAGGTATGAGTAGGTAGAATTTGGGGACCACTCAGGAGAAAATTGAATCATAGGCTCGTATGCAACAAGAAATCGCATCACTTATGAGTATAAGCAGGAAAATCGCATCCCTCTCATGGGATACAATTTTCGCATCCCTTTGGATGCGAAAATCGCATCCTAAAGGGATGCGATGTGGCCATTGGGCGCCGCATCCCGATGGATGTAGTTCCATCGCATTCTGTTTGATGCGATGTCATCGTATCTTGATGGATACGATGGAACAACACCTTATTTGGTGTGATGCGAGACACTATGGGGAAATGCGAAGCGGTGTTAGGCGAGCCGGAGTAAGGCGAGGCGAGGTTTTGTGAGGCAAGGCGAGGGTTTGTGGGGTGGTACGAGAGTTATGAAGCTATTGTCTGCTCGAGCTCTTCTTGGCTTGAACCTTCATCAACTTGGCAACTCTTCGGACTTTAACACCACATGACGTGTTGAATGGAGTGGGTCTTGTGTACTTTTAGGAACCAGACAAAAATACTGGTTAACATATGTTTATACCAAATTCTAGAATACTAACTTATGTAAATTTGAATAGAGAGAGATTAAGAATAGAGTTAGAGAAATAGAAGAAAATCTTAACCCTATTCTTTTATTTTTCTCTAGAATTTAGTAATGGTGGAGAGGCAATATGGCGGCAGGGATAGAGAATGATTAGGGTTTTCGTAGTGTGATAGTAGGGCTATATATAGTTGCCCATGTGAGCACAGACCGTTGGATTACTTAGGATTAATCTAGGCCTTTTATTTATATGTATCCTCTAAGAAAAATCCTAACCAGCTAAATTTATTGGGTTGTCCAACCGTCGAGCGGTTGATCCCAAGCGTTCGACCGGCGGTCGACACCCCTTAAGGGGGCGGTCGACCCCTTCGAGGCTAGAACACCCAATAAGGCTGTGTTGTTAAGTTGATTATTTTAATTAATACATTCCTTAATCTCCTAATCTTATTCCATATATACAGTATACTTTGTCCCCTGGTCTTATCTTCAATTCAAAATTTGAATCTCCTTCTTTATTTTTAATTTTTAATTTGGACACACACACAAACATATATATATATATATCCATCTAACTATATATATATATTTTTTCTATGTTTATGGTCTAAATTCATGTGTTCGTAGCTTCTTCATACATTAACCGTTTTCTGCATATTATATATGAAAACGATGTAGAATTTCACCACGAATCCAAACAAAAGAAATTTGTAGCCAAATTCCTAAAGCTGCAAAATTTCATTTTCCAGCCTCATTACTTAATTGCTTATTTTTAATTATTTATTTATTATTAATACTTATGAATTTTATGGGGTGTTACACCAGGGGATACGAAATCCTTACCCTTGGGATTTATCGACTTCGAGATCCAGGGGGCATGACATAAGGAGGAATTTTAGGATGCGAAATAAAGGGGAGTTACGACATGCAAATTCTCCTGAGGCAAATGGGATGCAAATTCCGTTCAACGCATGGGATGCGAAATGTATCGGACTTGGGATGTGAATTGTCTCGGACTTGGGATGCGAATTTCGCATCCTTAGGACTTAGCCGATTTTGAATCCTCGTCGCTGTATCGCATCCCGATGTTCCTAATGAGAATTCGAATCTTAGGACACTTGTTGTCGGATTTGTACTGTTTTCGCGGCGTTATGTGATTGGATCAAATTTAGTACTGAGTGTATTGACGAGTAAAGCCATCACGCTCGGACAAGAGTGGATAATTCAGACCTGCTCACAGGATTAGAGCATAAACTCGAACCTTGGACATGTGACTAAACTACTGGTCTTTTGGTTTTATTTTCGATCTCAATCACGATGTAGTCGCGACTCGACATGAGCCCGACTGTATTGGTTGGTAGCGACGATGGTTATAGTTCTAAAGACCAGTTATCATTACTATGTTCCAAGTCCTTTTATTATAATCGTATTAGCACTTCGTGGCACTGCACGTTTCATGTCAGTTCACACCAACACGAAGTTTATAGGTTTTTTAATGTGGTGTATAACGCGACTATATTGAAAGTATGGTTCATAATGACAATGAGAAGCTCCAGGATTTAGGGGTTGGAAGCCGAGCCCATAGAAACATCTCAAAGTTCCAACGAGTCTCCAAATCATTCTAGCTCGTCAATGAGTGGTAACGGGAAATTCGAAACCTCCACCCCATATCAACCAGTAGGCCCATCTTGCACACAAGAACAAGGGGTACAACCCCAAGGGCCTTCTCATTCGAGTGTACATGTAGATGAGCCAGTAGTCGGAGGCGAAGCAGAGGTTGTCGGAGTGGGTCCAATTAAAGGAGTGGATGGTGGTGGTAACCAGGAAGACGTTTTTACAACACCGGACATGGTGTGAGATTCAACAATTATCAAGAATCCCCCAGATTCAGTTGCTTCACGGATAGATTAAGCTTCATTGCCGCGAATTTGTACGAAGTATGGAATACCCTGGGATGATGTTAGAGTTCTTGCAAAAGAAGACATGGCACACGCTCCCCCCGGAAGGGTACATTGCTTGGAATAGGCATATGTGTGCCGCCGAATGCATGCCCCCACCTTGTGCGTACATCCGAGATATTTTATACTTCTTCCAATTGGCGCCAACACAACTTCATCTGAACACGTACCCACTCCTGCTTGAAATCTGCATTATGCATGTTGAATGGTTGTAGATTGAATCGTCAGAGGAAGACATTAAATAACTATATTCTCTTAAGAAGTGAAGAATTATTTCGCCCTCCCTTGTATATATGGAGGCGCAGCCTAACATTCGCTTGATCCTGGGGGAATGGAACAAACTCATCTATTTTAAGGGTACCATTATTTCCAAATTCTTATATCAGACCATCTTCTCCATCTGTTGGATTTGCTTCCAGAGGGTCGTCCAATGGACCGCCAGGACTATGATGGAATTAGCGGAGTAGCGGAAGCTGAGGGAGAAGAAATTACTTCTAGTCTGTAAGAGGAGTTGGGCCCCGACATACCTTCTGACGTGCCCTCGTTTGAGGAGGAAGCTACAAAGGCTCAAGGGGATGCAGGCAGCGATGCCTACAATGAAGAGGAGCTTATTGGAGGGAATTGTTCACAACCCTCTCCTATTCCTTCTCCAACCGGGGAGACAAGACCGGGTGAGGCTGTCGGACAAAGTTCTCTAGCCACGACCTCCATGACCATTGTGTCGATGGAAGTCAAGGATCAATTTAAGGATCTAGATAAAGTCCCAATTGAGACATTTTCTTTCGGATTGAGTGGAGAAGACATCAAGAGTTTGTTACGGCATATTGGGGAACTTACCCTTCAAGTAATCAAAAAATGGATCCGTGGGGAGAACAAATATACACACATACTCACAAGCATTGCATAACACAACACTTGATTTTTATGTATTGGATGTTCAATTCTTCCACAAAGTTTTCTCCTTGCAGGTATCATGGTTCACGAAGGTGACAAAGACCATGGTCGGGAGGGGGAGTCTCGATGGTGGAAGAAAAGCATCATGACTGACTTTTATGCAAGCATTGGACTGTGCTTAAGAAAAAGACCGCATGACTCAAAAGGTTGCAGGTATCATCGAAAACATTCCTCGCATCCAGGTCCTTTACTAGCAGGTGAAAAACCATCGAATGCAAGGAGAGGGGCCGAATTGTTTACAATGATGCAACAGACTGCAATTGCCCCAGCTTATGTACCAAGCAGCATGCCAATGATGATGGCTATTGGTAGAAGAGGATCTGGCAATGTGGGACAAGGTAGTGGAGGAAGGGATGCGAGTGGCCGAGGCATGACGCTTCTCGAGGAAAGGAAGGAGATACTGAAGAAGTCGTTCCCTGGCTTCTACTTCGAAGAATTGGTTTGGCTACCAGATCTTAGTCTGATCCCTCGCCAAGATGATCGAGATATAAATGGGTGTACGCTTCCTGCTACCAGTATCGAGAGATGCTCAGATATGTGAGTCATAGCTTAGGGTTGATATTCAAGAAGAACGTTGAGATACTAAAACAGTAGGGTGATGTAAAATTTGAATGGGAGAGTCTTGCGAATAGGGAGAAGGAGATGGGTAAGACACAATCTTGATCCAAGCTTGCTTCCGCACATTTGAGTAACACCTTTATGTGCTAGCCCTATGGTGTCGAAACGGGTGCATGAAACTAGAGCTAAAGGAGATGAAAGCGGCGATGCAAGAAGCTATTAAACAGTATAAAGATGTTTTAGCCTCTTCATCGACTCAGGCTACTAACCTGGAGAAGGAAATGCTGAAGTAGGCCTCGAAAAACAGATCTGCAAGCTGCGAGAAGAGAATGCAATGGTGCAACAACTGAGGTCGGACAACCAGGCACTGGTTGAGGAAAACGAGAGGCTTCGAAAGGAGAATGAAGAGACCCGATGCTAGAGGAAAGAGAACGAGGAGTTTAGAAAGATGTTGGGAGGAGAAACGCTGAGTATGAGCTGGCCAAGAAGGATAAAGTGGTGGCGGAAGCTTATAATAAAGTGGTGCTCAGTCAATATATGGCATCAGAGTTGAGCATGATGCTGAAGTAGAAGAGCTGAAGCGGAAAACCAGAGAAGCCCGAGCAGAGGTAGAAATGGGCATGAAGGAGGCAATTTGGGGATTCTATATATAAAGCCTTAAACATCGCGGACTTTCATGGGTCAGCAACTACCCTCGGAACCTGGGAAGGACTTGGAAGAAGCTTGTTGAGGATGAGGTTGCTGCCCGGGGGGTGGAGATTGTGGACAAAGCCAATCTAATTGACCAGTTCCTAACGGAGGATGAGTGTTGGGTGTTTGAGGAAGGGAGAAAACTTCTTGAGGAGGATATCGCAGCGGAGGAGGCAGAAACACTTGTTGTTAAGAAGGGAAAGACTGTCATAATTGAGAGCATCATAGTGGCTCATGAGGTATTTCCCAAGTAGCAGCAAGCCATCCCGGCTGCTTCTGCTGGCGGCTCTTCCACAATAGCTGTAACATCCCACTTTTGGGCCCGGTTCAATTCGGTAATCAAACCAACCTAAATCTTTCCCAAAGGAAAATTGTTAGGGGTAATTACACATTATTATAGAACAAAAGACTTTTCCATTATCATTGCAGTAACTTTTAAATCAAAGTACAACTTATATCAGAGTACAATAACAAATACGTGCACATCGGAAATAACTATATCAGGGTGTATCATGTACACAGCGGAAAACATGAACTCTCAGCGGAAGAAATAAAATGCTCTGTACAAAGCTCTAGCTTCAATCCAGTACCTTCTTACAAAATATTTACAAACCAAAACTACTAGGCTACCCGTGTGGAAAATATGGGTACCCAGAGTTCAGGTGGAAGAACAATAAACTCTGGATCAGTCATGGGACTGGTGTGAGAAATAAACAGTTACTTACTTTATTTTAAAGTTGGGTAAATCATAAGACCACGTTGTATAATAATGAACGGGTTTCCCTTCATGAATACCAATCATAAACTTACTCACAATGTTTTTTGAAAACGAAGCTACCATAAGACTCGCATCCTATCACACAATGCAACACAAACCAGAGGAGCAAGTTTTGCCTTATGATAACCGAATATGCTTGGTATGCGAAAGACTCTTTTATTATTACTAGTGCATAGTGTCAAATCAATTTCGAAAATACATTTATAAATCTTAGAAGATGTAGGTACCATATATTATGTCTACATACATAGGGTACAACTAAAGTCATAAAGAGTCGTATTGGAAGTTGGGTTACATTAATGACCAAGGTAAAGGATCTTCCTTACCATGATTCAGAACACCTCTAGCGGGATGTCTCAGGATCAACAAATGCTTCTTCTGTAGCGGCAGAGCCGGCCCACCACTATTTCAGGTGATGTTGGGGTTTCTCTTGAACATAATGTCTCTCGATCATTGTTGACCATTCCGAGGCGCCTCGATCTATCATCCAATAAGTAGACTTACCTGGCCTCCCTACCATTGCATTACTTTCACAAACTAGAAGGAAACGTTAATCCTTATCTCAGTTGTACTTTATCCTGTTTTTGCTCATTAGCGGCTGTGAGGACCTGAAGTCACGTTTTACACAAAGCACTGCTTTTCGACAAAAAGCTTTGATCGTCATTTTCTCATCACTTAGCATGCCACACTGTTAGTTCACAACATATAATCGGTGTCTATTAATATATAACCCTCTTAGTACATAAGTATCGGACGAGGGTGTTAAGCAAAAAGGATAAATCCTACACCACCATCAGATATATAGTCAATAGAAACCAACTGGTTATGCTGCAAATTACAACGTCAGCCACACATCCATTTACAACTGCGTTTTGGATTGTGAATGAAACCAAAGGCACCTTATTCCTCATCCAATAAAGGAGAGAGTCCCTTGCAAATCCAAATAATCAACAAGTACGTCCATACAACTGCCACTTATAACCTCCTTTTGGGTGTACACCCCAATCGAGACATCAACAATAAATCCAAATGATTTGAAGATCCCCAGTCTTCAACCACCATCTTCAGTATCTTCAATACTCGTCGTATGGTTATTCAGAATGGGTTGGAACCCTGTCTTTCCGAAATAACTAGCGCATCTTTATAAACCATAATTGAGATACAAAAATATCTTGAGTCTCATTCCACTGTGGAATATTCTTTTACTCAAACAATTCCTTATATTGGGTATACCCATTTAAGTCTTGTCAAAGAGTAACATTCCTTATAGCCTTGTTTAAATCTTTCCTTGGAAATCATTTCAAAAGATTATAAAATCTCATTTCACAAACTTAAGTAAAATCGAGTTGTCTACGCTTTATCGAGATTATTGAAACCTCACAAAAGGGTAATTTCTTAAATCATTATCCCATTCATCTCATGGAGCAAAATTTGTGGTACTCCGAATTTAATACCCCTCATAGTTTGGTAAGTCTGATTACCTTTCATTCATTTTGAATCTGATTAAAGATTTCAATTATCTTTACAGGAAAACATATTTACCCAAACCCAACTCATTCATTGATCATTGATTAGGGTAAACTACTTTATCTATCCTCAATCATATCTCTTGCCAAAAATCGTACTTATGATTTCATAACCATATCATTACATGAAAATCACGCTTATCTTCTTTTAAGCGATCTTTAAACTTGGTTCCCATTATCGTTTGATTGGGGAAATTCTTTCATTAAATTTTTATAATCAAATTAAATAAAGATTTGATTTCAGCTTAACTTGGGAATTCTTCTTTCCTTTAACTGGGTTAAAGAACGAATGTTATTTAAAACATCATTCACGGTAAACCCAAAATCATACTTTCATTTTAAATGAAATCTTCAAGGAAATCATATCAGCTCATAATCGATATAAATTTCTATAACGGACTAATACTATAAGCGGAATAACGACAAAGCCTTTTAAATTCCTTAAATAGTATAGATCTTCATCCATAGAGATTTATCTCAATTATCACTAAATCGCTCCCTATTTAATTCCAATTTAATTCACTAATTGGAAAACTCAACTGTGTAAAACTTCTTTAATTCTTACTCAAAAGATTAATCTATTCCAAATCATTTCTTAATCATAGTTGGGTTAAAGAATTATGTTATTTAAAACGTCATTCACAACAAAACTAAAATTCAGTTGATATCAAATATAATATTTTTCAGAATTTAAATCAACTTTTATTCAATACCAATTCTCGTAATCAACAAATACTATAAGTGGAATAACGATACAAACATCTTTCAAGTTCCTCAAATAGTAAATGTCTACACAACGGTAATCAATACCAAATATCCGAAGATTATTTCTATCCAAATCCTATTTATTAAATTTGGAAAATTTTCTATTTTACTCAAAAGATCCATCTAAACACATATTTTAAAGCATAGTTATATTTGATAAACCAATTAAATTAAATTCCCAAGACCTTGTTTACCATATTCAACAAGTTAGGCTGAATGCGCAAAAATCGAAATATAGTTCAAAACTTCATATTTCTTTTACAAATCAATTTTAAATCATTAATTGTGATTTATCATAATTTTAACATATTTTTAATAATTTTTATTTGGCCATTTCGATTAATTTCCAATTACGGCCATCGAACTGCGTTTACAACGACCTTTACAAAAATAGATTTAAACATAACTTGAAATCTATAAGTTGAAATCCAAAATTTCTTCTTTCATTTGAAAGCTATTATCAATAGAAAAGAAATGTTTTTTGTTTCGGGCAAATCTGATTTAAATTGCATTAGTTATGCTTGTTTGAAGTTCATGGTTGAAATTCGCGAACTATCGGTGCGCGACACATCCTATTCAAACCATATTATTATTTAAAATAAAACTCATTCGATTCAAACCAAACGTTTTTTATAAAACATTTATAAACTCGTTTAAAAATGATTCCAACTTCAAATTCAATTATAAATCAAAATTGAATATTCTATATTATTATAATATTAAAATGATAATAATTTTCAAAATTGTATCTTTTGAAATCCAAACTTTCCTGAATCCATTATAAAAACTAATAAGATCATTGAAACAATCATTTCGAGTTAAAAACGTCGTTTATATATCTAGCTCGAATTCACTTTTGAATTTACTGTTCAAAATCTATTTTTAATTTAAATAAGCCACTTTTAATTCAAAAACTCTTTCAAATCTATCTCAACCTTTTCAATACTTGTTTGAAATTATTTCAATTGTATTTCCAAATCATTTCGGATATAAAAATCCAATTTCCAATTTCATGCCTTATTTCATTTAAATGAATATATTGTTCATTTAACATTTCAATGGAACTCGACTCAATCAATTTCCAAATATTTCCATATTTGTGATATCAATTTGTGTGAACAATTATAATAACAGCCACATCAGTTATCATCCATCAAACAATAGTCATAAGATAAACGTTATAATTGTTAATGCTTAAATGTACATAAACAGTAATAAGCATCCATCATCCATAAAGCAATCATAGCAACGACAAGCAATTAATATATAATTAGTTGACGATTACAATAACAATTCAAGTTAAAAAGAGTTCTCACAGTGATTTTTGGTCATTTCAATAACGATCGCTGTTGAATTAAATTAAACATAGGTTTAATTTAACCCAAAATTCCAACTAGTCCAATCTCATCCAAATCATTTTATACACATAGTATTCTTCTCCATGATTCCAATGGATCTTGTTTCGTCAGATTTTGAGTTTATACGATCAAGATATGGTTGTTTAAACTTGAATAAACTAATAAGTCATTAGTTTGAACTAAATAAAATTAAACCTTTTTAATTGTCTTCACCCTCTCATTCAAATCACCAGCTCCACCCCCTTCGATGCTGGCTACTGTGCCTACTGCCACCCCGACCCACCGGCACCTCCCCTTATCGAGCCGCCGCCACGCCATCAACCCCGACCCATAGTTCCCCGCCATTGCCTCGCAAACCCAGCACGACCCCCGCCCACGTCGGGCCCAACTCCAGCAGCCACACGCCACCTCCGACCACCAGACTTCACCCATACACCGACCTCACCAAACTATACAAATCTCCAATTGACCACTTCCTCCAACTCTTCCTCCATTCACTGGAAATCGTGGTTTTCATTCGTTGCTCCCTATAAACATTTACCTCTGTTCATGTTGGCGTCATGGTCGTGGACATATTTCGGCGACCTCAGGTGTCCGTTTGCCATGAAATTCGGTCAGCATGTCGCCCTCAACCCGATCTACGACTTTCACATTGGACACTTCCCTTAATTCTCATTCGTTCGGGAATTAAAATTAAAAAGGTTGTTTTGCAAATATGAAATTGTTGGAGGGTAGTGGCTATAAAATGTGGAGAGGGAGAAGTGAATGAGGGTCGGGGGAGTTAAAGATATTATATAGGGGAGATATTTTGAGTTAATAATATTTTATTCGATTATTATATTATTTCTTGCCTATCGCTATTTCCGATCGACGTTTATCAACTCGCCGATCACATACAAACTCCATTGGCGGTTAAAATTAATATACAGCTATAATTTGTTATTATGATTTTAATGAAACTGTTTCATTGAAATTCGAGCTTGTTTGCTCAAATAGTGTTAGTTTGGGCTCAAATTATTGATTTTATATACATACATGTTTACATTGAACGTTTCTATCTCGCACGACCACATACTAACTACAACTGACCCGAAATTTGGAATCTTACAATAATTTAATGTTACGGATCCAATAAAATTGATTCCTTTGAATTCTGAGGTCGTTTGCAAAATGACTATTTTTCCAGTATTCAATTAAATTAACAAAATATAATTTAAATTCAAAATATTCAAATCTGTTAATAATAAAATATTATTGTCTTATATTTATTCAAAAGGAATTCTATATAACTTCCAAAATAAACTATATTGGATTCTAAACTCGATATTTCATTTTCTTGCTAAATCGATATTCAATTTAAAATAAAATCCCTTTATTTTATTTAATAAATCGTTATGGTTTATAAACGATTCCATAGCGACATTCTGAAAATTTGATTTGGACACAATTCACAATCTACAAGATGAAAACTCAATTTTTCTCTTTCATTGGAAAACTATAGTTAAATAGATTCAAACGTTTCTTGTTTCAACGAATTCTGACTTATATTGGATCCTATACATTTGCTTAAATTTCAAAACGTAATATTATGTACTACTATGCTGCTGCGAGCTTGTTTTTAATTATATTATAAATTATACGATTAAAATTAAATTAAATAAATTATAAGTCGTTAATTCATAATATAAATCATTTTAAATATTTAAATAAATTAAATATTCCTTAATAAAATGTGGGTAGTTACAGCAGCTCCAAGTGTACTTCCATCAACCATCCAAGGATCGACATTAGGGGGTTCCACACAACTGGTGACTGAAGGTATATTAATTTACTCGATGAGAACAAAGAGATGATAACACGGAGTGAGAGTGATTGGTCCTTATCTCAATGTGCAGGTATTTAGGGAGAAGGGGCGACGACCGGGACAGAGACAACGATGACCGTCGCAAGTGGGATGGATGTGGATGCCTACAAGAGGCAGATGGATGAGGAGCACATGTTCCTCACTGGCTTTAAAACATAGATAAGGGGGAGTTCGAATTGGTCGGCTTCGAAATAGTGCTCGAAGAGGGGAAGGACCTGGCGGGGGAGACGCCCAAGTTAGTGGACAAACGGAGGCAGCTGGGAAGACTATGCACGATCTAGTCGAGGAACAGAAAGCCTAACTGCTTATGAAGTTTGAGGAGCTTGAGGCAAAGGAGAAAACAAACCAGGAGGCCAGGGTCAAAGCTTATGATGAAGCGAGGAAAAAGGCAACAAGGTAGCCCAAGCCAAAATGCAGGATAAGGCTTGGAAGAAAGCAGAATTCGAGGCCACCCAGAAGCGAGCCAAGGCACAGTTAATGAAGTTGAAAGTTCAAGAGGCCATGAAGATGAAGGCGGGATATCGGGCAATGAATACGTCCGAGAAGGAAGCTAGGAAAACTAAAAAAGAGGCGGTGCAGCCTACGACTACTAGGGCCATTGTCGAAGCTTTCCTTACTCCACTGAAGGCGGTCCCCCCCCCCCCCCCCGAGGAAGATATCATGGATATCACGGAGATGCCGAGTGAGGAAGGAGGTGAAGGACAGACCCTTCTAGCGACTTTGGGAGGAGGATATTGTTAGGGATTGCGGAATGTATCGTTGAGGCAAAACAAACACTAGAGGGGGTGAATAGTGTTTTTGAGAATTAAACAAAATCTAAAGTTTATGTGAACTACTATATGAATCAAACACCACAGAGATAATCACAGACACAGAATCAAACACAAACACAAATATAAACAAAAGTAAAGTGCAGAAAAGAATACACCGGATTTTATACTAGTTCAGAATTGCTCCTACGTACAGTCCCTTGCAACACTGGATTGCGTAGAGTTTTATTACTATATCAATAGTCAATTACAACCTCCTTGATTTCACGGCTGTAAGGGATACCAGCGGTTCCAACCTCCTTGATTTCACGGCTACAAGGGATACCACTGATTACCCGACCTTGATTTCATGGCTACAAGGGATACCAATGATTACTTACACAACCCAAACAATTATAAACAACTCTATAACTCTTCAATAACACTAGATTCAGAGAGTATTGAGTAGAGAGTGCAGAGAGAAGAAGATTAGCGAAAAAACATAATTGAATTCGGCAGAGTGTGGGTGTAGAAATCATAAAAATTATAAAGAATAATGGTGTAATGAAAGGGAATGAAGATGGCAAAGAAGAAGTAATAAAAAAATTCGAAATCAGCCCATTTTTATAGTGTGTGAAAGGCTGCAACGTCTCATAACCGTCACAAATAATGAAAAGACACTTCCTTTCAATTGTGAAAAAATGACAGTTATATGTTGACATGTATATATATGTATGTCGACATATACATGTACAAAATTGTAATTTGAATATTTTTCAAGTGTTTTGATATATATATATATATATATAATTCTGGAAATTCTTAAATTAAAATATAGTGTTATAAATAAATATTATAAAGTAGAAAATAATATTAAAACATAAATATAAACTATGTAGACATATTTATAAAATTATAGAGTTTAAAACTATATAAATATAAAGTATATAAAATATAAATATAAAAAACTTATAAAGTATAAACTTATAAAACTTAAGTTTAAAATCAAATAAAAATAGAAAGTGAAATAGAGAAGAAAGAGATTGAAGATAGAATTTGAAAACAGAATTTGAAATTATTTTGAATTTGAACCTGGAGTGCCATTCAGAGTCTCACATAATCTAGACTTTATAACTATATTTATCTTGAACTCTTGAAATCTTGATTACTCATGAGTCTTGAAACTTCTTTGAATTCTAAATCTCTAACATCTTTAAACTGTACAGTCTTCAGTAATAATTCCTGTATATAAATCTTGCATATATGTGTGTATATATATATATATAATCTAGAAAAAAGTGTTAGTATATATATTTTATAATCAACTAATGTTGAAATAAGGTTGTTGTCATCAAAACTCCATTCTCCAACAATCTTCCCCTTTTTGATGATGACAACCTTAGTTTATAAAATATCATACCTGTATATACCTGTTGATGATGATCTTTCAAATGCCCCCCATGTCCATATGAATCATATAAATTATGTCTATATTTTATAATTTCTCCCCCTTTGGCATTATCTAAAAGAAATTCTAAAACTACTCCCCCTAAATTGTATAACTATCTAAATGAATCTATAAGAAACTAAATAGCTACTAATTCAAAGTAGAATACTCCCCCTTAATCTATATAATCCTATAATAGTAATTCCTAACATTGTGATTATCAAATACAAACAAATCCAAGTATTATATTTACATTTGTTTAATGTCTTATATACAAACCATATCAAATCAAAGCACACCACACCATATGTCTTAATATATACAAGTTTGAAGTCGTAGAATTCAAATTTCAAATAAATCAATCAAATCAACCATACCAATCAATTAGAAGTTTCTTGGGACTTCAACCCAACCGTCTTCTCCAAAGATTGGATCCTTCCCGATGACTCCCCAATCCTCATCTTCTTTGGTTGTTGGAGCCTTTGCAAGATTATTATCTTCACCTCTGAAAGGAGAAGAGATTAGCTACCAAATTGCATCAAAATGTTTCTCTTGCTGCTCAAACATCTTTATTTGGCTTAGTTCGAGATGACGCTGGTTTCGAAGAATGATAGATAGGATGTTTTCGAAAGAATTCAAGGTTTCTTCTAGATTTTCACTAAGATTATGAATTGGATTTGCCATGAATTTGACAAGACATGAATAAGGGAGAAGGAGAAATAAAATAATGAAATTTTCTGGAAGGGATAGACTTAAATAGGGTCTGGAATTCGTTGGATTTTGAATGCACATGAGTAGTTATTTAATTTTAAAATTTGAAATAATTTGAAAATCTGGCAGTTATATGTCGACATATACATAAATGTACGTCGACATATGCTATAAAAAATTGATTTTTTTTTTTTAATTTTGAATCTTTTGAACTATAATTAATTCTAAAGTTTTTACATAGACTTAAAGTTGATTTTAACATAAATAAAATTCCATTCATTACTTAATAGAAAGCAAATACATCCAACTAATTAGGCGCACTAAATACGAGATTCGAAAGCAAAACATAAGCAAATACATAAGCTAATATATAGAGATAGATTAAACTAGATAGTCTAGTTTTCTGATGATGATGAGGGAGGTGAGATTCCAAGCTTTCTTCCTATCTTGACTACGAACTTGGTTATTTTGGACAAGTTCTTCTTAAGCTTCTTTTATTGTTGACAATTTTGACCTGATTTTGAACAATCGTCTCTTTGGAAATGAGTTTAGTGTTGGTTGGACACTCGCACTTTCTAAAGAAGTTTCTTCTTCGTCTTCGACTTCCATTGGCGCTTGTTCTTATTGCGTTCGAGCTCGTTTGGCTTCGAATGTCTCATATGGCTTGAAAGTGAGAGGAATTTTGCATGAGATGCATGTTTGATGAGTCAAACACTTTTCTAGGCACAAATTCTTCTCCATGAAGATCAACTACAAAGTATTTAAAAAAATGAGTGAGATAAACACCATAGTAGAGAGTGTTTTCTCTTGAGGACAATTCTATGGGATTAATTTCATTTAAAATCATGTCGGCCCAATTGATAGTTGTTGACGTGAAAAGTTGGTCATTAGTGACGTTCAACCCCCAATCGTGTGAAGAGCACACGAATACTGATTAGAAAATACAGAAAAAGTAAAGAAAACGAGGAAAACACACAGACTTTTATAGTGGTTCGGTAAAGACTGTGCCTACGTCCACTTTATATATTATTTCTGCTTTAGATTACAGGTACAATGCTTTTTCTATTTGAAGAAAAGAGAGAAGACGATTATTTTTCTCTTCCAGGTAAAGTCTCTCTGGGAAGAAGAAGAAATTGAAGTCGAAAAGGAAAGGTCTCTTTTCCTCTTTAAGCTTTGAGGTATTTATAGGTGGAGATGGCGACTTGGGCTGTTGTGACGTGGCCCGACCTTTCTGGAAAGTCCTGGATGCATGGAGTCCATTTTTTGGATAGAATAGCGGCTGGAAGACTGATTCCACTATTCATAAATAGCATCCTCAGAAGTTGCGGCTTACGTGGCATCCATAGTGAGGTGTATCAAAAGTAGAGCTTTATCCGGATATGGTTGACTGCCTTTTCTTCCTTGAAAGTCGGGCTAAGTATTTGAACAACTCAGCTGGATATTTTCATGTAGATCCGAATTATTCGGTCGATATGCCTTATATGAGAGCGGTTCTCTCGGTTGACTGGGAAAGCGAGTCTTTCAGAGTGAGATATTGGTTTGTTTGAGAAGCAGCTCGGCCCAATACGTGATTTCCTTGTACCAAGCTTTTGCTGGACTTCCTGGAGTGCGATCTGTCTAATTTGGTTGGCTGCGCATTTTGGGCTTCGATCTGACCCGTTGTGGCTTTTGTCAAAAAGAGGGCTAATAATAGTATAACCACCCATAATAGCAAAGAGAGCCTTTTGGACTTTGAGATTTGGATTGTTGAAATTTTCGGAATGGGGAGTGATGGTATGTTGGAGGAAAAGGTTTATGATTCTTGTTTTTACACGAAAGAAGCAATTTTTGAGCTCCATTGGAGCATCGTCTACAAATATGTCATGGTAGGTTTTTAAATTCGTTTCATTGATTTTGAAATCCGAAAAATCCAAGCCCGTGCTTCTACAATTTAGAATAGTGCCTAAGAGTTCGGCATCAAGAACAATTTACGTGCCTCTGACACTACTCCAAATTTGATCATCTTTGCCTTCGTAAAATCCGTGATTAAGATTTGCATAGGACATCTTGACAAGTTTGAGATAACACACTTCGTCGTTATCACGAGAATTAATTATACTTAGGACTTCGTTGTGTTGAAATAGAGAAGTAAGATCATATGAGGGAAATTTGCTAAAGATGGCGAAAACACCCGTGTTAACTTTAGCATTTGCTATATAGTTAACATAAGTCTTGATAGCTTCTTTGTCATTATGAAGATAACCTTTGATGGCTTTGGTTAACTTCAATTTCTGAGTTGAACTTGAGGAAGCCATTGAATTGACAGTTTTGAAGAAAATAGATATGAAGAATATTGATTTGAGTTGCGAATGAATGGTAGAAAAGATAGGTGTATATATAGAAATTGAATGGATATGAATTAAATAGACACATCTTTTTAGACTTAAATGACACTTTTCAGACCTTGGGAGTTGGTGAAAAGTTGGAGGGAGGTTTGAAAGTTTAAACCTTTGAAATTCAAAATTTAAATTTCTGGTCAATATATGTCGACATATGGACATATATATGTCGACATATGTGCCTATTTTCAAAGGAAATTGAATTTTTACGAAATGTGATTTATATTATCGATTTATATTTCAGGTTTAACGATTTCCTGAAATAATTCTAATCCTATCAAACACACAAATAATTTATTTTATTATTTTATTTGTTATTTATTATTATATTATTGTTTGAATTTCAAAATTCAAATTTCAAGTTTGAATTTCAAATTTCATGTTTAAATTTCAAAATTTCAAAATTTAAATCAAAGCAAACAAAGCAACCATTCAACCAAATAAAATTAAAAATTAATTAAGGCGTACCTGGTTTTTAGATCATTTTCTTTGAAGTTTTTTGAACTCTGAAATGTCGTAATGCATATATTCGAATTTCTGGTTTCTGGCTCTTCATCACTTGATGATGAATCTGAATCATCTAACGTTGCTGTGTATGCTTTCTTCCTCTTTTTTGACAAATTGTTGTTGTCTGTTTGTTGAGTCAATTTATCTGGATATGGACACATCTTCTTTGTACGAGCTGATTTGTTGCAGTTATAACATCAACCATCATTACTTCATGAGATTCCTTGGTTATAGTTTCTCCTTCTATATCTCAGAAATTTTCTAAAATGATTTGTCATAAGAGCTGTTTCTTCATCATCTTCACTAGTCGAGCCAGAATCATTTGATGTTGCTTTTAATGCAATAGATTTCTTCTCAGTTGACCTGTTTTCTTTTCTCTTTTGTAATTGGACTTCATAAGACATTAAATTTCCGATTAACTCCTCAATCTTCATATCATCGACATCATTGGCTTCTTCAATTGCCAAAGTTTTCTGATCCCATTCTAGAGTTAGTGAACTTAATATTTTTCTTACTTGATCTGCTTCAGAGTAGGTTTTTCCAAGTGTTGTTAATGAATGCATTATCTCTTAAAATCTACAGTACATATCTGAAATAGACTCGTTCTCGTTCATTTTAAATAATTCAAACTGATTAACTAACATTTCTATTTTAGTTTGTTTAACTTTACTAGTTTTTTCATGAGTAACTTGTAAAGTTCTCCAAATGTCATAAGCAGTTTTACATACTGACACTCTTTTAAACTCATTCCTATCTAATGAACCAAATAACATATTCATGGCTTTAGAATTGCTTTATGCAACAGCCTTTTGTTCATTTGTCCAATGTGTAAAAGCAATTGTGGGTTTAACAAATTCACTTTGTGTACTATTCCATGTATCTAATCCTGCTGATTGTAAATATATCTTTATTCTACATGCCTAATATGAATAATTACTACCATTAAATAGTGGTGGTCTAATAGTGGACTGACCCTCCTCAAAAGAACTATTATTGCTACCGGTGTTGGTTGTAATTATCACTATTTTCAAAAACAATCAGATTATGAACTTTTTGAAAGGCCTTGCTCTGAAACCAATTGTTAGGGATTGCAGAATGGATCATTAAGGCCAAACAAACACTAGAGGGGGTGAATAGCGTTTTCGAGAATTTAAACAAAATATAAAGTTTATGTGAACTACTATATGAATCAAACACCACAGAGACAATCACAGACACAGAATCAAACACAAACACAAATATAAACAAAAGTAAAGTGTAGAAAAGGAAAGAACACACCGGATTTTATACCGGTTCGGAATTGCTCCTACGTCCAGTCCCATGCAACCCTGGACTGCGTAGAATTTTATTACTATATCAATAGTCAATTACAACCTCCTTGATTTCACGACCACAAGGGATACCACCTATTCCAACCTCCTTGATTTCACGGCTACAAGGGATACCACCAATTACCTGTCCTTGATTTCGCGGCTACAAAGATACCACCGATTACTTACACAACCCAAACAATTACAAACAACCTTATAATTCTTCAATAGCACTTGATTCAGAGAGAAATGTGTAGAGAGTGTAGAGAGTGTAGAGAGAAGAAGATTAGTGAAAACAGAATTGAATTCGGCAAAGTATAGGTGTAGAAATCACAAAAATTATAAAGAATAATGATGTAATGAAAGGGAATGAAGATGGAGAAGAACAAGTAATAAAAAATTCGAAATCAGCCCTTTTTTATAGTGTGTAAAAGGTTGCAACGTCTTAGAACCGTTATAGATAATGAAAAGACACTTCCTTTCAATTTTGAAAAAATGACAGTTATATGTCGACATGTATATATATGTATGTCGACATATACATGTTCAAAATTGAAATTTGAACATTTTTCAAGTGTTTTGATATATATATATATATATATATATATATATAATTCTGGAAATTCATGAATTAAAATATAGTGTTATAAATACTTATTATAAAGTAGAACATCATATGAAAACTTAAATATAAACTATATAAACATATTTATAAAATTAATAAGTTTAAAACTATATAAATATGAAGTATATAAAATATAAATATTTATAAATTATAAATTATAAACTTATAAAACTTAAGTTTAAAATCAAATAAAAATAGAAAGTAAAACAGAGAATGAAGGGTCTGAAGATAGAATTTGAAAACAAGAATTTTAAATTATTTTGAATTTGAACCTGGAGTGCTATTCAGAGTGTCACATAATCTAAACTCTATAACTATATTTATCTTGAAATCTTGAATACTCACGAATCTTGAAACATCTTTGAATTCTGAATCTCTAGCATCTTTAAACTGTATAGTCTTTAGTAATAATTCCTGTATATAAATCTTGCATATGTGTGTGTGTGTATATTCTAGACAAAAGTGTTAGTATATATATTTTATAATCAATTAATATTGAAATAAGGTTGTTGTCATCAAAACGCCATTCCCCAACAGATATGAATTCAAGCCTCTCCACGACTCCACCTAAGGAGCAGAAGTCTGGGAGTGTGTGGGCGAAGAGGAAAAGGACTAAGGATGAGTCGTCCATGATCGAGTACGAGAAGAAGAAAGGGAAGAAGGGCGGCTCTTCTAAGTAGCTGTGTAGATAAGTTTTGTTTTTGGTTAGCTGATGAAATATGCGAGTACTGCCTTCGCTTTTTGGAGGCATGATGTGGTTGTGATGTACATCATGTCATTGATAAGAACTTGTAATTTTTGGCATGTGAATAATTTTTTTTTTTTCATCACATACCATTCTAGATATTCAAGTATTCTTTACATTTTCCATTTCTATACTTGTGTAAATTAACTTGGCGTTACACTTAGATAGAGGAGCTTCGAGACTTTGGGAACTCTAGAACGGGCCAGAGAAACACGAGAACTTAAGGTAAGTGCATGTGGATACGAATTCTTGGCTTCGTATTCTAAGGACTTAGCCAACTTCTCCTGTTTCTCCAGAAGTTGATGGTTGTATTGTTTTCTTCGATCCTGAGTTCGAGGCATTAAGCTCCAGTTGTTTTGGCACTGTTGGAAGGTTAATAGCTTCCAGGACCTAAACTTTGGTTCTGGACAACCTTCTCCATGAGGTAGATATGCTTCTAGGACGGTTGCTCCACTAGTTTTGGTGATGGTGATACTAGTGCGGGAACTGGTGGGGATCTGCCTCGGGATTTGCCTCGGGTCCTGCAAAGGCTAGGCCGATATAGGAACTAGTAGACGACGACCCCCAGTCATGTGTACTCGCCAAGTTCTTCTCGGTGCTAAGCCTGACTTAGCAAGTTTTGATCATCACACGACATCACATGACTGAATTGGGATTGAAGTTGAACACAATGCAGTGGATTGGCACAACGTTCGGGAAGATAGTCCATTCGGATTGACCACTCGCATATGTATGTAAAATGTGGGTATATGAGTGAGTTGCCAACCCCGGGATTTGGTTATTGATCCAGTCACATTGTAATTTCAATTCGATTCAGGTGTCGCGCTGGTGGTCGGCGATGACTATGGTTTTAACTATAAAACTAAAGGTCGTCATCGCGTTTCGAGATGCTTGCATGTGGGAAACCTTATCATCGGGTGATGTCGCGGACGACTTCCATGGTGTCAGTATTTCGGTTTTTGACCGTCCTCTCTACACCGTGAATTTTCTCCTAGAAGGTCGCTCTGTGGTGGCAGGGGGGATGGCAATGGTGAGAGTGTAGGAACTGATGGAGGACTGGTACCCTGGGCCTACCTTCTGTGAGGTGCCTTCAGTTGTGCTTCCCGACATTCCCTCAGCTAACTAAAGGGTGACCGAAGCTCAGGTGGAGAAGAGTGGATAAAACACAATGAAGAGGAGGTGCCCTTTGGAGAAGAGGGTTTGCTTCCCGCTCCTGTTTTGCCCCCAACAGGGAAGGAAATGGTGGAAATGAATCACGACCAGGTTTCTTTGATGACGATCTCAAAGACCACTACATCATAGAAGACGGTTGCAGAACGGGTACCCTCCATCCGGCTTCTTAATAGGACTCTGATAGTGCTTCCCGACGTGCCCCCAATTAACTGGGAGGTAGCCTGAGATCAGTGGTAGGCGAGAACCCATGAAAAAGCGAAGAGGAGGTGCCTAGCTTTCAAGGAAGGGAGCATATCTCTTGAGCTGGTATCTCCGGTGACAACCTCTGGGACTACTATGTCACGGTAGTTTTTGATCCAAGCGCTTGAGTATGCCTTGCACTTTCCGAGAATCATACTCATGCAGATGACTCGGCGGTGCGCTTAGCTCTGCGTCCGTCGGGACTTCATTCTTGAGGAACTTGAGTCGTCCAGAGTTCGAGTGAGTTGGTACCAATAGACTGACTCCAGAGTACGCCTTAGCTTAAGTTGGTCATCTAAATCTATCATATTTAGGGTTGTTGTAACACCCCGCATTTTATGACAATTAAACATTTAATAGTGCATATGTGTATATATATCCATAGACATAAATATATAAAAGAAGAATAAAATAATGGTAATGTATGATTGCACGTAATAAATACATGCATTGAAATGAAAGAAAAAGATGCATGCAAATTGATAAAGTTACATGCAGTGGTTTAAATGAAATATTACAACAAAAGGAGGTATAAGAAAAGAATAATGACCACCATTGTTTTAAGCCTTGTTAACAAAAGCCTAAGTAGTCCAGTTGGTTAGAGCATGTGACTTTCATGAGAGTGGCGCAGATTTGATCCCTGTAGGCGCCATATTTTTATTTTAAAGGAACGACAAAAATAATACATGTTCTAAAGAGAAAATATGTATAAATGCACGTATAAGGAAAATTATACATATAAGGAAGTACAAAAATATGTGTATACATGTATATGAAAATATATGTGTATAACACTCTCGCCTCTAGAAATTATGGGATCAGGAATAAATCGCAATGCTAAAGTTATTGAATTTGTGCATGATGGGAAAATTAGTCTACCTCCTTCCAGCGTTTCAAGTATTAATCTCCTGTGGATTAAAGCAAAAAGTTTGAAGCTACGTGGTACTAGTGTGTATGAGACTGAATGGTGCGATAGTGATGAAAGATTTCGAATCAAAAATTTATACGATAGACTTACTTGTATTGATTCATTGCCGATATGTACATGGAGCAGGAGGGTCTGGGCTAGTGACAATAGTCAACGTGAAAATTTACTGATGTGGAAAGTATTGAATAGTGCAATCTTTTCTAAGGACAAGCTACTAACGAGGGTAGTGCAATGTGATTAATTATGTGTTTCCTGCAAGCAAGAGAATGAAACCATTAATCATCTTTTCTTCCAATGTCAGTCACTTTATGCTATCTATTATGAGCTGTTGCGCATTATTGGGAGAACTGATGCGAATCAAAATGCATTGATTCAATGGAGCATTTTGCACAATCAGACTGGAAGAAGTATCAAAGGCAGACTGTTAAACTATGTGCTTAAAAAGTATATGGATAATGTGTGGAAAGAAAGAAATACCCATGTGTTTAACTGTAGTGACCAGAAGACCAATGAGCAATTTAGAAGCAATGTACGTATGGACATTCGAGAAGGAATCAAGCTGTTCAGCTTCACTTTTGACCCGGGGATCTTGTCCAGACTGAAGTAATTATTTTTTGTGTGTTGTGTTTGTCTTCTTGTGTTTAAGGAACCGAGTTTCTATGTTATTCCGTGTGTGTTGTATTTTTCCTTTTTCAATGGTTCTTTAATAAAAGTGGTAGGGGTCCACTCAACCCCGTAAGCCTTGCAAAAAAAAAAAGAAAATATACGTGTATATATGTGCAATATATATATATATACACACACACTCACAAAGGAGAAATTCAAAATAAGGCTGCAATCAAAGAAATATGGTA
Organism: Allium sativum; assembly: GCA_030737875.1. Taxonomy (NCBI): domain Eukaryota; kingdom Viridiplantae; phylum Streptophyta; class Magnoliopsida; order Asparagales; family Amaryllidaceae; genus Allium; species Allium sativum. The sequence continues at coordinate 670,100,882 of CM060913.1, read as the reverse complement.
AGAATTTAATAACGGCATAACACCGTTTGAATTTTGAAATTGAAATAAAAATTGTTCGTATATATATATATATATATATATATATGTGTGTGTGTGTGTGTGTGTGTGTGTGTGTGTGTAAAATGGGCATTAGAAGTTTTATATACATATAAGGAGATTATATGTGAATATAATAAATCAAAGAAGGCATAACGGGATACTAATCAAACGTTTAAATTAAAAATATTAAAAACATTAAACAATACCCAAAAACTACTCGCGGGGCCCAGTGTGGTCGACCCATGGGTCGACACACCCATAGGGGTCGACCCAGTGGTCGATCCATCCTAGATCTGGCCAAATTCATTGATGAACCTGGACTGTTTTCTTAACCACATTTGTTGCTGATTCAGCGTTGCATATACGATTAGATCCTAAACACCTATAAATAAGCTAGCAGAGCCTAGCCTAAATCTCATAATTTCTGAGAGGCTACCTAGGCTCTGCCATTCTTCTTCCTCCTCAAATATCTTTAGAAAATAAAATAATTAGCCTAAGGAATTTCTGATTCAAGATCTGGAGGAAAAGAATGTATATTAATATAGAAGGTGTTCAGAATTCTGTTTAAAGTAAGGTAAATTCTTGGATCTGGTCGATTTAAATTTCTTCTTTTTCTTCCCTTTTTCTTTTAGTTGAGAACTGTGTATCCATGGTTATTTAGGTTTTAAATCCAGTTAGGGGGAACCATGGAATGCTTGGTCTGGACCAGATTCTTGAATTGGAAAGCAATTAGGTGAGTGGATTTAAGTTATACCTTTTTTATAATGGTATATTTATCGTTTGGGATTCCCCGTTAATATGCATAGTAAATCTACTGAAATGTATAAACCTGTTTAAATATGTGGAAATGATTACTGTATTATACATACATGTTCTAATAACTTGTTAATTGCATAGTGTAAGTTAAGTTAAAGTGAAATTGGGATAATTACATGTTAATCTGTGACATATTATGTATTTGAACACTTAACTGTAAGAATTGGGATAATTTCATGTTAATTTGTTAGATTGGAATAATTACATGATTGACGCATACATGTTATTCTTTTAAAATGGAGTTAATTACATGTTAGGAAGAACATGCGACATGATAATCAATTAAAATAAACTTAAAGTGATATTAAGTATCGCATGTAAAAATAAAATTACAGAAAAAATTTGGAAGAATGGATATGCCTAAATTATATGGAAAAATTATGGTAACTAACAAATGGTAACCGCACATAGACACAAAGTTAAATTCAACTTGTGGTAGAAGTCTGCCCGGAACCGCCCGACAAATCCAACATCCACAAGTTTTTAATTTAATGTGAGGGGTCTAGTGCATAAATATACATGTAACAGTGCTAAGACACGAGTTTAAGTCCAACTTGTGGTAGAAGTCTCCCCGGAACCGCCCGGCAAATCCAGCATCCACAAGTGGTCGGCTTAATGTGAGAGTTCTTGTGCATAAACATATATATGTGAATATATGTATATATAAAGATAGAAATAAATGGCACTAATTGTAATTAACAGAAATGAATGAAGGTTACAACATTAAAAGAATTGGAATGAACGGGGAGTGATAATAACCTATTATAATTAATTACATTAATAAAAATGTTATATAATAGGTAGGCTTGTCCTAGGGACAAGTGGAAATTATAACATAAGTTATACTAAATGGAAAGAAAACTTATTAATAAACCTTAATTAGAGAACTAGGTTAATAAGTAAACTACAACAAGTTGAAGTGATAGTGTAAGATGAAATTATGATTAAATAAGAAAGAATGAAGTAAACTTATGTAATGAGATAGGTTATATTTAATCATATATATGGATTAAGATAAAATATACTTAATTATATACTAAGTAGATCATGTTATTGGTACTATGAAATTAGACAATGAATTACATGGTAATAATATTAAGAGATTGTAGATTACAGACCTTGGATTACAATCTAGAAAATAACATATTATAGGATTATTAATAAAGTCAAATGGATTAAGTTATAACTAAAATTAACAAGCAAGAGGGGTCCATTCCTTAGGGATATAAGGGGCTCGAAGTGAACTTGGTAACTTGAAGTTAATATAATTGGAAATAACCAAGTTAATGGGAAATCAAGTGAGATAGAGCAAGCGTGTATTTAAACGTTTAGACATAAGGTCTATTAACATGTTAGCATGATGCGCTTGGGCTAGTCTGCACGCCTGAAGGTGAAGAACCCAAGGGGGTAGATCATTAGAGTGTTTAGAGACACAGAAGGAGCACGTCCACTTAATTACTCGGCTCGACATACGCTTTGATTTCTTAGTGGGACTGGAAGGAAGCATGCGGCTTCCGAGGGATGTGGAGGGTACTCATGGTTGTCCTCTGTGTGGTGACATCACTCAGGCTATGCTAGTAGGGGTTTACTACATGGTGAGTATGCCTTGACTGCAAAAGTAGCTTTGCGGTCATAAGACTGTGACGAGATGACACTAGGGTGATTCGGCTATCGCCTCGGCGGGAGGCTGGGTCAGGACCAACACATGATAGTAGATCGTCGGATGCCCGTCATTGGCAACCAGTGAGATGCGAGAAGACTAGAGCTAAAACCAAGATGCCATCAACCTTTCACTATCGAGGCACGGTGGTTGAAGGACATGCCAGCTGGATGTTTTGATTGTCTGTTAGGGGCACATCACTTAGCTCTTGTATACTTTACTAGTTGAGGAGGGGACTGGTTGGGGGCCATAGTCACTATGAAAAGCAGACTATACCAAATATTTGTATTTTGAGGTCCTTAAAGGAAGGCCTGTACAGATATGGAAAAGCTCCCGATCGAGTTTCGTGTTTCTTGTACAGCCCTGTTATGGAACTCGGTGCACGGTAGATAATACGTGCGGTTAAGGTATCGAGTACGATTGATGATACGTATGTGCGAAAGTCTAGATACATGCATGTCTGCTCTAGGTGGTGTATCATAGACGATAGGGCATAACTACTTGTCAAGGCCGAGCTTGGCCGAGAAATTTTAATATGGAGATCCATACGTCGCTCTGGCGTAGGATAAAGAGTTGTATACGCTTTCATAGCATGACCGTGTAGACCGTGCGAGAAGGGTGCCATGGGAGGTGCCTTGATATTGAGGGTAGCAACATATACTATATTAGGTTAGTCTACTGGGAGGTAGATGGGTACTGCGTGTGTGTAAATCCTTGAGTGTTATTAACCCAAAGTAAACTAATAAATAAGAAAGTATAACTGAACGACATATGTAGGGTTATCCAAAATGTTAGTTTAAATCCAGTCACCAGAACTTGTGTTCTGACCCCCTCCTCATAACATACTCGCAGGTTAGATTTTTCGTAGAGATATGATAGCTTTGGATACTGGTTAGGCAGTATTGTTATCTGGGTAGGGCTATATTTTGATTATATTATATTTTATCCATTCTGCTATGAGATGTTTTCTAAGCCCAGATATATTTTAGATCTTTGTCTTTTCTGCAGGATACCTATAACATCCCGTACTTTTACTGTATAATAATTAATTTATTTAATTATTTAAATAACAGTTTGGTAATTTATATGGTTGTTTAATTAAATAACATTGAATATTTAATTAATATAAATAATAAAATAATATATTTATTTTCGAAATAATCGGAAATAACAGAATTCACAATATTATGTGAATTGGATTATCTATAAGATTTAACTCAGTTTATAATTGAATTATAATAATGAATTTATTATTTAAACGAAGTTTGAACGTGTAATTATATTATAATTATAATCGAGCTCGAAATGGCGCGACAGTTCGTAATTTGGTGATTCGAACTTCAAAAGAATATACAGAATCCGTTTTAAGTCGGATTTCTGTGAAACAAGAAACGTTCGGAGCTGGTGAAGTATATTTTTCTAATGGAAGAGAAAAATCGGGATTTCGTCGAGTAGATTGTGAGTTATGTCCAAATCAAATTTTCAAAAAATCGCTATGGAATTCCTTTATAAATTACAACGATTTATTTATATCATAAACGGATCTTCAGTATAAATTGAATACTGATTTAACCGGGATTTGAAATATCGAGTTATAAATTCTGATATGTATATTTTGAAGTTGTATGATATTCAATATGAATATATATACGATAATATTAATTTATTAATAATAATTTAATTATTTTTAAATACATTAACATTTAAATGGGTTTATTTAGAGCTTTAAAAATAACCAGTTTTGCAAACGATCTCCATTTTCGACGAAACTAATTTTGTTGGATCCAGAATAAAAAATTATTGCTAAATTTCAATTTTCGTGATTTTCGGAGTCAATATGTGGCCGTACGGGATTTTAATGTGAAAGACAGTCGATATTCTGACTTTAAAAATACGCTGTGTGAGCAAACGGACTCGGAATTCGACGAAACAATGTTTGTTGGGTCCGTAATGTCAAAGTGTAGCTGCATGTCCATTTTCGTCATATTCAAATATTGTATGTGATCATAGAGATTTTTTAAGGATAAACATAGACAACGATTCATTAAAATTTATATAATATTTGAATAAAAAAATATTTAAATTATTCTATAAATACCCTAAACTATTTCTAAACCTAATCTTTTCCTCTTTACGGTTAAAATATCCAAGCCGCCACCAAATAAAATAAAACGTGAGGAAAGTTCTCCTTTCAAAAATCATAACAAATCATACAAAAATCCTAAATTCATGAGATATATAACATTGAGTTGCTAAGAAGATTCTCTACAATTCTATATGGGTTTCAGCTTGTTCGATGCCCATTTTTGGGGCTAGGGTTATTGCATCGAACCTAGGTTTTGGTCTTGAGTGAGATTTAAGAAGTTTTAAATCAAATCGAGTTTGTTTTTGGATTTAACAGTTCGAATAACTTCGTTTATGTTTTTCTGGGATTTTGAAAAAATAAAAAGTGTCGGCATCTGTACTGATTACCACGGCTTCGAGCTGATAAACGCATTTCGAATCGTGTGTTCGAGATTTGCGAAAGTGAGATGGAAATGTTGAGGAGTTAAAGAGGAAACGTGCGATGATTTTTGTTCGATTAGTAGTGCGTTGTGGAAGGAGGAATGGGGAGAGAATGGTGATCGGCCTTGGCAGCTGGTTTCAAAATAATGAGGAGATGATACGGAGAAACGGGTCAATTTGAATATGGGCTGAGAAAAAATGTGAGGTCCAATTATGTTGACCATACGTTATATATAGTTTAATTTAAGTTTTATTTTATTTAATAACATATTAAACTGTAGACATAATAACTTGATCATACGTTATCCCAATTGGACAAAAAAGGATCCGTTGGGATCGTATGGACGAGGGCTACACAATGGAACTGACTGGGAGTTAATTGGAGCTCGTTACAATTTATAGCGAAATAAATTGTCTGTCTGAATCAACTGACAGTTATCGTTATTTAATGATGACCGTCCAAGGTGAGTAAAACTCACTAACTCTGCCAGTTTATATTTTTATAAATATAATCTAGTATTGATAAATGATGATTGATTGTTGTGTGATGAATGTTTGGTTGAATTGTTGATTTAGTGGTTGAAATTATAGATAACGATATATATATATATATATATTGTTAATCAAATATTGATTCTGTTTATCAGAATATTTCGTATTGAAATGAAACCGATGTTATTTATATTGTTTAACATATGTGGATGCAGAGAAACAGGTTGGAGGGATCCAACGGAATCCCTCAAATATTATTACTGTTTATTTTCATATATTATGATATATGATGACATATTTTCTGTGATTGATTTTGTATGTGTGGATGACATCGACACTGTGATTTGGTATTTCTAAAATACCATAAGTAATACTGGGATGTAAAATGGGAATTTTTAAAGTGTATATTGAAAATGAAAATATTTATGAAACCAAAGGATTTTATAAAAGAAAATATTTATAAAATCAAAGGATTTTATAAAAGAAAATATTTATAAAATCAAAGGATTTTATAAAAGAAAATATTTATAACATCAAAGGATTTTATAAAATATTTTTTTATAACATCAAAGGATTTTATAAAAGATTTTTTTAATAAAATCATAGATTTATAAAAGGAATATTTATTTAGAAAATAAATAGAATTATAAAAGGAATATTTATTTAGAAAATTACTAGAATTATAAAAGGAAATATTTATAAAATCAAAGAATATTATAAAAGGAAATATTTATAAAATCATAGAATTATAAAAGGAATATTTGTTTAGAAAATAAATAGAATTATAAAAGGAATACTTATTTAGAAAATAAATAGAATTATAAAAGGAAATATTTATAAAATGAATAGAATTTTATGAAAGGAAATATTTGGGAAATGAATAGAATTTTACAAAAGGAAATATGTGGAAAATAAATATTAAATGGAAATCGGTTTTAATAGAGAAATGGAAAAGATTAATTTAAAGTTGATTTTAAATAGAATCTGTTTTAACAGATAAATTGAGAAGATTAATTTATAAATAATGTTTCATAAATTAAATAAAATATTTTTCATTTGATAAATGGAATATATAAGTCTGAACATATATAGAGAAGTAGAAATCGGTTTTGATACCGATATTTTAAGTAGAATGTGAACCCAACATTTATAAAGGGAATTATGAATGAGATTTAAGTGTTAGAAATAAAAAGGAGATTTCGTATGAATAATTCTATAAATAGAAGTATAAATAGAATTTGGAAATGGGATATTATTTTAAAATAGGAAATCAAACTTAATGGATTATATAAAAGAAATATTTTTCACATTCAATGTGAATAATGGATTAAAATGAATATTTTATGAGTTAAAACATTTACAAGGAAAAATGGGTTTTGAAATAGGAATTCAAATGGGAATTTGAATGAGATAGGAGATTAGAGTTAAATGAATTAGAGTAAATCGAATAGAGTTAATCGAATAAGAGTTAATCGAATTGAGTTAATTGAAATAGAGTTAATCGAATATTAGTTAATCGAATAGAGTTAGTCGAATATAAGTTATTCGAAGAGAGTTAATCGAATATAAGTTATTCGAAGAGCGTTAATCGAATATAAGTTATTCGAAGAGAGTTAATCGAATATAAGTTATTCAAAGAGAGTTAATCGAATATAAGTTATTCGAAGAGAGTTATCGAATAGAGATTATTTGAGATAGAATTATACATTGAAATTCGATTTTATCGAATTCAGGAAAGTACTATTCACTTTCCGTTTTTAATCAAGATTTATTTATTTATTAATAAATTATTTGTTTGTTTATTTATCCAAATTAATAAATAAAAGTTATAATTAAGTTATTATAATTCGGAAGCATGGGATTATAACACTATTGTTATAATCGAATGATTTCTGTAAAAGAAGTGGATTCGTAAATAAAATCCGAGAGTTACGTAAGGAAGTTTGTTAAAGATTCAAAAGGTGAACTTTGTCTATTTCGAGGTTATAAATGTTGTTCAGTTAAGGTCTAAGAGGTAGTTATACCCTAACTTGATTGACTTCATTTTTAACTAAGGAATGGTTAAGGTTCGATAGTGAAGGCTGGTCAAGTGAATTAAGTTAATGAGTGTAATGGTTTGAGTTGGCATAGCAATGCTTTATTTAAACATCTATTTAAATCAAATGAAGGAGTTTTGGAAATGTTTTCCAAATAAGAATCAGAAATGTTTTCAAATATAGAAAATAATAAATGAGAGTAAATATGGAAATGTTTTCCAATGATTAACAACATATATTTTCGAAATTTAGAAAATAAGAAATTACGAATATATGAAAACGGGAATAGGGAAATGAATAATTGAATGACAAATTAAATTAAAGGGAATCAGCGTTGATTGATGATTTGCTCGATAAGATTTCCATTTGGAAATATGACCGTTGTTTGTACACATGTAACACCCCGTAATTTTAAATATTAAAATTAACAAATTTAAGAACACTTAATTTTTAGGAGAAGAATTAAGGGGAATGGGTTACTCCATTGCATTCGTCTCGGAATTCTGCTTGGAATAGAGTCCAATATTTCGTAAACCGGACTTCGTACGAGGAAGTTATGACCTTCAGAAGTTTCAGTGATTTAAATAAATTAACACAGCTCAAATTCAAATTCAAAATTCAAATGAAAACACAGAAGTGGGCAGGGCGGGATTTTTCCCGCCCCAGGCCAGGTCGACCAGGGGGTCGACCAGGTGGTCGTCCTCCCCTATACAGGTCGACCTCCTCTGATTTGGTCAGATCCGAGGTAGATTCGGGATTTTGCACCTGGACTTGTTTTCTGGACAGATTCTTTGGCTCCTAACCTATTTAAACACCCCCAAACCCCACTTTCTCTCCACAGCAAACCGTTGTAACACTATGATGCCTCAATCCTAATTAAAATAAGTTAAAGACGTCCTTATGCTACTGGAATAGTTCATCTTCTTCTTAAAGCTTAGGAATTGCAAGTCAGGATTCTAATACAAACGACGAACGAATTATTCTCTTCTCTAATCCGTCTTTGTGAGTACAATTTATTTCACAAAATAATTAATAAACTAATTATGATGAGTTATAATTTGGATTATGAGAACATGCCTGTTTAATCATGTGACGTTACTTAATTTTTTATCATCTGTTTGTGAACATATGACAGTTTTGTTAACTTATGTTAGTGGATCTATTTCATATAACCAATCATATACATCAGTTTATATGCGAGTTTGGATGTAAATCATATGCTAGTTTGTATGTGAATCATATGCAAGTCTGTATGTGAATTATACACAAGTTTATATGTGAATCAAGTATATATATGTTTGCGAGTTTATATGTAAAACATGTGATATTAGTTTACATGTTTAAATTCATATGCAAGTTTTTATGGAACCTATATGCAAGTTTAGGTGAAAACCATAGTCATATATGCAAGTTCACAATTTTATGTTTAGATCTATATTTAGATCCATGGTAGTACATAGTTTATGCAAATTTATGTTCTATATGTCCATTGCCTATGCAAGTTATTGGCTATGCAAATTTATGTTATAATTCCTATTTGCAAGTTAGATCTATTTTATGTGTTATGCAAGGTGTGATGTTTCTTTTCTTTTTATGAGTTAGACTATTTGCGATTCTAAAATATTTCATATTAAACGTACGAATGGCGTGGGGACATTGGGAAAATATTAAATATACATATTGAGAATTGGCATAAAATGGCTTTAAAGGCATATAATTAATTTGAGACATTAATTGGTATAATTTATATACCTGAAAATTATGGACATAATTTATGTGACAATTATGGACATAGATTAATTTGGAAATTATTGACAATTTGAATAGGGATATTAATTCAAATTGGGGTTAAATAATTATGTGTAATAATAAACGCCTAAGACACGAGGTTAGACTTGTTTGTGGTATAAGACTGTCCGGACACGCCTGGCAAATCCAGCAACCACAAACGGTAGTCTAATGTGAGGGGTCAAAGGCATAAATTAAATTCATAACAATTGTAAAGACACAAGGTTAGGCTCGTTTGCGGTATAAGACTTCCCGGACCCACCAGGCAAATCCAGCAACCTCAAACGGTAGTCTAATGTGGGAGGTCTTACAAGGTTACGATTATAATGAATTAAGTAACACTTAACCAAGATTAACGTGTAGTGGGACATGGGGTTAAGTGGGTGACATGGGTGGCATGTGAAATACGATTAGAAACACTTAACCAAGTTGAAACATGTAAGAAGACATGAATAACAAGGGGTTAAGTGGAAATCCTTGTAGGGACCAAGCGTAGGTTGAAAGCTTGTGTCAAGTATAGGGACCCTTTTCAAACCAGTAACCCATTACGTATCTTTATGAGCTCGAGTTAGATCGAGGGCGGGACACGCTTACTGGGTTTGATTGTAAGAGGTCAAAACGGGTTAGCAGTGGCAACGCAAGTCCAACGGGGTCATGTGCGTGCGTGGGCCAGGGCTGGTAGGTAAGACGTTGTTGCATCGTGTAGATATAAGCCGTGCATCTTTGAGTAGTATCGGGTTGCCACTTTGGGGAGTGATACACCCCACTGTGGGACCAGCAAGGGTATCTACGAGTTTGGGAGTCGATCGCATGGGGGTAGTGGGTACAACTAGTGGAGATAGGGGTAGGCGGCACCTATGAAGACAGCTAGGGGTACACGAAACTACCATTATGATTATTATGTTCAGTAGGTGGGATCAACTTTTAGGGTGACTAGTATTGGTGCAGTAGAGTAATTATCCTATAGTGATTAGGAACGCAATTAACGTTATCTTATTCCTCTTGTTGGTTTTGTCATGCCCATTTGTTTCACAGTCATCCCTTGTTTTACCAGTTTATGCCTTATCCTAATTACTTTAATAATTATATTGTTAAAGTTATTGGACTCGCCAGACTTTATGTCTGACCCCCTTTATTTTCGCCTCTTTTCTTCCTCCCCCTCAAGGATCTCAGGGTGGGACTAGTGCTAGTGGAGCTTGATTTGGATCTCTTTCTCTCTCTTTTGGAAGTGCTTGGATTGCTGGAAGTAAAGTTTAGCTTATCTCTTTTGTGGCTACTTATGTTGGGATTATGCTTTTTACTTTATGTACTTAGAATTTTTTTTGTCAAGATGGATATTAAGTGTACTTGGTTTTATTGTTGGTTTTTGATGTTGTTGTAACCAAACTATTTCTCCGCTGCAATAAAAGTTGTTTTAAAATTTTCAAGTACCAATATATGTATCTGTCTGTAACAACCCGAAAATCTGGGCCAGTTTAAAATTTTTATTTTGGCAATTTTAGCGAATTTTGATTATTTAAAATGAATTATTTTAAATAATAATCGACGAGAAATTTATTTTGAATATAATTCGACGTATATATTTATATACGTCGTCGTTAGAATATAAATATTTATATATAACTATAAATAGAATTGAAAATGGCGCGGTAGTTCGATAATTCGATTTCAAACTTCGATTGAATGTACCGGGTGTAAAACAATCCGGATTTTAGTGAAACCAAAAACATTAGGATCTAATTGATGATATCTTTCCGACGAATCCGAAAAATCAAATTTTCATAGCGGGAATCAAAAGGTATGTCCAGTTGAAAATTCTGAATAGTCGCTATGGAATTCAGGCCCTTAAAAATGGAAATTTTGCAAACGACCTCGGATTTCGACGAAACCACTTCTGTTGGGTCCGCAGTGTAAATTTATTGCTAGGTTTCAAATTTCATAATTTTTCGAATCAATATGTGGGCGTGGCAAAGGAAAACGCGTTTGACCAGTTTCAGTTGATTTTAATCGACTGGAAATTGGCCATTTTTCAAACGGTCTCAGAATTAGACGAAACTAGTTTTGTTAGGACCGTATCGTCAATACGAAGCTAGAAAATATTTATCAGGAATTTTTAGAGTTAGTATGTGACCTTGGTAATTTGAAATGTACATTTAAAATTCAATATAATGATTTAAATGTAAATTCAACGGAAACTGATTGCAACTATCGAATCAACCTACGATACATATCCCATTGTGTTCGGAATGGGGGTAATTAGCTAGGGGCGACAGTCGTTGGGCCTCGATAGGTGTTCGAATTAAAAGTCAACATTTAGGGTTTTGAAAAATAAAATAAAAAAAATATAATAAAACACCCCCTCCTTAACTACCCAGGCCCCCCCCTTCTTCAAACCAACCCGATTCAGCATAAAAAAAAAACGTCGAAATTCAAAAACCCGCCGCCGCCCTCCTCCGATCAGCCCACCGTCGACGCACCTTCCCTCCGCCTGAGCCGCGACCCTCCTCTCGCCTCCTTCCCAGTTCGAGCGCTCCCCGATGTCCCCCAAACCCTAAACCGAGCCCCAATCCCACGACAACCGACGTCGAGCCATCCTCCTCCACCAGCACCCAGCGCCGACGCCGTCTATGCCCTCCGACGAACCATGAACCCCCCCTCTTCCGCGCGCAAAAGAAAAACTGTAAGTTAATTTTATTTTTTTATTTCTTTATTAAAATTTATATTGTTTTAAAACTGAAATTTATATTGTTTAAAAACTGAAAATAACATTGTTTAATTAAAATCAGTTTTATAAAAAAAATGGTTTATTATAAAAATGTAATTTTTATAATAGGAAAGGCGGGATTTTTATAGTAGAAAAAGGTTAGATTTGCTTATTAAAAAGATTAGATTTTTGAATCAAGAAAGATTTGATTTTTTGGTATAGGGAAGACGAAATTTTTATCGGTAGAAAGGCGGGATCTTTATCCAATCAAAATATGATTTTTATATATTGAACATCGAAGTAAAAATATGATTTTTATATATTGAACATCGAAGTAAAAATATGATTTTTATATATTGAACATCGAAGTAAAAATATGATTTTTATATATTGAACATCGAAGTAAAAATTCGATTTTTATATATTGAATAGCAAAGTAAAAATTCGATTTTTATATATTGAATAGCAAAGTAAAAATTCGATTTTTATATATTGAATGGCAAAGTAAAAATGTGATTTTTACATATGTAGAGAATGCGGGCAACGAAGATGACAAAAAGGCGAGAACGATGAAGAGCTCTACGATAGGAGTGTCGTGAAGTTGGGATAGCTATTTGTGAGAATTTCTCACTTTCAATTTCTTTTCTAATTATATATTTATACTAGGATGCAGACGGTGCTTAGTAGCACCCGACACAATCGTCCACAAAACATGGACTTGTTTATTTGGTTGCATAGATTAGTTAGATGATTTTATTTGAAATTGAATTGTTTGGTGAAATAAATTGATTTGATTGATGTGTGAATGGCGTGGGCCTTCACTGGACCGGGGATAAGGCTAGGCCTCGTCCCGTTTCTAGTATCGTGCCGTTATGCCGCCGAAATTTTCTAAAATAAGTTAGAAAAATAAAAATATCATTTTATTTAAAGAATGAACTGAATAGAAATTCATATGTTGGAATAAAATGTTTTATCGTTAAAAATATAATTTTTAACGTGAATGTGAATAAATAAATATTCATTTACAAACCAGACGGTTTGTTTATGTACACTTATTTGAAGGACATTGATTGGGTCGATAAATTTTACACATCGCCCAACTGCACAAATAAAAAATGTGTTTGATTGTTTGAAACCCCACACGGGTGTTGGGATGAAATTTGAAGTTCACTCATCCTGATTGATTAAATATGTCGATCGATCGATTGACAGGCTGTTATAAGCGTTAGATATCTATATTTGATGCTTATACAGTGTAGTGCACTTTGGTTGATGGTTGATTATTTTTTGATGCTATTATATACATGTGTTGTATGGAATCCATATAATCAACTTTATATGGTAATTGATTGGGCCTCATTCCAATTTGAAAAATAAAGAATATTATAAAATAAAGGTTCATGTGTTGACTGTACTCATCCGTTGAGGTCAGTCAGGTGTTGAACGAAATAATTTAACAAAAATAGTCACACGTGGACAGTACTCATTCGTTGAGATTAGTCGTGTGTTGACAAAAATAAATATTCATTTGTTGAATAGAATATTTGAAAATAGAAATATATGAAGCCGTGTTGGTTAGATTGACGCCATTTTGACGTGAACGATATCTATACCGATTTTATTCATTTTAAAATGAAAATGAAAAGTGATTTCGAAAACGCATATTTTGAAATGAAATTTGAATCAAATTGAATAGAAAACGAATTCGAATTGAATATATAACGAATTGAATTCGAATTGATTATAAAACGAATTTGATTTCCATTGAATATATAATGAATTTGATTCAAATAGAAAACGGAAATGAATTGAATTGAAAATGATTTCGAAATGAATTGAATTGAAAACGATTTCGAAATGAATAGAATTGAAAACGATTTCGAAATGAATAGAATTGAAAACGATTTCGAAATGAATTGAATTGAAAACGATTTCGAAATGAATTGAATTGAAAACGAATTCAAATTGAATTGAAATGAATTCAAATTGAATTGAAATTTGAATTGAATAGAAATGAATTTTAAAACGAATTTATAAAGAAGAATTCAATTTTGATTTGAATTGAAAATAAAGTTGAAATTGCTTTTGAAACGATTTTAAAACTATTTATATAATTCGTTTTAAATAGAAATCGACGAAATATATATTATATATATAATATAATGGCCTGAATAGAACGCGCCGCGCCGCGGCAGTTCGTGAATTTCGACCATTTATTTCAAACGAACATTACGCGAGATCCGACCGTCGGATTCTCCTAAAACCGGAACCATTGGGTTCGTATCGAAAAGAGCTTTCTAACGAATGTGATAAATTAGAAATCTAACGGTTGGATTTGGAATTATGTCCAAATCAAATTTGAAAAAGGTCGCTATACGTGCAGTTCGATGGCCATTGGTGGAAATCGACTGTACGGGCCTTGATAAAATTATTAAAAATAGTAATAATTTGTGTAAAATCTAAGAAATGATTTAGAAAGTATTGGGATGAAAAACTCCATATTTGAAAAGATAAAAATAGATTTTTATCGAAATGAACTAGTTTTGAACTAGAACTATCATTCTATTTATTTTTAAATAAATAAATTGAATTTGAAAAAGGGTTTTAAAAATAACCAGAATTTCCAATAATTATATTGGAATGGATTTGAATCGAAATTGTCTTCGGAATATTTCGATATTGGATTTCGTGATGATACAGATATTGTTATGGGAATTTGAAAGATATAGATATATATATCGTTATTTCCAATATGATATTTGTTGGTCGTAGAATTTGATATTGAATATAAGCCGATATATTTTCTATTCAGAGCCTTGTATTTAATATCAAATGTGATTTGGGTTTGTCGTGAATGGTGTCTTCACTAACACTGTTCTTGAACCCAGTTGAGAAAAGATTAAATCTTTTTATTTTAGATTTAATGAAGTGTACCAATTAAATGATATTTAATTGGGATTGAATTGATATTGATTTTGGGTTTATCATGGACAGTGTTTTAAATAACACTCGTTCTTTAACCCGATAATTAATGTGATTTTGGGTTTATCGTGAACTGTGTTTTAAATGACACTGATTCTTTAACCCAGTTAACGATTAAAACTAAGTGGAGTTTTAATGAATCTTTAATTAGATTGAAATGACCGAGAATGGAGTATCACCAGTTTTTCTCCAGGCGATAGTTAAATCTTTAATTAGATTTTGAACGTGAAATGGTAATTGAATTTACCGCTAACACCGTGGTGTTAGATATGAAGTACCACCAGTTTTACTTCATGGGATGAATAGGTTGGGATTGGGAAATTAAAACCAATGATTACTTCGGTAAGGTTCGTTAATCCCGACTAGTTGAATCGAAATTCAAAAGAAGATTAAAGAATAAATTCAAGGGATTTATCTTGGATAAAATTAATGGGAACCTTTCCCTATGAATGTGAAATTTAGAAACTAACTGTCGGTTAGCTATGCAGAATGGTTTTCTGGATATTGATCTGATGTTGGTTTCGGCCTTCGGGGTTAATATTTGGGGAATTATTCTCTTGATTAATTTACGGTTAGTGACTAATGAATTGGAATGAGGCGTATGTTGTGTTTGTGTAACACTTTTATAATATATACGCGAGTTATTCGGAAAGACCGGGTTTATCCCTTTCTGAATAACTGATGCGACGATAAGTCGAAGATGAAGACGATGGTCGAAGACCGGAAGTCTTCACGTCGTTTGGGTGATTACTGATGATCTTGATTGGGTTGTACACCCAAGAAGATGGAAACAGTTGGTGATCGTCCAGACGTACTTGGAGATCGATGGATATGCGGGGTACTAGGTGCCTCCGGTTTCGTTCAGCCCCAGAACGGACTTGTAAATGGACTGTGTGTCTGACATTGGATTTTAGTCCGTGTGATTGATCTCTATTAAATATATATCTGTTTGGCGGCGGAGAATTTATTCTCTTGCTTAACGCCCTTCTCTGAGACGTATGAGCTCAGGGGTTATATATTGATGGATATCAATCGCATGGAGTGAACTGCCTGTGTGACATGCCTAAGTGGCAATTGATCGAGGCTTCTGTTGAAAAGCAAAGTCTTGTGGTGATGATCAAAGCACGGCCTTTGTGGCGTAGCTTTGTGTAACGTTTACTTCGCGAGTTTCACACCCGGTATGAACCACAAACGGGAGATGGACCTCAAGGAGGACTTGCGTTTCTTTCTAGCTAAAAGTGGCGTCAGTGGTTTTACACGCCCTGACGAGTTTGACTTATGTGGTTGTTGCTGTTGCGAGGCACCTCGGATTGATCGGTCGTTCTCGAACCGATGGAGTCATTTGATGGCTCATTTGCGCCCCAAAGGGCGGGGAAACGTAATGTTCAGGCATTTTAATCCACATCGGTGGACCGGCCCTGACGATCCAAGGGTCACTCGAGCTCTGATCCTGAGACATGGTAGGCTAGATTGTCTCGAATCTGTGAGGATCTTGCCCCTAGCCTCGGTTCATACCATAAATGATAACCCAACTTCCAATACGACGTCTTGCGGTTTTTGATTGTAAACTTATATATGGCGACATAGTGTTATGGGGCATTCATGCCGCCTATGATTGATACTTATGATTTGAAGTTGTTTTATACACTATGCACTTAAAATAGTATCAAACGATTTGTTTTAACCGTATCAAGCATTCTTTGGCTGTTATAAGGGAAAACCCTATCCTCGGCTGTGTTGCATTGTGTGATGGGACCTGGGTCTTATAACAGCTTCATTTTTCTTTATTTAGCATTGCGCTGTTTGTTTTATGCACTGGTATTCTTGGGAGGAAACCCGTTCCGTGTTATACGGCGTGGTCCCTTGATTTACCTAACTTTTAAAATAAAGAATAATAACTGTTTTAGTTCTCACACCAGTCCCATGACTGACCTGGAGTTTATTGTTTTGACCTAAACTCTGGGTGCCCCTATTTTGACACGGGCAGCTAGTAGTTTTGGTTTTGCAGATTTATATTCACAGGATCCTGGTTTACAGCTGGAACGATATCCGGAAAGCTTTGTATCCGTATATCTCTTCTAGTTGTGTATTGTATTATTTTCCGCTGCCATGTATTTAAATGTATTTTAAATCTCTGATATTTCTGTGTAATATTCATTTGTACTCTGTATATTCTTGTAATCTGATGCATTGTTGTGATATACAATGAAATGTTCTTTTGTATGCGTTCTGTTGTGGCTTGTTCTCGAATTATCCGACGCTTTCCTTTACGGGGAAGTTACGGGTTTTCATAGTTGGTATCAGAGCTTTGGTTTACAAAGCTAGAGAACAAGGCACATTAGAACCATACGAAAGAATTCATCAGAAATTGGATTAGTAATATCCAACGAGAATGACTCGTTAGAGATGGGATCAGTAGTATCCTAGAATGAGTGTGAAGAGTATATTTTTGAAAGTGAAAACAAATTTTGTTTTGGAAATTTAAATCAATTATTCGTATTTGATTATCTATTTATATTGAGTTGGACAGTCCAGTATATAAAGATTTTGCGTATACGTCTGATCCACGTGTATTTGAAATTTTAATATACTGGATAGATATAGAATTCCACTCTAATCGCCCGGAGATGATTTTGATGATGGAGCTCCATCATTAGAATTAATGTTCGAGTGACGAAAGTGGACTTTCTATATATTTCCTATTGACTGGTGTGAGAACCAAAATTAGATAAGGCCTATTGTTGTGATTTGGCATCAAAAATCTGATTTTTGTATATGTATCAAAATTATGAATTTGAAACTCTAATTCACTAATTGATTGATGTTTGTGTTGTTTGTTTATTTGTTTGCTAATTTTTAGCCATTTAGCCTAATTGAATCACATATTGAATTATATTGAAAATTGGTCGCATTTGCTTGCATATACATATACTTACATTGAACAGGTCATAGCAAGGAGGCTAGAGCCGAAGAATAAAATTTGTTTGCCCGACAAATAGGTACATGTTTACTACATAATTTACTGTTTAGTTTGGGTGATGATGATTTTATGAGCCTATTGGCTAGCCGCTTGGCTTTTTCTTTTTCTTTTTGAGATCTGAAGGACCGGGGAAGCTATTTGAAATTCCCCGATGCTCCCGGTGCAGGGGAGGTTATGGCGAAATTTTTCAAAAATTTAGGGTGTTAGCCAATTTTTTGAAAAATTTGAAAATTCTCAGAAACTGAAAAGTTGGAGAATGGAAGCCAGACCGAACGTAGAGTTGAATAATCAAACCACTTTCGACTTTGTTCCTTTTCGGGGACGAAAAGTTTTAAGTGAGGGAGATTGTAACAACCCGAAAATCTGGGCCAGTTTAAAATTTTTATTTTGGCAATTTTAGCGAATTTTGGTTATTTAAAATGAATTATTTTAAATAATAATCGACGAGAAATTTATTTTGAATATAATTCGACGTATATATTTATATACATCGTCGTTAGAATATAAATATTTATATATAACTATAAATAGAATTGAAAATGGCGCGGTAGTTCGATAATTCGATTTCAAACTTCGATTGAATGTACCGGGTGTAAAACAATCCGGATTTTAGTGAAACCAAAAACATTAGGATCTAATTGATGATATCTTTCCAACGAATCCGAAAAATCAAATTTTCATAGCGGGAATCAAAAGGTATGTCCAGTTGAAAATTCTGAATAGTCGCTATGGAATTCAGGCCCTTAAAAATGGAAATTTTGCAAACGACCTCGGATTTCGATGAAACCACTTCTGTTGGGTCCGCAGTGTAAATTTATTGCTAGGTTTCAAATTTCATAAATTTTCGAATCAATATGTGGGCGTGGCAAAGGAAAACGCGTTTGACCAGTTTCAGTTGATTTTAATCGACTGGAAATTGGCCATTTTTCAAACGGTCTCAGAATTAGACGAAACTAGTTTTGTTAGGACCGTATCGTCAATACGAAGCTAGAAAATATTTATCAGGAATTTTTAGAGTTAGTATGTGACCCCGGTAATTTGAAATGTACATTTAAAATTCAATATAATGATTTAAATGTAAATTCAACGGAAACTGATTGCAACTATCGAATCAACCTACGATACATATCCCATTGTGTTCGGAATGGGGGTAATTAGCTAGGGGCGACAGTCGTTGGGCCTCGATAGGTGCTCGAATTAAAAGTCAACATTTAGGGTTTTGAAAAATAAAATAAAAAAAATATAATAAAACACCCCCTCCTTAACTACCCAGGCCCCCCCTTTCTTCAAACCAACCTGATTCAGCATAAAAAAAAAAAACCGTCGAGATTAAAAAACCCGCCGCCGCCCTCCTCCGATCAGCCCACCATCGACGCACCTTCCCTTCGTCTGAGCCGCGACCCTCCTCTCGCCTCCTTCCCAGTTCGAGCGCTCCCCGATGTCCCCCAAACCCTAAACCGAGCCCCAATCCCACGACAACCGACGTCGAGCCATCCTCCTCCACCAGCACCCAGCGCCGACGCCGTCTATGCCCTCCGACGGACCATGAACCCCCCCTCTTCCGCGCGTAAAAGAAAAACTGTAAGTTAATTTTATTTTTTTATTTCTTTATTAAAATTTATATTGTTTTAAAACTGAAATTTATATTGTTTAAAAACTGAAAATAACATTGTTTAATTAAAATCAGTTTTATAAAAAAAATGGTTTATTATAAAAATGTAATTTTTATAATAGGAAAGGCGGGATTTTTATAGTAGAAAAAGGTTAGATTTGATTATTAAAAAGATTAGATTTTTGAATCAAGAAAGATTTGATTTTTTGGTATAGGGAAGACGAAATTTTTATCGGTAGAAAGGCGGGATCTTTATCCAATCAAAATATGATTTTTATATATTGAACATCGAAGTAAAAATATGATTTTTATATATTGAACATCGAAGTAAAAATATGATTTTTATATATTGAACATCGAAGTAAAAATTCGATTTTTATATATTGAATAGCAAAATAAAAATTCGATTTTTATATATTGAATAGCAAAGTAAAAATTCGATTTTTATATATTGAATGGCAAAGTAAAAATGTGATTTTTACATATGTAGAGAATGCGGGCAACGAAGATGACAAAAAGGCGAGAACGACGAAGAGCTCTACGATAGGAGTGTCGTGAAGTTGGGATAGCTATTTGTGAGAATTTCTCACTTTTCAATTTCTTTTCGAATTATATATTTATACTAGGATGCAGACGGTGCTTAGTAGCACCCGACACAATCGTCCACAGACCATGGACTTGTTTGTTTGGTTGCATAGATTAGTTAGATGATTTGATTTGAAATTGAATTGTTTGGTGAAATAAATTGATTTGATTGATGTGTGAATGGCGTGGGCCTTCACTGGACCGGGGATAAGGCTAGGCCTCGTCCCGTTTCTAGTATCGTGCCGTTATGCCGCCGAAATTTTCTAAAATAAGTTAGAAAAATAAAAATATCATTTTATTTAAAGAATGAACTGAATAGAAATTCATATGTTGGAATAAAATGTTTTATCGTTAAAAATATAATTTCTAACGTGAATGTGAATAAATAAATATTCATTTACAAACCAGACGGTTTGTTTATGTACACCTATTTGAAGGACATTGATTGGGTCGATAAATTTTACATATCGCCCAACTGCACAAATAAAATATGTGTTTGATTGTTTGAAACCCCACACGGGTGTTGGGATGAAATTTGAAGTTCACTCATTCTGATTGATTAAATATGTCGATCGATCGATTGACAGGCTGTTATAAGCGTTAGATATCTATATTTGATGCTTATACAGTGTAGTGCACTTTGGTTGATGGTTGATTATTTTTCGATGCTATTATATACATGTGTTGTATGGAATCCATATAATCAACTTTATATGGTAATTGATTGGGCCTCATTCCAATTTGAAAAATAAAGAATATTATAAAATAAAGGTTCATGTGTTGACTATACTCATCCGTTGAGGTCAATCAGGTGTTGAACGAAATAATTTAACAAAAATAGTCATACGTGGACAGTACTCATTCGTTGAGATTAGTCGTGTGTTGACAAAAACAAATATTCATTTGTTGAATAGAATATTTGAAAATAGAAATATTTGAAGCTGTGTTGGTTAGATTGACGCATTTTGACGTGAACGATATCTATACCGATTTTATTCATTTTAAAATGAATATGAAAAGTGATTTCGAAAATGCATATTTTGAAATGAAATTTGAATCAAATTGAATAGAAAACGAATTCGAATTGAATATATAACGAATTGAATTCGAATTGATTATAAAACGAATTTGATTTCCATTGAATATATAATGAATTTGATTCAAATAGAAAACGGAAATGAATTGAATTGAAAATGATTTCGAAATGAATTGAATTGAAAACGATTTCGAAATGAATAGAATTGAAAACGATTTCGAAATGAATAGAATTGAAAACGATTTCGAAATGAATTGAATTGAAAACGATTTCGAAATGAATTGAATTGAAAACGAATTCAAATTGAATTGAAAGTGAATTGAAATGAATTCAAATTGAATTGAAATTTGAATTGAATAGAAATGAATTTTAAAACGAATTTATAAAGAAGAATTCAATTTTGATTTGAATTGAAAAGAAAGTTGAAATTGCTTTTGAAACGATTTTAAAACTATTTATATAATTCGTTTTAAATAGAAATCGACGAAATATATATTATATATATTATATATATAATATAATGGCCTGAATAGAACGCGCCGCGCCGCGGCAGTTCGTGAATTTCGACCATTTATTTCAAATGGACATTACGGGAGATCCGACCGTCGGATTCTCCTAAAACCGGAACCGTTTGGTTCGTATCGAAAAGAGCTTTCTAACGAATGTGATAAATTAGAAATCTAACGGTTGGATTTGGAATTATGTCCAAATCAAATTTGAAAAAGGTCGCTATACGTGCAGTTCGATGGCCATTGGTGGAAATCGACTGTACGGGCCTTGATAAAATTATTAAAAATAGTAATAATTTTTGTAAAATCATAAGAAATGATTTAGAAAGTATTGGGATGAAAAACTCCATATTTGAAAAGATAAAAATAGATTTTTATCGAAATGAACTAGTTTTGAACTAGAACTATCATTCTATTTATTTTTAAATAAATAAATTGAATTTGAAAAAGGGTTTTAAAAATAACCGGAATTTCCAATAATTATATTGGAATGGATTTGAATCGAAATTGTCTTCGGAATATTTCGATATTGGATTTCGTGATGATACAGATATTGTTATGGGAATTTGAAAGATATAGATATATATATCGTTATTTCCAATATGATATTTGTTGGTCGTAGAATTTGATATTGAATATAAGCCGATATATTTTCTATTCAGAGCCTTGTATTTAATATCAAATGTGATTTGGGTTTGTCGTGAATGGTGTCTTCACTAACACTGTTCTTGAACCCAGTTGAGAAAAGATTAAATCTTTTTATTTTAGATTTAATGAAGTGTACCAATTAAATGATATTTAATTGGGATTGAATTGATATTGATTTTGGGTTTATCGTGGACAGTGTTTTAAATAACACTCGTTCTTTAACCCGATAATTAATGAATGTGATTTTGGGTTTATCGTGAACTGTGTTTTAAATGACACTGATTCTTTAACCCAGTTAACGATTAAAACTAAGTGGAGTTTTAATGAATCTTTAATTAGATTGAAATGACCGAGAATGGAGTATCACCAGTTTTGCTCCAGGCGATAGTTAAATCTTTAATTAGATTTTGAACGTGAAATGGTAATTGAATTTACCGATAACACCGTGGTGTTAGATATGAAGTACCACCAGTTTTACTTCATGGGATGAATAGGTTGGGATTGGGAAATTAAAACCAATGATTACTTCGGTAAGGTTCGTTAATCCCGACTAGTTGAATCGAAATTCAAAAGAAGATTAAAGAATAAATTCAAGGGATTTATCTTGGATAAAATTAATGGGAACCTTTCCCTATGAATGTGAAATTTAGAAACTAACTGTCGGTTAGCTATGCAGAATGGTTTTCTGGATATTGATCTGATGTTGGTTTCGGCCTTCGGGGTTAATATTTGGGGAATTATTCTCTTGATTAATTTACGGTTAGTGACTAATGAATTGGAATGAGGCGTATGTTGTGTTTGTGTAACACTTTTATAATATATACGCGAGTTATTCGGAAAGATCGGGTTTATCCCATTCTGAATAACTGATACGACGATAAGTCGAAGATGAAGACGATGGTCGAAGACCGGAAGTCTTCACGTCGTTTGGGTGATTACTGATGATCTTGATTGGGCTGTACACCCAAGAAGATGGAAACAGTTGGTGATCGTCCAGACGTACTTGGAGATCGATGGATATGCGGGGTACTAGGTGCCTCCGGTTTCGTTCAGCCCCAGAACGGACTTGTAAATGGACTGTGTGTCTGACATTGGATTTTAGTCTGTGTGATTGATCTCTATTAAATATATATCTGTTTGGCGGCGGAGAATTTATTCTCTTGCTTAACGCCCTTCTCTGAGACGTATGAGCTCAGGGGTTATATATTGATGGATATCAATCGCATGGAGTGAACTGCCTGTGTGACATGCCTAAGTGGCAATTGATCGAGGCTTCTGTTGAAAAACAAAGTCTTGTGGTGATGATCAAAGCACGGCCTTTGTGGCGTAGCTTTGTGTAACGTTTACTTCGCGAGTTTCACACCCGGTATGAACCAAAAACGGGAGATGGACCTCAGGGAGGACTTGCGTTTCTTTCTAGCTATTTTACACGCCCTGACGAGTTTGACTTATGTGGTTGTTGCTGTTGCGAGGCGCCTCGGATTGATCGGTCGTTCTCGAACCGATGGAGTCATTTGATGGCTCATTTGCGCCCCAAAGGGCGGGGAAACGTAATGTTTAGGCATTTTAATCCACATCGGTGGACCGGCCCTGACGATCCAAGGGTCACTCGAGCTCTGATCCTGAGACATGGTAGGCTAGATTGTCTCGAATCTGTGAGGATCTTGCCCCTAGCCTTGGTTCATACCATAAATGATAACCCAACTTCCAATACGACGTCTTGCGGTTTTTGATTGTAAACTTATATATGGCGACATAGTGTTATGGGGCATTCATGCCGCCTATGATTGATACTTATGATTTGAAGTTGTTTTATACACTATGCACTTAAAATAGTATCAAACGATTTGTTTTAACCGTATCAAGCATTCTTTGGCTGTTATAAGGGAAAACCCTATCCTCGGCTGCGTTGCATTATGTGATGGGACCTGGGTCTTATAACAGCTTCATTTTTCTTTATTTAGCATTGCGCTGTTTGTTTTATGCACTGGTATTCTTGGGAGGAAACCCGTTCCGTGTTATACGACGTGGTCCCTTGATTTACCTAACTTTTAAAATAAAGAATAATAACTGTTTTAGTTCTCACACCAGTCCCATGACTGACCTGGAGTTTATTGTTTTGACCTAAACTCTGGGTACCCCTATTTTGACACTGGCAGCTAGTAGTTTTGGTTTTGCAGATTTATATTCACAGGATCCTGGTTTACAGCTGGAACGATATCCGGAAAGCTTTGTATCCGTATATCTCTTCTAGTTGTGTATTGTATTATTTTCCGCTGCTATGTATTTAAATGTAATTTAAATCTCTGATATTTCTGTGTAATATTCATTTGTACTCTGTATATTCTTGTAATCTGATGCATTGTTGTGATATACAATGAAATGTTCTTTTGTATGCGTTCTGTTGTGGCTTGTTCTCGAATTATCCGACGCTTTCCTTTACGGGGAAGTTACGGGTTTTCACACTGTCTTGCTATATTCCGTTCTATACACCAATAATACTCCATGAAAGTTAATGCATTCCCTTTGTGAGTGACATTAATGGACGTGGGGTGTTACACGTGGTATCCGAACTAAAGGTTACCAGAACAGATAAGAGATTTTGAAAAACTGTTTTTTTCAACAGCATTTTATAAATAAATACTTTCAAAAATATGTTTTATGGAGAGTATTTTCAAGAGAAAAGTTTATTTTAAAAACATAACCCCTAAGATCCATATATCTTTCCTTCGATTCTCCGTTTTGAATCTCTTCCTTTTTCTTTTTTAGCATGTTTGGGCAACCCGAGATACCCGAGGGCATACCGATACCAGCCTGGTTCAGAACGTATCTAGAGGCTAGGGCCACCGCCGCATGCCCAACAGACGTTCCTCCTCCCCCAGCTGCAGCCGCTCCTCCTCCTCCCCCTCCCCGCGTTGATACTTTTTCAAAGATATGCAAGGACTTTCGAGCAATGAGCAGGAAACCTTTTCACAGGTCAGTGACATTTGTTGAAGCTCGAAATTGGCTTAAGGTGGTGGAAGATTTATTTGGTATCTTTGAGATAGAAGATGGAAGGTAGGTCTAATTAGCTGCTTGGTTAATGAAGGACGAAGCCTCGTTTTGGTGGGAGGTCACGAATGGAGAGCGTCCAGTGGAGACATGGATGGATTTCAGGCATAGGTTCGAGATGAAATTTCTCTCACGAGCAGAAGAGAATTTATACATGGAGAGGTTCTTGGCATTGAAGCAAGGGAATTTATCAATAAAGGAGTACGTCAACAAGTTCAATCAGTTGGCAAGATTTGGCTTAGACTTGGTGAAAACACCTGATAAGAAGGCCCTGAGATTCGTTAAAGGTTTGAATGAGCCACTACACGGGTTGGCTATGACCCACATTCCTATGGGGGCTACCTTCGAGAAACTGGTTAACATGGTCCTTATGCATTAAGAGGAGAAAGGTGCTAATGCTAATAAGGCACCGGAGAAGAAATGGGATCCAAAGAAATCACTGCAGTAACCCAAGAAAGGTGGTAGGGATAACAATAGCAAAGGAAAGAAAAGGTTCTTTAATTGTGGAACACCAGGCCATCTGAGCAAGGACTGTAGGAAGAAGAAGAAGACTGGCTTTTTCAACTGTGGTGAGACAGGACATCTGATTAAAGACTGCCCGAGAAGATAAGGGCAAGGGCAGAGGTCAGGGTCTACTTCTGGAGGGCAGGTTTTGGCTCTTATGGAACCAGGGCAGGCAAGAGGGCAGGTTCAAGCTCTCATGGCACCAGGACATGAGAGAGGTAGAAACATCTCTGTTGAAAGTTTGGTTTTTCTATTTGATCATCCTGTTCGTACTTTGTTTGATTCTGGTGCTTCACACTTGTTTGTATCTGCTTCGTTAGTTGAAACACTGCACCTAAATACTAGTCTAATTACGGATCCCGTAGTAGTCTCAAATCATATTGGTGGTTAATCTCATCTTTCAATGATTTGTCAGGATTTGAGAGTTTCTATCTTGGGCATTGGGTTTGAATGCAACGCCTTCGTTCTTGGCTTCATGGGCTACAGCTTGATACTAGGCATGGATTGGCTAGCCAGATACGATGCCATCCTAGACTGTGAAAGAAGGATAGTTAGACTGTTGACTCATTGTGGCAAGACCCTTGATATTTTTTGTGACCCTAGAGGTCCAGTGATGCTTAAATACCTATAATCTCTTGACGCGTCCAACGATGATTTGGAATCTGTTCGCAGTGAATATGGTGACGTCTTCGATCAAGTTCGGGGTTTACCCCCGAGGCGCGAGATAGACTTTCGTATATACCTTGTAGATAATGCAAATTCAGTTGCATTACCAGTACGCCGCATGGCTTCGAGAGAGAAGAGAACTCAGTAAGCAAGTGAAAGAGTTGCTTGAGAAGGGGTTCATAAGAAGAAGTATTTCGGAATGGGGTGCTCTTGTTGTTTTTGCTACGAAGGCTGATGGTTTAATTAGATTGTTCGTGGACTATAGAGAGCTGAATAAGCTCATAAAGAAGAACAGACACCCATTGCCGAGGATAGATGATTTATTCGATCAGTTGGTTGGTGCTTTGGTTTTCTCGCAGCTGGATTCGGCTACAGGATTTCATCAGCTAAGGGTGGCTGAATACAGCATAAATAAGACTGCATTTAGAACTCCTGACGGTTTCTTCGAGTGGCTCGTCATGCCTTTTGGTTTGACGAATGCACCCGCATACTTCGTTGACTTAATGAGTAGGGTGTTTAGGGAGTTTCTAAACAAGTTTGTAGTAGTCTCTGTAGACGATATCTTGATTTTCTCTAGAAGCGAAAAAGAGCATGCCCTACATCTTAGGGAAGTCTTAAAGACCCTACGAGCGCATCAACTCAAAGCTAAGTTCCCCAAATGCCATTTTTGGAGAAAAGAAGCGAGGTTCTTAGGACACGTGGTCTCTAAGGAGGGGATAGCTGTGGATCCCGCAAAGGTGGTGGCAAATCAAGATTGGAAGATTCCTAAGAACGCAACAGAAGTAAGAAGCTTTTTAGGGTTGGCTGGTTATTATAGGAAGTTCATTAAGGACTTCGTGAAGATATTAGCCCCACTTACTCGGTTGACGAAGAAGAACTTGACTTTTTCATGGGATGTTGACTGTGACGATGCTTCCCAACGTTTGAAGAGGGCTTTGACGACAGCTCCAGTTTTAGTTTTGCCATATGGGAATAAGCCATTCACAGTATATATCGATGCTTGCAGGACAGGTCTTGGCGCAGTTTTAATGCAAGAGGGAAGGGTGATATGCTATGGTGGAAGGCAGTTGAATGTCCACGAGAAGAATTACTCTACCCACGACTTAGAGTTGGCTGCCATAGTTTTTGCACTTAAGTCATGGCGTCATTATTTGCTTGGCGAGAAGTTTGAGTTGTATACAGACCATAAGTCGCTAAAGTACTTGTTCTCTCAGAAAGATCTAAATTTGAGGCAACAGAGGTGGATGGAGTTTTTGGCATCCTACAATTTTGAGATCGCATATACCCCTGGCAAGGGTAACGTTGTAGCTGACGCCTTAAGCAGAAAGAAGTTGACTTTGAGTCCTTTGTTCGTAGAACGGTAGAGTTTGGAGTATATATCTACCTTTGACTTCAGACCCTCTGTCGATTATGTACCCGGATTGTTGGCATCGCTAGAGGTACAACCTACACTTTTGGGTCGGGTTGGAGAGGCACAGCGAGATGACCCACAGTTGGTTAGGACAGTAGGCAAGCTTATAGGAGGGGAGTCTTCGAGTCATCTTAATAGATATGCTATAGACGAGAGAGGCTGGTTGCATAGAGATGGGATACTTTGCGTGCCACAAGATGAGAGCTTGAGGAAGACAATTCTTGAAGACTCACATCGCTCAAAGATGACCATACATCCCGGTGGTAACAAGATGTATAGGGATATGAAGCGAGTTTCTTTTGGGCCAGAATGAAGAAGGACGTGGCTGAGTTCGTTTCTAGATGCTTGGTGTGCCAGCAAGTCAAGGCGGAGCAAAAGAAGCCCGGTGGTTTGCTCCACCCTTTAGAGATTCCGCTGTGGAAATGGGAAAGTGTTTCCATGGATTTTGTAGACGGGTTGCCAAGATCAAGAAAGGGTAATACGGGGATTTGGGTAGTTGTAGACAGACTTACCAAAAGTGCCCATTTTATTCCCGTTAAAAGTAGGAGGACCGCCGCATGGTTAGCATCTGTTTGCCTTTGAGGTATAGTTCGTCTGCACGACATACCCTCTAGCATTATGAGCGATAGAGATCCCATTTTCACTAGCGAGTTTTGGAGGAGTTTACAAGAGGCGGTAGGAACACAATTGTGCTTAAGTACCACTTATCACCCTCAAACAGATGGCCAGACCGAGAGAGTAAATCGGATTCTAGAAGATCTTTTGAGTCTATGCATCTTAGACTTTGGAGGAACATAGGAAGAACATCTTCCATTAGTGGAGTTCTCCTATAATAATAGCTTTCAGGCTAGCATTGGCATGGCACCTTTTGAGGCTCTTTATGGACGACCATGCCAATCACCTACTTGTTGGTCGGAATCTACAGATAAGGTTTTGCTTGGACCCGACATGATTAAGGAGACTTTAGAGAAGATAGATTTGATTCGACGGCGAATGAAGACGGCGCAGGACCAACAGAAGTCATATGCTGATAAGAGACGAACCGATGTTGAGTTCAATATTGGGGAGATGATTTTTATTAAGGTGTCACCATTGAGAAACGTAGTCCGTTTTGGATCAGTAGGGAAGTTGGCACCGAGGTTCGTAGGACCCTTTCCAATTACAGAGAGGATTGGGCAGATGGCGTATAGAGTAAAGTTGCCAAAGAAGCTCAGTGGTGTTCATGACGTGTTTCACGTTTCGCATTTGCTTAAATGTTTACATGATACGGCGAAACTGGTGGAGCCGAGTACGCTCAAAGAAGTGGAAGTAGAGCGAAATGCCACGGTTAGACGAGCTCCTACACGCATTCTCGGATCGGAGTTCAAAACGCTACGCAACAAAGAGGTCAAGTTGGTCAAAGTGCAATGGGGAGATGATCAAGGAGACGCGACTTGGGAGACGGAAGACAAGATGCGTACGCTATACCCTTTCCTTTTTGAGGGTACGTTTTTTACTTCTCCTTTCCCTACCGCTTTGTTGATACTTGTCCTATCGTTTAATATGTCTTTGCGATGATATCTTCAATCTTTAGTTAGGAAAAACCCTATGGTTGTAAACATGTGTTTGAGACATGTTATGTTTGGTGGGTGAAAATGGATGTAAGTGGTTGCTCGTGGGAGCATGTACACACACATTAGGCACTAGATCGGCTCAATCACTTTCATATTGCATATAAATATGTGTGCATATTTAAATTAATGGATGTATAATGGTTGTGTTATCATATGGATGCTGCATTTAGATGAATGGTGGTGCATGCATGTAGAAATAATATGTATCATTAGGATTCTTTTGCATACATAATGGACGCATGGCACTATCATTGTTTGCATTAAGGAGGTCAACTGAATCAGTAGACCGCCTGATTTTGCATTAGATAAGGAACATATACACACAGTTTTTGCATATGTTCATACGGCATTAGAAGTCTTTTAAGGACAATGGATGCCTGTGTTTGATGATTGAGTAGATGGATGATTGGATGGTAGGATATACATTCTCCTTAACTTGAAGATTTCGGAGGCGAAATCCTTTAAGGACAGGAGAATGTAACACCCCGTAATTTTAAATATTAAAATTAACAAATTTAAGAACACTTAATTTTTAGGAGAAGAATTAAGGGAAATGGGTTACACCATTGCGTTCGTCTCGGAATTCTTCTTGGAATAGAGTCCAAGTTTTCGTAAATCGGACTTCGTATGAGGAAGTTATAACCTTCAGAAGTTTCAAGGATTTAAATAAATTAAAACAACTCGAATTCAAATTCAAAATTCAAATGAAAACACAGAAGCGGGCTGGGCAGGATT
Organism: Allium sativum; assembly: GCA_030737875.1. NCBI lineage: Eukaryota > Viridiplantae > Streptophyta > Magnoliopsida > Asparagales > Amaryllidaceae > Allium > Allium sativum. Next base: position 670,070,510 of record CM060913.1, on the reverse strand, counting down.
TTTCCCGCCCCAGGCCAGGTCGACTAGGGGGTCGACTTCCCCTATATAGGTCGACCTGGGGGTCGACCTAGGGGTCGACCTCCCCTGATTTGGTCAGATCCGAGGCAGATTCAGGATTTTGCACCCTGACTTGTTTTCTAGACAGATTCTTTGGCTCCTAACCCAAACCTCACTTGCTCTCCACACCAAACCATTTACGCTATGCTGCCTCAATCCGAATTAAAATAAGTTAAAGACGTCCTTATGCTGCTGGAATAGTTCATCTTCTTCTTAAAGCTTTGGAATTGCAAGTCAGGATTCTAATACAAACGACGAACAAATTATTCTCTTCTCTAATCCGCGTTTGTGAGTATAATTTCTTTCACAAAATAATTAATAAACTAATTATGATGAGTTATAATTTGGATTATGAGAACATGCCGATTGAATCATGTGACGTTACTTAATTTTGTTATCGTCTGTTTGTGAACATATGACAGTTTTGTTAACTTATGTTAGTGGATCTATTTCATATGACCAATCACATATGTTTAACTTGATTCATTTTATGACATCAGTTTATATGTGAGTTTGGATGAAAATCATATGCTAGTTTGTATGTGAATCATATGCAAGTCTGTATGCGAATTATACACAAGTTTATATGTGAATCAAGTATATATGTTTACGAGTTTATATGTAAAACATGTGATATTAGTTTACATGTTTAAATTCATATGCAAGTTTGTATGGAACCCATATGCAAGTTTAGGTGAAAACCATAGTCATATATGCAAGTTCACAATTTTATGTTTAGATCTATATTTAGATCCATGACAGTACATAGTTAATGCAAATTTATGTTCTATATGTCCATTGCCTATGCAAGTTATTGGCTATGCAAATTTATGTTATAATTCCTATTTGCAAGTTAGATCTATTTTATGTGTTATGCAAGTTGTGATGTTTCATTTCTTTTTATGAGTTAGGCTATTTGCGAGTCTAACATATTTCATATTAAACGTACGAACGACGTGGGGACATTGGGAAAATATTAAATATACATATTGAGAATTGGCATAAAATGGCTTTAAAGGCATATAATTAATTTGAGACATTAATTGGTATAATTTATATACCTAAAAATTATGGACATAATTTATGTGACAATTATGGACATAGATTAATTTAGAATATATTGACAATTTGAATAGGGATATTAATTCAAATTGGGGTTAAGTAATTATGTGTAATAATAAATGCCTAAGACACGAGGTTAGACTCGTTTGTGGTATAAGACTGCCCGAACCTGCTCGGAAAATCTAGTAACCAAAAAGGTAATCTAATGTGAGGGGTCAAAGACATAAATTAAATGCGTAACAATTGTAAAGACACGAGGTTAGGCTCGTTTGCGGTATAAGACTGCACGGACCTGCCCGACAAATCCAGCAACCACAAACGGTAGTCTAATGTGGGAGGTCTTACAAGGTTACAGTTATAATGAATTAAGTAACACTTAACCAAGATTAACATGTAGTGGGACATGGGGTTAAGTGGGTGACATGGATGGCATGTGAAATACGATTAGAAACACTTAACCAAGTTGAAACATGTAAGAAGACATGAATAACAAGGGGTTAAGTGGGAAATCCTAGTGGGGACTAAGCGTAGGTGGAAAGCTTGTGTCAAGTATGGGGACCCTTTTCAAACCAGTAACCCATTAAGTATCTTTATGAGCTCGATTTAGATCGAGGGCGGGACACGCTTACTGGGTTTGATTGTAAGAGGTCAAAACGGGTTAGCGGTGACAACGCAAGTCCAACTGGGTCATGTGTGTGCGTGGGCCCGGGATGGTGGGTAAGACGTTGTTGCATCGTGTAGATATAAGCCGTGCATCTTTGAGTAGTATCGGGTTGCCACTTTGGGGAGTGATACACCCCACTGTGGGACCAACACATGTATCTACGAGTTAGGGAGCCGATCGCATGGAGGTAGTGGGTACAACTAGTGGAGATAGGGGCAAGGCAGCACCTATGAAGACAGATAGGGGTACACGAAACTACCATTATGATTATTATGTTCAGTAGGCGGGATCAATTTTTAGGGTGACTAGTATTGGTGCAGTAGAGTAATTATCCTATAGTGATTAGGAACGCAATTAACGTTATCTTATTCCTCTTGTTGGTTTTGTCATGCCTATTTGTTTCACAGTCATTCCTTGTTTTACCAGTTTATGCCTTATCCTAATTACTTTAATAATTATATTGTTAAAGTTATTGGACTCGCCAAACTTTATGTCTAACCCTCTTTGTTTTCGCCTCTTTTCTTCCTCCCCCCCCCCCCCCCCCGTTCTCAGGGTGGGACAAGTGCTAATGGAGCTTGATTTGGATCTCTTTTTTGGAAGTGCTTGGATTGCTGAAAGTAAAGTTCAGCTTATCTCTTTTATGGATACTTATGTTGGGGTTATGCTTTTTTTACTTTATGTACTCAAAAAATAATTTGTCAAGATGGATATTAAGTGTACTGGTATTATTGTTGGTTTTTGATGTTGTTGTAACCAAACTATTTCTCCGCTGCAATAAAAGTTGTTTTAAAATTTTCAAGTACCAATATATGTATATGTCTTGTTATATTCCGTTCTATACACCAATAATACTCCATGAATGTTAATGCATTCCCTTTGTGAGTGACATTAATGGACGTGGGGTGTTACAACACATGTTTTCCCTTGATAGTTAAATAACCGACTATCAAAGTTTTCGACCATTTCCGTTGTTAATACGGAGAAACTGGGATCAGATTTATTATCTGAAAACCACTTCCGTATGGGCATTAGCGTTGCGAATCAAATATGATGAAGAAAATTGAAGACGGAGTTTATGTAAGGGCTGTTTTGGCAAATCCTAGGTAGAAATTTCCTAAGATGGGTTTACAGAGTAGTGCCTTCGGTTTGTCCAATCCTAGGACAATCCGTATGGAAGAATGTCCGACAGAGTATATTTAACAGATCACGTAAGTTGATCTCTTCAAACATATTTATGTTTGGTAGCGGAGGAATTCGTTTCTCTTAGTTGTATACCCGTGGTATTTTTCGAGAAATCAATTTGTGATTTGGCGGGTATGACATTGTGACATTCAAAGTAAATAAAGGTGTGGTCTGTATGTTATGACCTCTAGCCTCACAACCAGAAAATGGTATAAAATTGGGTAGGTCGCTTGGCTAAGTGGTTAGCTGCCGATTAGGGTGTATTGTCAACTGATCTAGAGAAATTCCATTTACTTCTATAATCTATTTCGATGCTATCCATTCCGGGAAACGGTTGCTGATCCCAACCGTTGGTGATAATACATTCGGTACACTCAAGCGAAATGAGTGACAGGTCATGTTTAGCCTGGGTTACAAGATGTTCTTGTTGAACCCGGTGTATCCCTCTCTAGAGATACACTGTCGAAAGGTGGTCCCATACCTTGCCAGTTGGAATTCATTTACCAATAAGCGCCCGCGGTTTTTGATTATATATTATGTATGTGGAACGTGAGATGAAAGCGTTCTACTAGATGATTATTATGTTGTGGTTGATAGACATTATTATAATATTAAAAGAGTTTTGATATAATGATTATCGTTCTTTCAGAAAGGATTTTTGAATGCTGAATCAAGTGTTTGAATTCTCATAAGGGGAAAACCCGTTTCGTGTTATACGGCGTGGTCTTATGAGATATCATTTATTTTCTCAAACTGTTTTAAATTGTTTTACTCACACCAGTCCCATGACTGACCCAGAGTTTATTTTGTTTTGTTTTCCCTAAACTCTTGGATGCCCAATTTTGTACGGGAAGTCAAGTAGTCAGGATTTTATAGATATACTGAAATCTTGGAGCAGGAGGCTTTAGGTTTTTATAGTAATTGTTTATTTCCGCTGTGTTGTAAGTGTTGTACTCTGATAAATGTTATTGTATACATATACTTATTTTATTTCAAAGTTATGTTATATTTTATTCATTCCGGTGTGAGATTTATGTTACTCTGATTCTGTTGTTGTGATCTTATTCTTCTTCTATTCTAATTTTTTATCTTATCTATTCTCTCCCTCCAACTTCTTTCTATTAACGTTCCATTATTTCCGATTCTTAAATAGTCGACATGGTGTTGTGTGTCGATTTTCGAGGTCGAAAATTCGCGTTCATTACAGTGGTATCAGAGATGAAGGTTAAGTGATTACCTTGGCTCTATGGTGTAACTAGATAGAGATGGAGTTAGCAATACCCTAGATTGAGTTTGAGTGTATATATACGAGTGAACGTATTTTTAGATTTTATAAAAATTGTTTTATATTGTGGTATTTTTTGGTTGAGTTGTTTATGAGTTCTAGTCGATCAATTTGATCCACTGTATCGGTAGGAGCTTCTAAACACTCGAATACGATGAACCGACATGGTATGTTTTGAAAAGAGGGTAAATTAAATAATTTTACCCAAATTATATTTTGATATAAAGGAATTATTTAAATTTGGATTATTATAGTATATAGGATGTGTTGGTTGTTATTATAATAGAATGAGGTTATAAAAGTAAAATGGTTATGTAAATAGCCAATCGAGATTCATATAAGTGTAATATATGAAATCAAATGGATTAAGTCTGAATTTTAAATCAGAATTGGAATTAAAACTATGGAAATGTGAAAAAGAGTTTGAAAATGGATTTGGATTAAATATATGAGAATTTTAAAATCCTGGGGAATTTTAAATTGTTTTACAAACATTATAAATGATATTTTGAAATAATTTCAAAATGGAAATGTTTAAATATGAGTTTGAAAGTGATATAGTATTGAACTCACTTCGATCGCTGGGAAATAACTCTGAAGATGCTGGCTACATCATCACTATTCATTTTTGAGTTCTAAGTGACGGATACCACTAAGATTTTGTTTTCGAATTATTTTGAGAAAACAAGTTGTTTCGAATTCCGAAAGGGAATATTTGATTTTTGAAAAGGGTGAGTTGTTTATAACTCCCAGGAAGAGAGTGTTTGAAATAAAAACTAATTAAATAGAAATTTGTGGAAGTAAATTGAAATTGAATTAAAGTCAGTTAAGTGGGAGTTGAATTGGATTAGAATAATATCGAGTAAAATTGGAATTTGGTATATAATTGGACTCGGTTGAGTAAATGAATTGATTTTTGAAATAAAAATCAGAATTGTGATTTTGGGATGAAAATAACTTATTAGAGGAATTAATTAGTTAATGAAATATGTGGATGGAACTTAACAAGGTTAAGTAAGTTGAATTGATGAGTTAGGAGTTCAGAGTCAAGAATGGAACTTTGGTTTGAAATGGAATTTGGCTTGGAAAAGCGAATAGCTGTGTTGAGGATAAAACTGATTGGAGTTTGATTGCGATAACGTTTGTATATGTTGAATTGGTAGCAGATGGAAAGAATATAATTATATGCCCGACAAAAAGGTACACGTTTATTTTTATATGAGTTTGGTGATTTATGAGCCTGTTTGGTAAGCCGCTTGGCTGTTTGATTTTCTTTTGGGTTGGAGAAGGCCTAGAGAGGTGAGTTGTAGTTGTACTGATTGAGCCATACAAAGGAGGTGCTGACGAAATTTTTCAGAAATTTAAGATGTTAGAAAATTTTTGGAATTTTCAAAATTTTTGTTAATAAAAATGAATTAATAATTTAGTCAAAATAAATTGGTTCAGTGAAATTGGAGTTAAGAGGTAAAGAAATAATTTTTAACCCAGTTAATAAGGTTTGTTTTCTACCTTAGCAATTTCGAGGACAATATATTTATTTACGAAATCACAATTAATTAATTAATTAATTTAAATAATGGTTTGGTAATTTATATGGTTGTTTAGTTGAATAATATTGAATATTTAATTAATATAAATAATAAAATAATATATTTATTTACGAAATAATCGAAAATAACAGAATTCACAATATTGTGTGTGATTTAATTCAGTTTAGAATTGAATTATAATAACAAATTTATTATTTAAACGAAGTTTGAACGTACTCGAAATGGCATGGTAGTTCGTAATTTGGCGATTCGAACTTTAAACGAATATACAGAATCCGTTTTAAGTCGGATTTCTGTGAAACAAGAAACATTCAGAGCTGGTGAAGTATAGTTTTCTAATGGAAGAGAAAATCGGGATTTTGTCGTGTAGATTGTGAATTATGTCCAAATCAAATTTTCGAAAAGTTGCTATGGAATTCCTTTATAATTTATAACGATTTATTTATATTATAAATGGATCTTCAATATAAATTAAATACTGATTTAACCGGGATTTGAAATATCGAGTTATAAATTCTGATATGTGTATTTTGGAGTTGTATGATATTCAATATGAATATATATACGTTAATATTAATTTAATAATATTAAATTTAATTATTTTTAAATATATTAATATTTAAATGGGTTTATTTAGAGCTTTTAAAAAAAGTTTTGCAAACGATCTCCGTTTTTTATGAAACTAATTTTGTTGGATCCGGAATATTAAATTATTGCTAGATTTCAATTTTTGTGATTTTTGGTGTCAATAATTGGCCGTACGGGATTTCAATGTGAAAGATAGTTGATATTCTGACTTTAAAAATACGCTGTGTGAGCAAACGCACTCGGAATTCGACGAAACAAGTTTCGTTGGGTCCGTAATGTCAAACTATAGCTGCATGTCCATTTTCGTCAAATTCGGATATTGTATGTGATCATAAAGATTTTTAAAGGATAAATATAGACAACGATTCATTAAAATTAATATAATACTCGAATAAAAATATATTTAAATTATTCTATAAATATACTAAACTATTTCTAAACCTAATCTTTTCCTCTTCATGGTCAAAATATCCAAGCCGCCACCAGATAAAATAAAACGTGAGGAAAGTTCTCCTTTCAAAAATCATAACAAATCATACAAAAATCCTAAATTCATGAGATATATAACATTGAGTTGCTAAGAATATTCTCTACAATTCTATATGGGTTTCAGCTTGTTCAATGCTCATTTTTGGGGCTGTGGTTTTTGCAGCGAACCTAGGGTTCGGTCTTGAGTGAGATTTAAGAAGTTTAAAATCAAATTGAGTTTGTTTTTGGATTCAGGAGTTCGAATAACTTCGTTTATGTTTTTCTGGGATTTAAAAAAAATTAAAAGTGTCGGCATCTGTACTGATTACCACGGATTCGAGCTGATAAACACATTTGGAATCGTGCGTTCGAGATTTGCGAAAGTGAGATGGAAATGTTGAGGAGTTGAAGAGGAAACATGCGATGATTTTTGTTCGATTGCAGTGCATTGTGGAAGGAGGAATGGGGAGAGAATGGTGATCGTCCTTGGCAGCTGGGTTTTGAAATAATGAGGAGAGGATACGGGGCTTTTAGATGGTGAAGAAACGAGTCAATTTGAATATGGGCTGAGACAAAACGTGAGGCCCAATTATGTTGGTTATATATATTTTAATTTAAGTTTTATTTTGTATAATAACATATTAAACTGTAGACATAATAACTTGATCATACGTTATCCAAATTGGGTTATCCAAACTGGACAAAACATGATCCGTTGGGATCGTATGGACGAGGGCTACACAATGGAACTGACTGGGAGTGAATTGGAGCTCGTTACAATTTATAGCGAAATAAATTGTCTGTCTGAATCAACCGACAGTTATCGATATTTAACGATGATCGTCCAAGGTGAGTAAAACTCACTAACTCTGTCAGTTTATATTTTTTTAAATATAACCTAATATTGATAAATGATGATTGATTGTTGTGTGATGATTGTTTGGTTGAATTGCTGATTTAGTGGTTGAAATTATAGATAACGATATATATATATATATATATATATATATATATATATATATCGTTTATCAAATATTGATTCTGTTTATCAGAATATTTCGTATTGAAATGAAATCGATGTTATTTATATTGTTTAACATCCGTGGATACAGGGAAACAGGTTGGAGGGATCCAACTGGATTCCTCAAATATTATTACTGTTTATTTTCATATATTGTGGTATATGATGTCATATATTTTCTGTGATTCATTTTGTATGTGTGGATGACATTGGCACTGTGATTTGTTATTTCTAAAATACCATAAGTAATACTGGGATGTAAAATGGATATGTAATAACCCGGAAATTCTGAGCCAATTTAAAAATTTTATTTTGGCAATTTTAGTGCATTTTGAATATTAAAAATGAATTATTTTAAATAATAACGACAAGAAATTTATTTTGAATAGGAATAGAACGTATATATTTATATAGATCGTCGTTAGAGTATAAATATTTTATTTTAAATATAAAAGGAATTGAAAATGGCACGGTAGTTCGATAATTCGATTCCAAATTTCAAATGAGTGTACCAGGTGCAAAATAAACCGAATTTTAGTGAAACGAAAAATATTAGAATCTAATTGAGAACGTCTTTCCAACGAATCCGAAAAATTAAAATTTCATAGCGGGAATCAAAAGTTATGTCCAGTTGAAAATTCAGAATAGTCGCTATGGAATTCTGGCCCTTAAAAATGGAAATTTTGCAAATGACCTCGGTTTTCGACGAAACCGCTTAGATTCCAAAATTCGTAATTTTTCGAATCAATATGTGAGCGTGGCAAAGGAAAACGCGTTTGACCAGTTTCGGTTGATTTTAATCGACTGGAAAATGGCCATTTTTCAAACGATCTCAGAATTTGACGAAATTAGTTTTTATTAGGACCGTATCGTCAATACGAAGTTAGAAAATATTTTTTGGGAAATTTTAGAGTTCATACGTGGCCCCAGTAAATTGAAATGTGCGTTCAAATTCAATATATAGAGTTATATTTTGATTTTGACGAAAACTGATCAAAACGACCGAATCAGCTTGCGATACATATCCCATTATGTTCGGAATGGGGATAATTAGCTATCGATGACAGGCGGTGGGGCTCGTTTCGAGTTTGAAATAAACAGTTACTTTTTGGTGAATTAAATTAACAAATAATTTTAAATATAACCCCCTGTTTTCTCCTATAACCTTCAGCCCGCCCCCCCATTTCTTTTCATTTGAGAAAAAAAGGGAAGGAGCGACGGGGGGGAAACCGCCGCCGCCGCCCTATCGCGGCCCCCCAGGTGGCGCGCCGACCACCGAGGTCACCCCCCTCTCTTCTCCTCCTCTTCCTATTTCCTCCCTCCTCCTCGAGTTAAACCGCAGCTCCGCCCCTTCTTCTCCTTTTCCGTCCTCTCGTCGAGCGAAACCCCCCCTCCGACGATGGTGCAACAACTCTCCTCTTCGTTTGACTGTAAGTTTTTTTCTTTTCTTAGTTGATTTTAATTCTGAAAAAATATATGATTTCTTAGTTTTTTTTTATAAATAAAAAGAATTGATTTTTGCTAATATAAAGTTGTGATATTTAATTAGCAAAGGCAAGTTTTTTTTATTAGCAAAGCTTTAATTTTTATACGATAAAAGGTGAATTTTTATATGATAAAAGTTTTGATTTTTAAAATGTAAGAGAAGGTTTGATTTTTAAACCAGGAAAGACAAGATATTTGTTAGCGCAAAGAATGGATTTTAGTGAGTGAAAATATTAGATTTTTCTTTTATGTAAAAATAGAATTTTTAGAGATGTAAAGATGTGATTTTTATATAGTAGAAATAATAAAGATGTGATCTTTATAGAAGTAGCCATGTAAAAATATGATTTTTACATTATATAGATAATAAAAATTCGATCTTTATTATGTAGGAGTTATACAAATATGATTTAGTTATTTGAAAAGAAAAGTTATGATTTTTTTTATATAATAAAAGATTCGATTTTTATAAAAAATTTATATTTGATTTTGTCCATGAAAAAGTTAGATTTTTCATTGTAGAAATATTAGATTTTCATTTCGAAAGTAGAGAGAAAAAAATTCGATCTTTATAGAAGAAGTACTAATATAAAAATATAATTTTTATTATATGAACACCGTTGTAAAAATAGAATTTTTATCTATATAGTAGCGGTATAAAAATAGAATTTTTATATACATAGCAACAATATAAAAATGTGATTTTTATATATGTAGTGGCTACGGACAATGAAATTGACAAAAGGCGAGCACGACGAGGATTTCTACATAAGAAGATTCGTGGCGTTTGGTTTAGCTAGTCGGTGAAAACTTCTCACTTTAAATCTTGTTTTCTAGTTAAAATTATATACTAGGATGCAGACGGTGCTTAGCAGCACCCGACACCCATCGTCCACAGACCATGGACGACTTGTATGCTTGTTTGATGTGTTGTGAAGTTTGTTTGTGATGTTGATGTGAAATGAAAAATAAAACATTCATGTGTTGAAATAAATTAATTATCGTTAAAAATATAATTTTTAACGTGAATATGAATATAGTGAATGTGAATAAATAAATATTCATTTACAAACCGGACGGTTTGTTTGTGTACACCTATTTGAAAGATATTGATTGGGACGATAAATTTTACACATCGCCCAACCGCACAAATAATATTCAGTGTTTGTGGATTGAAACCCCACACGGGTGTTGGGATGAGATTTGGCGTACACTAATCCCAATTATTTAATAGTATGTCGATCAATTGGTCGACAGACTGTGTAAGCATTAATTATTTATATTTAATGCTTATGCAGTTGTGTGATGCACTTTGGATGATGGTTGATTATTTACCGTTGCTATTATATACATGTGTTGTATGGAATCCATATAATTAACATTATATGGTAATTGATTGGGCCTCATTCCAATTGGGAAAATAATGAATAGAATAAAAATAGTCATGTGTTGACAGTGCTCATGCGTTGAGAATATTCATGTGTTGAGTAAAATATTTTAACAATAAAATTTACATCTTTATCATATTTAAGATTAGAAACTAACTGGAAACTATATAAGATGAGTGGTTTCCTAGGTATTGATCTGATGTTGGTTTCGGCCATCGGGGTTAATACTTAGGGAATCATTCTCTTACTACTTTACAGTTGGAGTCTGATTAAAAAACAAACGATAGATACCATAATTTTATAAAATATAGAAATAATCATGTGTTGACAGTGCTCATGTGTTGAGAATATTCATGTGTTGAAAGAAATATAGATTCATGTGTTGAATAGAATAAATATTCATTTGTTGAATAGAATAACGAAGTTATTGAAATATATAAAGCCGTGTTGATTAGAGATGCGCCATTTTGACGCGAACGATATTTATATCGATTATATTCGTTTTTATAATGATTATAAAAAGGAAGTGATTTCAAAATATAACGTTTTGAAAATATTATCATTCGTTTATCGATGATGTGGAATATTCAATTATGATTCGAAATTGAATATGAAGTTGAAATCATTTCGAAAACGAATTTAAAACGATTTATAAAATACGTTTCAAAAAGGAAATCGACGAAATACATATAATATATATATATATATATATTATATATATAATGGCCTGAATAGAATGCGTCGCGCCGCGGTAGTTCGCGAATTTCGACCATTGACTTCGAATTGACGTTACGGAAGTTCTGACCGTCGGATTCTCCTAAAACAAGAACCATTGGGTTCGTATCGAAAAGAGCTTTCCAATGAATATTAGAAATTTGAAATCTAACGGTTGAATTTGGAATTATGTCCAAATCAAATTTGGAAAAGGTCGCTGTAAGTGCAGTTCAGTGGCCGTTATTGAAAACCGACTGTACGGGCCTTGATAAAATTATTAAAAATATCAATAATTTGTGTAAAATCATAATATATGAATTGGAAAGAATTGGGCTGAAAATCCCGTATTTGAAAAGATAAAAATAGATTTTTATCGAAATGAACTAGTTATTAACTAGAATAATAATTTATTTATTTTTAAATAAATAAATTGGATTTGAAGTGGTTTTGAAAATAATCAGAATTTCCAATATACGAATTGGAATGGATTTGAATCAAAATTATCTTCGGAATATTTCGATGTTGGATTTCGTGATTATACAGATATGGTTATGGAAATTTGAAAGATATATTTATATCGTTATTTCCAATACGATATTTGTTGGTCGTAGAATTTGATATTGAATATAAGCCGATATATTTTCTATTCAGAGCCTTGTATTTAATATCAAATGTGATTTGGGTTTGCCGTGAATGGTGTCTTCATTAACACTGTTCTTGAACCCAGTTGAGAAAAGATTAAATATTTCTATTTAGATTTAATGAAGTGTACCAATTAAATAATATTTAATTGGAATTGAATTTGGAAAGTGATCGAGAATGGAGCATCACCAGTTTTGTTCCAAAGCGATAGTTAAATCTTTAATTAGATTTGAACGTGAAATGGTTATTAATATTTACCGATAACATCGTGGTATTAGATATGGAGTATTACCAGTTTTCTCCATGGGATGAATAGGTTAGAAATGATATCTAAAGGAAGATTAAAGAATAAATTTAGAAGAATTTATCTTTGATAAAATTAATGGGAACCTTTCCCTGAGAATGTGAAATTTTGAATAAAAGAATATTCTGAATTGGAATGAGGCATATATTGTGATTGTGTAACACGTGTTTATTATATATGCGGGTTATTCGGAAAGGCCGGGTTTATACACATTCTGAATAACCGATTCGACGATATGTCGAAGATGAAGACGGTGGTTGAAGACCAGAAGTCTTCACATCGTTTGGGTGATTACTGATGATATTGATTGGGCTGTACACCCAAGATGAGGGAATCAGTTGGTGATCGTCCAAACGTACTTGGAGATCGATGGATATGCGAGGAAAGTGCCTCCGGTTTCGTTCAAACCCAGAACGAACTTGTAAATGGACTGTGTGCCTAACATTGGATTTTATTCTGTGTTGATTGATCTCTATTAAATATACCTCTGTTTGGCGGCGGAGAATTTATTCTCTTGCTTAACGCCCTTCTCTGAGACGTACGAGCTCAGAGGTTGTATATCGATGGACATCAGTCGCATGGCATGAATTGCCTGTGTGACACGCCTAAGTGGCAATTGATCAAGGCTTCTGTTGAAAAGAAAAGTTTTGTGGTTGATGATCAAAGCACGGCCTGTGTGGCGTAGCTTTGTGTATAATGTGAATTCGCGAGCCTCACACCTCGGTATGAGTCAAAAACGGGATACGGACCGTTGGGAGAACATGACGTTTCTTTCTAGCTATGTGTAATGTCAGTGACCTACCAGCCCTGACATTTATATACTTTTTACCTGCATGGATGTTGGAATGCGAGGAACCTCTGATATAGGTCTGTTAGGACCGGGAAACGTGTGTTCAGGAATTGCCAATCCTCAAAAGTAAGAGAGGACCGGCCCAACCGATTCCAAGGATCGCTGTGTGTGGTCCAAAGACATTTGCTAGAGTGTCTCGAACGGAGAGGAGCTTACCCCTTGCCTCGACTCATGATGGAATCCAATTTCCAATACATGATAATTCGGTTTTATTTGTAGAACCTAGTATGGTGACATAGTAGATGGTAGCTATGCCGCCTATGTTTGATACTTATGATTGAAATTGTTTTGACACTATACACTTATAGTAATATCAAAATAATGTGTTTTTAAACGTATCAAGCGTTCTTTGGCTATTATAAGGTAAAACCCTATCCTACGGCTTGCGTTGCATTGTGTGATGGGACCTGGGTCTTATAATAGCTTCATTTTTCCTTATTTAGCACTGCGCTATTTGTTTTATGCACTGGTGTTCTTGGGAGGAAACCTGTTCCGTGTTATACAGCGTGGTCCCTTGATTTACCTAACTTTAAAAATAAAGATTAATAACTGTTTTAGTTCTCACACCAGTCACATGACTGACCTGGAGTTTATTGTTTTAACCTAAACTCTGGGTGCCCCTATTTTCCACACGGGATGCTAGTAGTTTTGGTTTTGCTGATTTATATTCACATGATCCTGATTTACAGCTGGAACGATGCTCGGAAAGCTCTGTATCCGTGTATTACTTTCAGTTGTGTTTTGTATTGTTTTCCGCTGCTATGTAATTTTTTGTAATCTCTGATATTTAGTAATTGTGTGATATTTATTCATACTCTGTACATTCTTGTATTCTGATGGAATTGTTGTAATATACAATGAAATGTTCTTCTGTTTGCGTCCTGATGTGTCTTGTCGTCAACGCAATCCGTGCTTTCCTTCACGGGGAAGTTCGGGTCGTGTCAGTTTGGTATCAGAGCTTTGATTTACAGAGCTCGGAGAACAAGACATATTTGAACCGAATGAAAGAATTCATTAGAGATTGGGTTAGAAATATCCAATAAGAATGACTCGTTAGAGATGGGATCAGTAGTATCCTAGAACGAGTGTGAAGAGTATATTTTTAAAATGAAAACTATTTTGTTTTGAAATTTAAATCGTTTTAAACGTATTTGAATATTTATTTATTTTGAATTTGGATAATCGAGTATATAAAGATTTCTCGTATACGCGTCATGAACGTATAGTCGAAGTTTTAATATACTGGATAGATACAGAACCGCACTCTAGTAGCCCGGAGATGTTCTGATGGTGGTTCGAAACATCATAAGCATTTATGTTCGAGCTTCGAAGGTGTAATATCTATATATTTCCATTAGACTTGTGTGGGAACCAAAACTAGATAGGTTTATTGTTGTGATTTGGCATCAAAAACATGATTTTCTGTAGATATATGTATCAAAATTATGAATTTGAAAAGCTAATCAACTAATTGATTGATGGTTGTGTTGTTTGATTATTGGTTTGAAAATTTTAACCATTTAGGCCAAATTGAACCGAATATTGAACTGTACTGAAAATGATTACAATTGCATGCATATACATGTATATCTTTTGAACAGGTCATAACAAGGAGGCTAGAGCAGAAGAATAAAATTGTTTACCCGACAAATAGGTACATATTTATTGTATTTCTTTGGGTTTGGATGATTTTATGAGCCGCTTGGCTTTTTCCTTTTCTTTTAGATTGAAGAAGGCCATGGGAGGCTATATGAAATATCCCGAAGTCCCCGGTGCAGGGGAGGTTATGGCAAAAATTTTCGGAAATTTAGGGTGTTGGCCAAATTTTTGAAAAATTTGAAAAGTTCTTAGAAACTGAAAAGTTGAAGAACATAAGCCGTAAAGAAAATAATGGAAGTTTAGTTGATTAGTTAAACAACTTTCAGTTTCGTTCCTTTTCGGGGATGAAAAGTTTTAAGTGGGGGAGATTGTAATAACCCGAAAATTCTGAGCCAATTTAATATTTTTATTTTGGCAATTTTAGTGAATTTTGAATATTTAAAATGAATTACTTTAAATAATAATGACAAGAAATTTATTTTGAATAGAAATAGAACATATATATTTATATAGATCGTCGTTAGAGTATAAATATTTATTTTAAATATAAAAGGAATTGAAAATGGCGCGGTAGTTCGATAATTCGATTTCAAATTTCAAATGAATGTACCAGGTGCAAAATAAACCGGATTTTAGCGAAACCAAAAATATTAGTATCTAATTGAGAATATCTTTCCAACGAATCCGAAAAATTGAAATTTCATAGTGGGAATCGAAAGTTATGTCCAGTTGAAAATTCAGAATAGTCGCTATGGAATTCTGGCCCTTAAAAATGGAAATTTTGCAAACGACCTCGGTTTTCGACCTAACCACTTTTGTTGGATCCATGATGTCAAATTATTGCTAGATTCCAAAATTCATAATTTTTCGAATCAATATGTGAGTGTGGCAAAGGAAAACGCGTTTGACCAGTTTCGGTTGATTTTAATCGACTGGAAAATGGCCATTTTTCAAACGTTCTCAAAATTTGACGAAATTAATTTTTGATTAGGACTGTATCGTCAATACGAAGTTAGAAAATATTTTTCGGGAATTTTTAGAGTTCATACGTGGCCCCAGTAAATTGAAATGTGAGTTCAAATTCAATATATAAAGTTATATTTTGATTTTGACGAAAACTGATCGAAACGACTGAATCAGCTTGCGATACATATCCCATTGTGTTCGGAATGGGGGTAATTAGCTATCGACGACAGGCGGTGGGGCTCGTTCCGAGTTTGAAATAAAAAGTTACTTTTTGGTGAATTAAATTAATAAATAATTTTAAATATAACCCCCTGTTTTCTCCTATAACCTTTAGGCCCTCCGTGTTTCTTTTCAGTTGAGAAAATAAAATAAAAAAAAGGGAAGGAGCGACAGGGGGGGACCGCCGCCTCATCGCGGCCCCACCAGGTGGCGCGCCGACCACCGAGGTCACCCCCTCTCTTCTCCCCCTCTTCCTATTTCCTCCCTCCTCCTCGAATTAAACCGCAGCTCCGCCCCCTCTTCTCCTTTTCCGTCCTCCTCTCGTCGAGCGAAACCCCCCCTCCGACGATGGTGCAACAGCTCTCCTCTTCATTTGACTGTAAGTTTTTTTCTTTTCTTAGTTGATTTTAATTCTATAAAAATATATGATTTCTTAGTTTTTTTTATAAATAAAAAGAATTGATTTTTGTTAATATAAAGTTGTGATATTTAATTAGCAAAGGCAAGTTTTTTTATTAGCAAAGCTTTAATTTTTATACGATAAAAGGTGAATTTTTATATGATAAAAGTTTTGATTTTTAAAATGTAAGAGAAGGTTTGATTTTTAAACTGGGAAAGACAAGATATTTGTAACACCCTACACCCGCTAAGGTCACTCACTAAGGGAATGCCTTAACTTCGGTGGAGCATTTTAAGTGAATATAGAACAGAAAAATTACAACAAGACAGATATAAATACTTGAAAATCTAAAACATCATTTCATTGCAGCAGAAGGTAAACATGTTTAGTTACAACATCATAAAGAGTCAAGTACTAAACATCCATCCTGATAAAAACATAAGTACATAATCCCACTACATAAACAATAGCCATACTAGAAAAGATAAGCTGGGCTTTACATCACGGTCCAAGCTCCAAAAGATAGATAAAGAAATCTGATCAAAGCCCACTAGTGCTAGGCCCAACCTGAGGACCTGAGGGGGAAAAAGATAAAAACAACGGGGTCAGACATAAGTCTGAGTGAGCCCTATAGCTTTAACAACACAATCATTAAAGTAATTAGGGTATGATATAAACTTGGTACGGGATGACTGGGGATAAATGACTACACTAAGTAGCCAACTAGACATAGGATGAACTAAGATAACGGTAAAGACGCATCTACCCACCCAAGGGTAATTACTAACTGCACCACACCAGTCATTCCTACTTAAAGGTTGATCCCACCCAAGGACTTAGAAAATTTACCCAGTAGTTTCGTGTACCCCTAGCTGACTACATAGGTGCCGTCTGCCCCTATCTCCACTAGGTGTACCCACTACTCCCCAAGTGATCGGCTCCCTACCGTAGATACCCGCGCTGGCCCCACAGTGGGGGTGTATCACTCCCCAAAGTGGCAACCTGATACAACCAATGGTGCACGACTTATACCTACACGATGCAACAACGTCTTACCTACCAGCCCAGGTCCACACACGCATATGAAACCCGTTGGACTTGCGTTGCCACCGCTAACCCGTTTTGGCCTCTTATAGTCAAGCCCAGTACACGTGTCCCGTCCTCGACATGGGTCGAGCCCAATAAGATACATATGGGTTACTGGTTGAAATGGGCCCCCACAAGCTACCCACCTAAGCTTGTCCCTTTATCTAGTGCATCCCACTTAACCCTTTAATCATGTTTAATTACATGTTTCCACTTGGTTAAGTATTCTAATCGTATTTTCTATTGCCACCCAAGGCAACCCACTAGATTTCCACATGCCACCCAAGGCACTTACTTGATTTCCACATGCCACCCAAGGCACCCACTTAACCCCTCATGCCCCACTACATGCTTATCTGGTTAAGTGTTTCTTAATTGATTAAGAACGTAACCGTTGTAAAGACCTCTCACATTAGACTATCTTTTATGGCAGTTGGATTTGCCGGTTGGGTCCGGGCAGCCTTACGCCATAACCGAGTCTAACCTCGTGTCTTTACACTTGTCACGTATTTAGTTTGTGCCTAAGACCTCTCACATTGGGCCAATCATTTGTAACCGCTGGATTTGCCGGTCGGTTCCGGGCAGTCTTATGCTACAAAAGGGTCCAACCTCGTGTCTTAGTCGATTAATTACACCTAATTAATCACCCCCATATTTCGAATTAATTTTCCCTAGTTAATTCCAATTTTAACGATGTACATAATTGACTCAATTATGTCCATCCACTTTATGGTATGCATAATCATACCAACTTCACACCATTTCATTAACATGTATATTAACCCCATCGTTCCCCACGTAATTCGCTAACATGACATAAAAGGGAAGATTCATCACAAATACAATGGGTTCAACCAACATGGGGTTTAAAGGTGTCAACATGCATATAGCATCAAACCCAACTAGCATAAATAACCAACCCAAACTTGCATGAATCACATATGTCATAAAGAGGTTAACTTGCATAAGTGACTTATGTCATACAAAGGGGTAAACTTGCATATGTATGTATGACATGCTAAGGGGTTAACTTGCATATGTATGCATATCATACTAAGGTGTAAACTTGCACATGTTACTTGCATATAATCAAACACCAAACTTGCATAACATGTCTTATATGAACTTGCATATAATCATACACCAAACTTGCATAACATATCATATATGAACTTGCATATAATCAAACACCAAACTTGCATAACATGGTGTCATAATGGATGAATGTTTATCATAGCAATTTGCATAACTAGCTTCATGAACACATAGCCTAACACTTGCATAACTTGCATAACATCATGATCATATAGCATATAACTTGCATAACTTGCATAACATCATGAACATGTAGCATATGACTTGCATAACATCATGGACATGTAGCATATAACTTGCATAACATCATGATCACATAGCATATGACTTGCATAACTTGCATAACATCATGAACACATAGCACATAACTTGCATAACTTGCATAACATCACAAACACATAGCATATGATAACATAATCTTGCATTGATCCACATTCATAGCCATAACCTCATTATATCCTATCATAATCATTTCAACAATTGGTCATTAAGTCTATAGAAACTCACAACTTGTTGATTAGCACTCCTAAGAAGAAGATTAAGTTGCTAGAGTTGATTAGAGGTTGATTTGAGAAGCTATCTTCCTCTTTAATTTGATGGAGGCTCCTTCAAGTTGCATTTTGACGGCATAACGGTGTTGTAGCTATTTTTAGTATGAATTAGGGTAGTCTTAGGGTGTATTTATATATTAGTTAAGTGTTTTAGGCCATTAGATTAACCCTAAATCAGATTAGAGCCGTCAGATTTCGTCACTAGCCACCAGCACAGCCCAAAAGCTAAAATGGTGCACCCAGGTCACACAGACCGACAGGGGGGGTCGACCCCTGGGTCGACCCCTAGGGAGGGGGTCGACACTCATGTCGACCCTAGGGTCGACTCCCTCTGCCTGGCGGGAATTTTTCCCGCCTCTTCTGAAATGTGAAATTTCTGTTTTTAAATCTGTTTTGAATTTCTGAAAACTTCTTCGGGCCTTAACTGGGTCATCCGGACTCCGATTTTCGAAAACTCGGACTCTATTTCGCGTATTTTTCCGAGACGAACACAATGGCATAGCCCGTTTCCCCTGATTCAGATTTTAAAATTTAATTCTGCCCTGTTTTATATTGTAGCAAGTTATTCAACATACGGGGTGTTACATTCTCCCCTACTTAAAGGATTTCGTCCCCGAAATCTCTAAGTCAAGAAGAACGTATCCTACCAACAAAACAACAATCTACTCAAACCATCAAACACTGGCATCCATTGTCCTTAGAGTTTCTAATGCTGTATGAACATATGCAAAAAGTGTGTGTATATGTTCCCTGTCTAATGCAAAATCAGGCGGTCTACTGATTCAGTTGACCTCCTTAATGCAAACCATGATAGTGCCATGCATCCAATATGTATGCGAAAGAACCTTATCGACACATACTATTTCTACATGAGTGCACAATCATTCACCAAAATGCATCTTCCATATGATAACACAACCATTATACATCCATTAATATAGATACCTACACACAATTATATGCAATATGCAATATGAAGTGACTGAGCCGATCTAGTGCCTAGAGTGTGTGTATATGCATCCACGAGCAACCACTTGCATCCACACGCATCCATCAAACATAAAATGTCTCAAACACATGTTTCAACCATAGGTTTACCCTATCTAAAGGTCAAAGTTACTAATGAGAGGACATACTATAGATAAGATAAGTACTAGACAAACGATAAAGGAGAAGTTAAAAGACATACCCTCAAAAAGGAATGGGTACAATGAACGCATCTTCGCTTGTGTCTCCCAAGTAGCATTGCTCTCATCCTCTCCCCATTGCACTTTGACTAGTCAAACCTCTCTGTTTCTCGACTTCCTAATCTCCGACCCAAGGATGCGGGTAGGAGCTCGTCGAATAGTTGCATCACGCTCTACCTCCACTTCTCTAAGCAAGCTCGGCTCTACCACCTCTGCGGTCTCATGTAGGCACTTCCTCAAATGTGACACATGGAATACGTCATGTACCCACTAAGTCTCTCGGGTAAATCCACTCTATACACTACACCACAAAGCTTATTTTGTCACTCCCCTATCCTTTAAATTTGATATGGTCTAAAGCCGTATTAAATTAGATAGGGTTCAGAGCCCTGCCTAACTGTTTAGAAAGGGCTTACAACCTACTTTAAATTTGATAGACTTATGACCCGTATCATATTTAGTCAGACCTAATGTAATTCGTTCCCACCAAAACAGACGTGCTCCCTCCCTTTTTTTCATTTCCCTCTCACGTTCATTTCCCCCGTGTTTTTTTTATTTCCCCCCTTTTTCTTATTTTCATCAACCCGTGCCCTAATCCATTTTGCTGTAATCTTACTAATTTCTGCTGCAATCAATTCGAACAGCTTACGAAGGTAATTTTGATTTTATTCCATGAATATTTCTTTCCATAACATGCTTTAGGGTTACGTTTATCGTGATTCTTTATCACTTCAGATCTGTAGACCAGCTTACACTTGTTAAATCAACCGATGCTTCTTCCTCTAAGGACAAAGTAATTCGGTATGATTTTTATTTTCGATTTTGATATGATTTATTATGATTTAATCTCGATTTTGCATATGATTCAATGCCTTTGATGAAGTTGCGATTTTTAGGTTTGATAATCCAAATAGACTAGATTTTGCATATGTTTTTGGAGTCACTATTTGTTATAACTTCCCTAACATCCTATTGCTGGTTTATCAGACCAGATTTTGGAATAGATATATTAGTCATTATTATTATTTAGTGTAGTGTAAATGCAAATAAACTATTCTGGGAGACAAATGGTACTTACATAAATCGAAATAGAATCATGTGTTAACACTCTTTCACACATTTTTCTTTTTTAAGTGAGGTATGTTTCATGTGACCGTATGTAATATTTAAACTTTTAACGAACCAAAAGTAGATTTACATCAACCTTTATGTGTCTTTATTATGTTTTTTTTTGAGAAAACGATAGCAAAAATTTCATCAACATCAGTGTAGTCAAGGCGCTCGCCTAGGTGCGACTAGGCGCCAAAAAGCCCTAGGCGCCGACGTAGGTCTTTTTACTCCTTTCAGGCGCCGTCGATGCTTGAGGCGCTGGGAAAGCGCTGAAGGCGACGGGGCACTGCAAAACTCGAAGCGGTGAAAAAGCTCGATTTATGAAACATCGACAGTTTTTAGGGTTTGGGCCCCTAAAGCCCTCAAAACCGAACCCGACTTTGTAAATTAAGTCGATACCCAGCGCAGAAAACAATCAATATTATTTTTTAGGGTTATCGGGTGTTTCAACGTCGATCTCGATTTTCGACTTAAAAAAAAAACTTGTACCGCCGCCGCCAAACTCCTTTGCCGCCGCTTCTGAACCTCCTTGTCGCGGCGCAGGTATATTTTAAATCGAAGTTATAAGTGTGAAATTATAGTTGATTTTTTTATATGCAGTTTTTTCAATTATATGTTTTTTTTAATATCTAGTTTTTAAAAGTTTTAAACTATAATAGTTTTTTAAATATGCAGCTTTTTAAAAGTGTGAAATTGATTTTAAAGTTATGTTACATGCAGTTTTTAATATGTGATTTTTTAATATGCAGTTTTTAAAATTTGCGGTTGTTAAAATATTTTAAAAATGCAAAATTTCAATATGCAGTTTTTGAAATATGCAGTTCGCAAATTTAAGCTTACTTCAATTATGTAAGTTAAAATTTGAATAAGAATTATAGAATCTGAACGTAAAATTTAATATGCAGTTTTTTTTTCCTAAAATGCAGTGTATGAAAATGAAATGCACTTTTTGTGGGTAAGCATTATGAAATGCCGTTTATAAAATTGAATGTAAAATTTAATATACAGTAGTGTATGAAATGCAGTTTCTTTTTTAATCAGTTTTGAAAAGATGCAATTTTTTTAAAAACAGTTTTGAAGGTGCAGTTTTTTTAAATAAAAACAGTGCATAATATGCAGTTTTTTAAACATATTTTATATAGTTTATAGAATGCATTTTTTGTAAAATGCACTTTTTATACTGCAGTTTGGTCATCAAAACTGACCTAACAAATGTTAACAGTATAAAGATTCATGCATTACCTGTGATCCTTTTGGTTTATGCAACCTGAGCTTCAAATGATTTCAATTCATATGTGGTTGAAATTTTTATGAATAAATTGGCTTGAATTATTTCATAAAATGAGGAATGGAGGATGCAATCCAGATGAGCGTTCATTAGTTGGCTTGATATCTTGCTTTTGGGATTTAAAGTTCATTTCAGTTAGTTAAAGGGGTTCGTGGGTGTGTTTAGAACATAGGGTTGAGTCAAATACGCATGTTACTAATGTGCTTGTGAGCATGTACACAAGCATGATGCTATAATTTAGTGCACCACGTCTTGTTTTGTTTTTATATATACTTCTACAGTTTGTATCGTTTTGAGTTCAGCTGAATAATAAATAAATAAAAATTGTTGTATTCGTGTTTTTGTATACAGATCCATTTTGTTTTCAGTTGTTTTTTTTAATACGGTCTTGCCTTGCATGTAAGATTGCATGTTTTGAACCGACATTTACGATATGTTTAAGCATACACAAATTAAATGATAATGTTTTTTTCTATAAACATGGCACTTACAGATGGACGAGAAACCCATTTGTACGAGAAACGCTTTTATTCAATCTTGGATCATGTGAAACTGAGCTTCATGGCTCAGTTGAAACTGAGCGTAAGGCTCAGCTGAAACTGAGCCTTTCGGCTCTGCGAAACTGAGCCGTAAGGCTCAGTTGAAACTGAGCGTAAGGCTCAGTTGAAACTGAGCTTTACGGTTCAGTTGAAACTGAGCATAAGGCTCAATTTTGTTGAGCCGCAATGCTCAGTTGAAACTGAGCCTTTTGGCTCAGCGAAACAGAGCCATGAGGCTCAGTTGAAACTGAGCCTTACGGCTCAGTTGAAACTGAGCCTTACGGCTCAGTTGAAACTGAGCCTTACGGCTCAGTTGAAACTGAGCGTAAGGCTCGATTTCGCTGAGCCGTAATGCTCAGTTGAAACTGAGCCTTACGGCTCAGCGAAAATGAGTCGTAAGGCTCAGTTATTTCTAATTAATTATTAGTTAATCATTACGTGTTTGTTTTAATTCTTATTATGAATATGTTATTTACTCCACATTATAACTTACCGATATACTAATGCATTATTTAACTATTTATGGAAATATTAGCACCAATGATTTGATGTAAAGCACTTGCCAGCTTCACATATCTTTTACCTTTTACCAATGCACATTTTAACCCATAACCATATTTGATGGGGCTTTAGCTATATAAAATGTGCTTTCCGAATGCTCTGTGCATAATAATTTTGTAGTAATACATCCACGTGCCAGCATTTTGTAGTAATACATGTTTTATTTGCTGATCACAGGTTCACCATTGCAATTGTATTAAGATTTTCCCTGTTCCAGACCCAACTAAATTACCAGACTCTGCCTGACAGGTATCTAATGCTCTCAATAACATTATTTACCATGTTGTATATTGTATTTTAAGCAGATTTTTATACCGGTTATATACAGCTAGGCTGTTACAAAACATAAGTAGTGTGAGCATTGTGGTGAGGTAGGAAATATAATCTCCATAAAGATCACAACAACTAGTATATCTCTATTTATTTTTCATGTTACTACTTCATTTTGTAATCAAAGTGTCACATTACTATAAAGAGAGATTAAATTGCACAACATGAATCAATACCAAAAATAATATTCAAATCCAGGATGTTACAACTCAACACTGTCAGCTTGTATATTTGTCTTGCAATGCTTAAATAAGAGAACAACATTTTATTTCATCTTTAAAAATATATTTTTGGTAGATTTAACATGGATTATTAACCTCATGATTCAATGTACGATAAAACACCAAAATCCTTCTAGGAGAATAGAAAAACTAAATTACCTGGATGGATTTCTTTTTAACTGAAGGTCTGGAGCCTCTATTTATAGTGGGAACATGGCCCTTTATAGTCGCAGCTTGGTTTTTGAAATTGGATTGCCATACTCATATTATAATTATGTCAATTTTATTAAAAAATATTCCAGTCTATCTTTAACATGTATTGTCTTATGTTCCTGATGCAACCATTGATGTGGGGATAGCGATACATTCCCAATTTTGGTAGCAAAAATTATGAACACATAAAGCAGATCGATGAACATATTAAGTGCAAATGCTTACATAACAATCATCATCTTCCATCTATGTATTATATACATATAAAACAGATCATCAGTTGTTGAAATGCAAATACTTGCGTGACTGTAACAACCCGCAAAATCAGGACCAATTTAAAATTTTATTTTAGAAAATTTTAATGAGTTTTGACAATATAAAATAATTTATTTAAATAATAATGATCACAAATTTGATTTAAATCGAAGTTAGAATGAATGATTTAATTTTAATTAACAAAAGAGTTAGAAATAGCGCGGTAGTTTGAAAAGTCAAACTTGAACTTTGACTGACCGTACAGGATGCAAAATTTAACGGATTTTAGTGAAACCAAAAATATTAGAATCTATTTAAAAATATCTTTCTAACGAATCTGAAAAATCGAAATTTCATAACGGAAATCAAAAGTTATGGCCAATTCAAATTTTAGAAAGGTCGCTGTAGAATATATAGGGCCCGAAAGGCTACTTTTCACATATATAGGAATTTGAACTCGAAACCACTTCCATTGAGTTCGGAATGATGTTTCTGCATTGAAAAACAGTAAACACTTATATATTTTGAGTTTCGGGATTTATTTGTTTAAAAATGTATTTTTAATATTAAATATATTGGCCTTAAAAATAGTCATTTTTCAAACGACCTCCGTTTTCGACGAAATCACTTTTGTTGGAACCGGAATGTCAAATTATTGCTAGGTTTCAATTTTCAGAATTTTTCGAATTAATATGTGAGCGTGGCGAAATAAAATGTGTTTTGACTATTTACAGTTAAATTTGAACGCCTTAAAAATAGCCATTTTTCAAACAGTCTCAGAATTCGACGAAAATAATTTTGTTGGATTCGTATCGTCATAAGAAAGCTAAAAATATTTTTTTTAGAATTTTCTGAGGTCGTATGTGGCCCCGGCATATTTAAATGTACGGTAGGAATTAAATAATTAATTTAATATTGTATTTTCAATTAAAACCGAAAATAAAACGTGTAGACATCAGAATTGGACATTGGGACATAGCCCATCGCGTTCAAAAGGCCTCAAAACGTTAAGATCGACAGTAAGCAGGCCCAAATCCGAGAAAGTTCAAAAATCCACTTTATTTCACGAAATTCGGAATTTAATATTAAAATAATATAAAAATCCGAAAACCCTAACCCTAACACTGTTCATGGCGGCCGCCGCCCAGAAAATGGAAGGCCAGAATTGCTCCAACTTCAAACGCTAATATCTCCCAATCCGTTCGTCGAAAATTTATGTATGACCTACCAAATCGAAGAGAATTCAGAGACCTTTCAATCTATACGGCTAAGATCGGATTTTGGTGCTCGGATTTCGCGAATTTTGGCCGAGAAGTCGCTGCGGTTTTCAGTGATTTGCGGGTGATTGGGGAGGCCGAGCTTCAAGGGGTTGGTGGTGTAGGTTGCTCTCGGCATGGCGGTTGCGGCGGTGGTGTCTGATCGGCGAACGGGGTGTCGTGGGGTGGTGCGCACGGAAGGAGCAACGGAGGTCATGGGTTGCGGCATGTACGTGCGACGGGGAAGAAAGGTCCCGATTTCTTTTTTTTAATATTATTTTATTATTTAAATATTTAAATTATCCGATGTTTAAAAATTCATAACTCTCTCATACGAGGTCCGTTTGACAAACCGTAAATTGCGCTGGACTCGTCTTTCCGAGCTCTTCGCGATGGCGCAGACCACACCTGATTCTGAGACAGTTGATTTTTAGCCAAAATTTGAGGTGAGAGTTCAAATTCTATTATTTAATTAATTATTAATTTATTTTCCCACATGAAAATAATTGTATGATGATGATGATTTAGTTCTGAAATGTTTTGGGTGTATGAATTATCGATTGTTGCTTATGGTGTGCTTATTGTTCATGTTATGCTTAAATCCGTCTTTATATTGTATATGTTATTGAGTTTAAATTGCAGTTGGAAAATTAAATCTAAATTTAGATTTAAAACATATTTTATTTAGATCTAGACGTTCTAATTTATTTTATTTAAATGTCATTTTCATTCTTCTGAAATGAACAAAGAAATGGAACGACAAATAAAACTTTATTTTATTTGTTGATGTTACAATGAAATTTGAACGACAAATAGAATATTATTTTTATCTGTTTTGTTTACAATAGACTATGAACAACGAATAAAATATATTTCTTTTTGTTTGCCTTTAAGGTTAACTAACAAAGTTCTCATTTTTGGCTGCATAAAAAGAAAACAAAAACTCTCAATTTTGTTGCATTAAAAGTTAACAAACAAAAATTCATATTTTGTCACCGAAGAAAAAAATGAAACGAGAACTGATATTTCTGTCATTGAATATAGATGAAACAAAAATCCATACTTTTTTTCATTGGAAAAAAAAAAGAAAATGAAAAAAAAGAAGAAGGAATTTTCCTTTTATTTGAATTGATGTGAAATATCAATTCAATGTTGATAAAAAGTTTGTGTTTTGTTTGCATTTCTCAAACAGAAATGTACGAAGGAATAAAAAGATTGTATTTTGTTTGCTTCCCTTGATGCGAACAAAATGACAAAATATAGATTTACATTTAAAATAAAAAGAATTTTATTTTTCTTGCATTTCTCAATGCAAACAAAATGTTTAAATAAAAAGAGAATTATATTTTGTTTTGCATCCCTTGACGCGAACAAAGTATTGAAATAAAGATTTACATTAAAATTTATATTTTTATTTGTGTTTTCAAGACACAAATGAACTTGAAACATACTTTTTATCCTTATTTTATTTATTTACATTTCATAATGTAAATATCACTTGAAAATAAAACTTACCTTTTTATTTATATTTTATAATGTAAATATGACCTGAAAACTAAAACTTATCTTATTATTTGCATATTATAATGCAAATGAGACTTGAAAACAAAACTTACATTTTTGTTAACATTTCATGATGTGAATATAACTTGATGATAAAGCTATTTTTATTATTTGCATACTATAATGAAAATAGAACTTGAAAATAAAAAGTACATTTTTATATGTAATTAGAAAGGGAATTTGCAATAAAATATAAAATTACATTTTTATATGTAATTTATAATGGGATATATAATTGTAAAATAAAGTTTACATTTTTATATGTAGTAAGAAATTGAAAATTCGCATTGATAATAAGATAACACTTTTGTTAAGATATTGCAAAAGATAATTTTTGTCGCTTTTTCTTTTAGAAAAAAAAAACATATTTTGTCACTCTTTTCTTTTTAACATGAAAAGGGTCATTTTGTCGCTTCTTCTTTTTAACATTAAAAGAACATTTTTATGTCATGTTTCTTTTTAGCATTAAAGGAAGCATCTTTGTTGTTTTTCCTTTTGGTAATAAAAAGAACATTTTGCTTTCATTTCTTATGATAATATTTTATCGTCATTTTGAATGCGGTAAAATTAGAATTGTTAATGTTGAATATTTTATCGTCATTTTGAATGCGGTAAAATTAGAATTGTTAATGTTGAATATTTTATCGGCATTTTGAATGCGGTGAAAATAGGGTCATTTTGTCGCTTCTTCTTTTTAACATTAAAAGAACATTTTTATGTCATGTTTCTTTTTAGCATTAAAGGAAGCATCTTTGTTGTTTTTCCTTTTGGTAATAAAAAGAACATTTTGCTTTCATTTCTTATGATAATATTTTATCGTCATTTTGAATGCGGTAAAATTAGAATTGTTAATGTTGAATATTTTATCGTCATTTTGAATGCGGTAAAATTAGAATTGTTAATGTTGAATATTTTATCGTCATTTTGAATGCGGTAAAATTAGAATTGTTAATGTTGAATATTTTATCGTCATTTTGAATGCGGTAAAAATAGAATTGTTAATGTTGAATATTTTATTGTCATTTTGAATGCGGTGAAAATAGAATAGTTAAGGTTGTCATTTTCATCGACATTTTTGGTGCGATAAAAATAGACAATGTTAGTGATTCATTTTTATCGACATTTTTGGTGCGATAAAGATAGACAATGTTAGTGATTCATTTTATCGACATTTTTGGTGCGATAAAAATAGACAATGTTAGTAATTCATTTTTATCGGCAATTTTGATGCGATAAAAATAGCAATGTTAATGTTACATTTTTATCATCATTTTAGATGCAATAAAAAGAATATATTTTTGTGTTACATTTTATTGTCTTTCTAGAGACAATAAAAAGAATAAAATTAAAGAATTACAATTTTATGTAAAATTGCTTTCATTGAAAAGAATAAATATAGAAGACGAGATTTTTGTTGTTAATAATAAACAATGAAAAAGGGAACATTTACATTTTGATGTAAATAAACAATAAAAAAGGAAAATTACATTCAAAATGTAAGTTAGAATAGAAAGGACATTTTGTTAAGTAAAAATGTAAATTACAATAAAAAGTATAGAAATAAAGATCACATTTTTATTGACCGTTTATAGGAAATAAAAGGAATACAATTAAAAGAGGCATTTCTATCGTCGTGTTACATATTGTATAATACACTTCCATAGACAAGTTACCCGACTTGTGTATGTGATTGGGACGATAATTTTCACACATCGCCCAAGTGCACAAATTAGTTTATCATTTGCTTGATTGGTTGAAAACCCCACACGGGTGTTGGGATGAAAATTTACATACACTAATCCCAATATTAGTTGTATGTTGATCGTTAGATCGACGGGCTGTGATGAGCGTTATTATTTAATTTTAACGCTTACACAGTGGAAAATTACACTTTGGATGTAATGGATGACTTGATGATTGTACTGTTATTGTCATATATATGATGTGTGTGAAATCCAAATTATATGGTAAATGTTTTGAGTCGCATTTCGATTCAAGTGTTCTTTTAAATAAGACTATTTTTACATTAGAAATCCTTTTTATATAAAGTATATATATTTTAAAAAATATAGAATTTTAATTAAGTATATGTTAAAACAAGGAATATTTGTAGAAGATAAAGATTTGTAAAATAAAGAATACTTCTCATTTAGAATCTTTTATCTAAAGAATATTTTTATGATTATTTTAAAATGGTTTTAAAGAGATTACTAGCATTTGCAATCATATTTTGTGATATGTAATAAAGTGAGATGTGAAGTGGGTTTACCGTGGACGATGTTTTAAACGACATCTATCCTTTAATCCAATTTGCATTGAAATCATTATTTGGAACTTATAAATCTATTTTATAGAATTGAAAAGACATTTTCTATAAATCAAGTTTTTCAACTAATATATTAAATAGGAACTAAGTGGAAATTCTATTGGTAATAATTGAGATGGGCTTCTGTAAAAGAAGACCGATATTATATATGGAGTTTAAGAGGCTTTGCCGTTATTCCATTTATACTATTAGTCTGATACAGAAATCTATATCGATTATGTATTGATTGGATTTCTGTGGAATTCCATATTTTTAGAAATTGATTTATAGATTGTATTTTAAATATTTATCTTTGATAAAATTAATGAGAATCTTCAAAAACGAATATCTTATTAAAAGAATATTCTGAGTTGAGATGTGACGAAATGTGTGATTTTCCAACATTTGTTTAATCCCAAATTACGCAAGTTATTTAGAAAGACCGGGTTTAACCCATTCTGAATAATCAACACGACGATCAAGAGTCGAAGACGAAGACGATGATTGAAGACCGAAGATTTTCACATCGTTGGGATGATGATGACTAGTATCTTGAATTGGGATTGGCCTTCCAAGACAAGGTATTTGGTAATGATCGTCCAAACGCATTTGGAGATCGACGGACACGATGTTTCGTTCAGACCCAGAACGGACTTATAAATGGATAGCATGCCTGACATTGAAATTTATTTCATGTAATTAAATCGGTTTTTATTTAATATATAAATGCATGGTGGCGGAGGATTTATTCTCTTGCTTAACACCCTTTTGTATGTTAAATAATTACCGATCGCATGATATGAGTTGTTGATGTGGCACGCCAAGTTGCAATTGAACAAAGCTTATTGTTGCAAAGCAGAGCCTTGTATGATGATCAAAGCATAGTCCGGTATGGACATAGCTTTGTGTAATACGTTACTTCGCGAGCCTCACACCCCGGTTGAGTCTAAAACGGAGTAAG
Organism: Allium sativum; assembly: GCA_030737875.1. NCBI lineage: Eukaryota > Viridiplantae > Streptophyta > Magnoliopsida > Asparagales > Amaryllidaceae > Allium > Allium sativum. The sequence continues at coordinate 670,039,545 of CM060913.1, read as the reverse complement.
GGAACGCAGGGAGTGCGCACGTTTCTTTCTAGCTAGAAGTGGTGTCGGTGCTTAAACTGGCTGACATTTTACTTATGTGGTTGTTGGATTTGAGGTACCTCAGGTATATTGGTCGTATTGTGGCCAATCAGAGATCCGTTAGGATCGGGAAACGTGTGTTCAGGAATAACTAATCCAGTCCATTGCACCAGTTGGACAGAGTACCAACACGGGGACGGACCGGCCCTGCAGGATCCAAGGGTTGGACAGAGTACCAATCCTGGGGCATTGCTAGAGTGTCTCGAATCGGTAAGGAATTCGCTCCTAGCCTTGACTCAGATGGAAACCCAAATTTCCAATACGACATCACGCGGTTTTGATTGTATACCTATACATGGCGACATAGTGGGATGGGGCACTCATGCCGTCTAGGATTGATATATTTACTTTAATGTATTTCAAATTGGTTGCACACTATTATTATATACTACCGTGTTTATCGTATCAAGCATCTTTTGATCATTATAAGGTAAAACCCTATCCTCCGGTTTGCGTTGCATTGTGTGATGGGACTTGGGTCTTATAATGGTTTCATTTTTCTAAAAAGCATTGCGTTATTTTGACGATTTACTTTAGTCATGCACTGGCAATCCATAGGAGAAAACCCGTTCCGCGAAAGTGGCGTAGTCCTGTGATTAGCCTTATTATATTATATAGGTTAAGTAGAATTCTCACACCAGTCCCACGACTGACCTGTAGTTTGTTTCACTTTGCAAACTCGGGTGCCCTCTTTCCACACGGGCAGTCGAGTAGCTTATTTGACAGATAGATAAAACAAGATCCTGGATTGAAGATTGAAGCTGTGGCCATAGTGTTGATAGCCTTCCACCGAGATTTGTTCCACTGCAATGTATTCATTTATTGTAATTTATTCTTCCGCTGTAATTATTTTCCAATGTACTCTGATATGTATATTCTGTACTCTGATGTAACATTTATTATTGATGTTATAAAAGTCTGTGTTTTTGTTCTGATGTGTTGTATGCCCAAAGTTAAAGTATTCGTAGGTTTCCGCTTTTTGGATCAGACCTGTGTGGTTTATGGTCGATTCAAAGGGCGGGAATTTGCGGGCCTTTACAGTTGGTATCAGAGCTTAGGTTAGCTCAAGTCTTTGGGGTACAACTCGTTAGAACTGAACGGAAGACTCATCAGAGATTGGATTAGTAATGTCCAATAAGAATACTCATTAGAGATAGGATCAGCAGTATCCTAGAATGAGTGAGCTCGTTAGAGATGGGGTTAGTAATGCCCTAGGACGAGTAAAGAGTTACGAATTTATAATTAACGTATTTTTGATATTTATAATCTATTCTTTGAAATATGATTTTTATAAATATAAAGTTATATATATTTTGAAAAGATAATCAACCATTAAAATTTAAAATTGAGATAGTTAATTTTACAATTTTTAGCTACGTTCCTTTTCGAGGACGAAAAGTTTTTAAGTGGGGGCGATTGTAACAACCCGCAAAATCAGGACCAATTTAAAATTTTATTTTAGAAAATTTTAATGAGTTTTGACAATATAAAATAATTTATTTAAATAATAATGATCACAAATTTGATTTAAATCGAAGTTAGAATGAATGATTTAATTTTAATTAACAAAAGAGTTAGAAATAGCGCGGTAGTTTGAAAAGTCAAACTTGAACTTTGACTGACCGTACAGGATGCAAAATTTAACGGATTTTAGTGAAACCAAAAATATTAGAATCTATTTAAAAATATCTTTCTAACGAATCTGAAAAATAGAAATTTCATAACGGAAATCAAAAGTTATGGCCAATTCAAATTTTAGAAAGGTCGCTGTAGAATATATAGGGCCCGAAAGGCTACTTTTCACATATATAGGAATTTGAACTCGAAACCACTTCCATTGAGTTCGGAATGACGTTTCTGCATTGAAAAACAGTAAACACTTATATATTTTGAGTTTCGGGATTTATTTGTTTAAAAATGTATTTTTAATATTAAATATATTGGCCTTAAAAATAGTCATTTTTCAAACGACCTCCGTTTTCGACGAAACCACTTTTGTTGGAACCGGAATGTCAAATTATTGCTAGGTTTCAATTTTCAGAATTTTTCGAATTAATATGTGAGCGTGGCGAAATAAAATGTGTTTTGACTATTTACAGTTAAATTTGAACGCCTTAAAAATAGCCATTTTTCAAACAGTCTCAGAATTCGACGAAAATAATTTTGTTGGATTCGTATCGTCATAAGAAAGCTAAAAATATTTTTTTTAGAATTTTCTGAGGTCGTATGTGGCCCCGGCATATTTAAATGTACGGTAGGAATTAAATAATTAATTTAATATTGTATTTTCAATTAAAACCGAAAATAAAACGTGTAGACATCAGAATTGGACATTGGGACATAGCCCATCGCGTTCAGAAGGCCTCAAAACGTTAAGATCGACAGTAAGCAGGCCCAAATCCGAGAAAGTTCAAAAATCCACTTTATTTCACGAAATTCGGAATTTAATATTAAAATAATATAAAAATCCGAAAACCCTAACCCTAACACTGTTCATGGCGGCCGCCGCCCAGAAAATGGAAGGCCAGAATTGCTCCAACTTCAAACGCTAATATCTCCCAATCCGTTCGTCGAAAATTTATGTATGACCTACCAAATCGAAGAGAATTCAGAGACCTTTCAATCTATACGGCTAAGATCGGATTTTGGTGCTCGGATTTCGCGAATTTTGGCCGAGAAGTCGCTGCGGTTTTCAGTGATTTGCGGGTGATTGGGGAGGCCGAGCTTCAAGGGGTTGGTGGTGTAGGTTGCTCTCGGCATGGCGGTTGCGGCAGTGGTGTCTGATCGACGAACGGGGTGTCGTGGGGTGGTGCGCACGGAAGGAGCAACGGAGGTCATGGGTTGCGGCATGTACGTGCGACGGGGAAGAAAGGTCCCGATTTCTTTTTTTTAATATTATTTTATTATTTAAATATTTAAATTATCCGATGTTTAAAAATTCATAACTCTCTCATACGAGGTCCGTTTGACAAACCGTAAATTGCGCTGGACTCGTCTTTCCGAGCTCTTCGCGATGGCGCAGACCACACCTGATTCTGAGACAGTTGATTTTTAGCCAAAATTTGAGGTGAGAGTTCAAATTCTATTATTTAATTAATTATTAATTTATTTTCCCACATGAAAATAATTGTATGATGATGATGATTTAGTTCTGAAATGTTTTGGGTGTATGAATTATCGATTGTTGCTTGTGGTGTGCTTATTGTTCATGTTATGCTTAAATCCGTCTTTATATTGTATATGTTATTGAGTTTAAATTGCAGTTGGAAAATTAAATCTAAATTTAGATTTAAAACATATTTTATTCAGATCTAGACGTTCTAATTTATTTTATTTAAATGTCATTTTCATTCTTCTGAAATGAACAAAGAAATGGAACGACAAATAAAACTTTATTTTATTTGTTGATGTTACAATGAAATTTGAACGATAAATAGAATATTATTTTTATCTGTTTTGTTTACAATAGACTATGAACAACGAATAAAATATATTTCTTTTTGTTTGCCTTTAAGGTTAACTAACAAAGTTCTCATTTTTGGCTGCATAAAAAGAAAACAAAAACTCTCAATTTTGTTGCATTAAAAGTTAACAAACAAAAATTCATATTTTGTCACCGAAGAAAAAAAATGAAACGAGAACTGATATTTCTGTCATTGAATATAGATGAAACAAAAATCCATACTTTTTTTCATTGGAAAAAAAAAAGAAAATGAAAAAAAAGAAGAAGGAATTTTCCTTTTATTTGAATTGATGTGAAATATCAATTCAATGTTGATAAAAAGTTTGTGTTTTGTTTGCATTTCTCAAACAGAAATGTACGAAGGAATAAAAAGATTGTATTTTGTTTGCTTCCCTTGATGCGAACAAAATGACAAAATATAGATTTACATTTAAAATAAAAAGAATTTTATTTTTCTTGCATTTCTCAATGCAAACAAAATGTTTAAATAAAAAGAGAATTATATTTTGTTTTGCATCCCTTGACGCGAACAAAGTATTGAAATAAAGATTTACATTAAAATTTATATTTTTATTTGTGTTTTCAAGACACAAATGAACTTGAAACATACTTTTTATCCTTATTTTATTTATTTACATTTCATAATGTAAATATCACTTGAAAATAAAACTTACCTTTTTATTTATATTTTATAATGTAAATATGACCTGAAAACTAAAACTTATCTTATTATTTGCATATTATAATGCAAATGAGACTTGAAAACAAAACTTACATTTTTGTTAACATTTCATGATGTGAATATAACTTGATGATAAAGCTATTTTTATTATTTGCATACTATAATGAAAATAGAACTTGAAAATAAAAAGTACATTTTTATATGTAATTAGAAAGGGAATTTGCAATAAAATATAAAATTACATTTTTATATGTAATTTATAATGGGATATATAATTGTAAAATAAAGTTTACATTTTTATATGTAGTAAGAAATTGAAAATTCGCATTGATAATAAGATAACACTTTTGTTAAGATATTGCAAAAGATAATTTTTGTCGCTTTTTCTTTTAGAAAAAAAAAACATATTTTGTCACTCTTTTCTTTTTAACATGAAAAGGGTCATTTTGTCGCTTCTTCTTTTTAACATTAAAAGAACATTTTTATGTCATGTTTCTTTTTAGCATTAAAGGAAGCATCTTTGTTGTTTTTCCTTTTGGTAATAAAAAGAACATTTTGCTTTCATTTCTTATGATAATATTTTATCGTCATTTTGAATGCGGTAAAATTAGAATTGTTAATGTTGAATATTTTATCGTCATTTTGAATGCGGTAAAATTAGAATTGTTAATGTTGAATATTTTATCGGCATTTTGAATGCGGTGAAAATAGGGTCATTTTGTCGCTTCTTCTTTTTAACATTAAAAGAACATTTTTATGTCATGTTTCTTTTTAGCATTAAAGGAAGCATCTTTGTTGTTTTTCCTTTTGGTAATAAAAAGAACATTTTGCTTTCATTTCTTATGATAATATTTTATCGTCATTTTGAATGCGGTAAAATTAGAATTGTTAATGTTGAATATTTTATCGTCATTTTGAATGCGGTAAAATTAGAATTGTTAATGTTGAATATTTTATCGTCATTTTGAATGCGGTAAAATTAGAATTGTTAATGTTGAATATTTTATCGTCATTTTGAATGCGGTAAAAATAGAATTGTTAATGTTGAATATTTTATTGTCATTTTGAATGCGGTGAAAATAGAATAGTTAAGGTTGTCATTTTCATCGACATTTTTGGTGCGATAAAAATAGACAATGTTAGTGATTCATTTTTATCGACATTTTTGGTGCGATAAAGATAGACAATGTTAGTGATTCATTTTATCGACATTTTTGGTGCGATAAAAATAGACAATGTTAGTAATTCATTTTTATCGGCAATTTTGATGCGATAAAAATAGCAATGTTAATGTTACATTTTTATCATCATTTTAGATGCAATAAAAAGAATATATTTTTGTGTTACATTTTATTGTCTTTCTAGAGACAATAAAAAGAATAAAATTAAAGAATTACAATTTTATGTAAAATTGCTTTCATTGAAAAGAATAAATATAGAAGACGAGATTTTTGTTGTTAATAATAAACAATGAAAAAGGGAACATTTACATTTTGATGTAAATAAACAATAAAAAAGGAAAATTACATTCAAAATGTAAGTTAGAATAGAAAGGACATTTTGTTAAGTAAAAATGTAAATTACAATAAAAAGTATAGAAATAAAGATCACATTTTTATTGACCGTTTATAGGAAATAAAAGGAATACAATTAAAAGAGGCATTTCTATCGTCGTGTTACATATTGTATAATACACTTCCATAGACAAGTTACCCGACTTGTGTATGTGATTGGGACGATAATTTTCACACATCGCCCAAGTGCACAAATTAGTTTATCATTTGCTTGATTGGTTGAAAACCCCACACGGGTGTTGGGATGAAAATTTACATACACTAATCCCAATATTAGTTGTATGTTGATCGTTAGATCGACGGGCTGTGATGAGCGTTATTATTTAATTTTAACGCTTACACAGTGGAAAATTACACTTTGGATGTAATGGATGACTTGATGATTGTACTGTTATTGTCATATATATGATGTGTGTGAAATCCAAATTATATGGTAAATGTTTTGAGTCGCATTTCGATTCAAGTGTTCTTTTAAATAAGACTATTTTTACATTAGAAATCCTTTTTATATAAAGTATATATATTTTAAAAAATATAGAATTTTAATTAAGTATATGTTAAAACAAGGAATATTTGTAGAAGATAAAGATTTGTAAAATAAAGAATACTTCTCATTTAGAATCTTTTATCTAAAGAATATTTTTATGATTATTTTAAAATGGTTTTAAAGAGATTACTAGCATTTGCAATCATATTTTGTGATATGTAATAAAGTGAGATGTGAAGTGGGTTTACCGTGGACGATGTTTTAAACGACATCTATCCTTTAATCCAATTTGCATTGAAATCATTATTTGGAACTTATAAATCTATTTTATAGAATTGAAAAGACATTTTCTATAAATCAAGTTTTTCAACTAATATATTAAATAGGAACTAAGTGGAAATTCTATTGGTAATAATTGAGATGGGCTTCTGTAAAAGAAGACCGATATTATATATGGAGTTTAAGAGGCTTTGCCGTTATTCCATTTATACTATTAGTCTGATACAGAAATCTATATCGATTATGTATTGATTGGATTTCTGTGGAATTCCATATTTTTAGAAATTGATTTATAGATTGTATTTTAAATATTTATCTTTGATAAAATTAATGAGAATCTTCAAAAACGAATATCTTATTAAAAGAATATTCTGAGTTGAGATGTGACGAAATGTGTGATTTTCCAACATTTGTTTAATCCCAAATTACGCAAGTTATTTAGAAAGACCGGGTTTAACCCATTCTGAATAATCAACACGACGATCAAGAGTCGAAGACGAAGACGATGATTGAAGACCGAAGATTTTCACATCGTTGGGATGATGATGACCAGTATCTTGAATTGGGATTGGCCTTCCAAGACAAGGTATTTGGTAATGATCGTCCAAACGCATTTGGAGATCGACGGACACGATGTTTCGTTCAGACCCAGAACGGACTTATAAATGGATAGCATGCCTGACATTGAAATTTATTTCATGTAATTAAATCGGTTTTTATTTAATATATAAATGCATGGTGGCGGAGGATTTATTCTCTTGCTTAACACCCTTTTGTATGTTAAATAATTACCGATCGCATGATATGAGTTGTTGATGTGGCACGCCAAGTTGCAATTGAACAAAGCTTATTGTTGCAAAGCAGAGCCTTGTATGATGATCAAAGCATAGTCCGGTATGGACATAGCTTTGTGTAATACGTTACTTCGCGAGCCTCACACCCCGGTTGAGTCTAAAACGGAGTAAGGGAACGCAGGGAGTGCGCACGTTTCTTTCTAGCTAGAAGTGGTGTCGGTGCTTAAACTGGCTGACATTTTACTTATGTGGTTGTTGGATTTGAGGTACCTCAGGTATATTGGTCGTATTGTGGCCAATCAGAGATCCGTTAGGATCGGGAAACGTGTGTTCAGGAATAACTAATCCAGTCCATTGCACCAGTTGGACAGAGTACCAACACGGGGACGGACCGGCCCTGCAGGATCCAAGGGTTGGACAGAGTACCAATCCTGGGGCATTGCTAGAGTGTCTCGAATCGGTAAGGAATTCGCTCCTAGCCTTGACTCAGATGGAAACCCAAATTTCCAATACGACATCACGCGGTTTTGATTGTATACCTATACATGGCGACATAGTGGGATGGGGCACTCATGCCGTCTAGGATTGATATATTTACTTTAATGTATTTCAAATTGGTTGCACACTATTATTATATACTACCGTGTTTATCGTATCAAGCATCTTTTGATCATTATAAGGTAAAACCCTATCCTCCGGTTTGCGTTGCATTGTGTGATGGGACTTGGGTCTTATAATGGTTTCATTTTTCTAAAAAGCATTGCGTTATTTTGACGATTTACTTTAGTCATGCACTGGCAATCCATAAGAGAAAACCCGTTCCGCGAAAGTGGCGTGGTCCTGTGATTAGCCTTATTATATTATATAGGTTAAGTAGAATTCTCACACCAGTCCCACGACTGACCTGTAGTTTGTTTCACTTTGCAAACTCGGGTGCCCTCTTTCCACACGGGCAGTCGAGTAGCTTATTTGACAGATAGATAAAACAAGATCCTGGATTGAAAATTGAAGCTGTGGCCATAGTGTTGATAGCCTTCCACCGAGATTTGTTCCACTGCAATGTATTCATTTATTGTAATTTATTCTTCCGCTGTAATTATTTTCCAATGTACTCTGATATGTATATTCTGTACTCTGATGTAACATTTATTATTGATGTTATAAAAGTCTGTGTTTTTGTTCTGATGTGTTGTATGCCCAAAGTTAAAGTATTCGTAGGTTTCCGCTTTTTGGATCAGACCTGTGTGGTTTATGGTCGATTCAAAGGGCGGGAATTTGCGGGCCTTTACAGTTGGTATCAGAGCTTAGGTTAGCTCAAATCTTTGGGGTACAACTCGTTAGAACTGAACGGAAGACTCATCAGAGATTGGATTAGTAATGTCCAATAAGAATACTCATTAGAGATAGGATCAGCAGTATCCTAGAATGAGTGAGCTCGTTAGAGATGGGGTTAGTAATGCCCTAGGACGAGTAAAGAGTTACGAATTTATAATTAACGTATTTTTGATATTTATAATCTATTCTTTGAAATATGATTTTTATAAATATAAAGTTATATATATTTTGAAAAGATAATCAACCATTAAAATTTAAAATTGAGATAGTTAATTTTACAATTTTTAGCTACGTTCCTTTTCGAGGACGAAAAGTTTTTAAGTGGGGGCGATTGTAACAACCCGCAAAATCAGGACCAATTTAAAATTTTATTTTAGAAAATTTTAATGAGTTTTGACAATATAAAATAATTTATTTAAATAATAATGATCACAAATTTGATTTAAATCGAAGTTAGAATGAATGATTTAATTTTAATTAACAAAAGAGTTAGAAATAGCGCGGTAGTTTGAAAAGTCAAACTTGAACTTTGACTGACCGTACAGGATGCAAAATTTAACGGATTTTAGTGAAACCAAAAATATTAGAATCTATTTAAAAATATCTTTCTAACGAATCTGAAAAATAGAAATTTCATAACGGAAATCAAAAGTTATGGCCAATTCAAATTTTAGAAAGGTCGCTGTAGAATATATAGGGCCCGAAAGGCTACTTTTCACATATATAGGAATTTGAACTCGAAACCACTTCCATTGAGTTCGGAATGACGTTTCTGCATTGAAAAACAGTAAACACTTATATATTTTGAGTTTCGGGATTTATTTGTTTAAAAATGTATTTTTAATATTAAATATATTGGCCTTAAAAATAGTCATTTTTCAAACGACCTCCGTTTTCGACGAAACCACTTTTGTTGGAACCGGAATGTCAAATTATTGCTAGGTTTCAATTTTCAGAATTTTTCGAATTAATATGTGAGCGTGGCGAAATAAAATGTGTTTTGACTATTTACAGTTAAATTTGAACGCCTTAAAAATAGCCATTTTTCAAACAGTCTCAGAATTCGACGAAAATAATTTTGTTGGATTCGTATCGTCATAAGAAAGCTAAAAATATTTTTTTTAGAATTTTCTGAGGTCGTATGTGGCCCCGGCATATTTAAATGTACGGTAGGAATTAAATAATTAATTTAATATTGTATTTTCAATTAAAACCGAAAATAAAACGTGTAGACATCAGAATTGGACATTGGGACATAGCCCATCGCGTTCAGAAGGCCTCAAAACGTTAAGATCGACAGTAAGCAGGCCCAAATCCGAGAAAGTTCAAAAATCCACTTTATTTCACGAAATTCGGAATTTAATATTAAAATAATATAAAAATCCGAAAACCCTAACCCTAACACTGTTCATGGCGGCCGCCGCCCAGAAAATGGAAGGCCAGAATTGCTCCAACTTCAAACGCTAATATCTCCCAATCCGTTCGTCGAAAATTTATGTATGACCTACCAAATCGAAGAGAATTCAGAGACCTTTCAATCTATACGGCTAAGATCGGATTTTGGTGCTCGGATTTCGCGAATTTTGGCCGTGAAGTCGCTGCGGTTTTCAGTGATTTGCGGGTGATTGGGGAGGCCGAGCTTCAAGGGGTTGGTGGTGTAGGTTGCTCTCGGCATGGCGGTTGCGGCGGTGGTGTCTGATCGGCGAACGGGGTGTCGTGGGGTGGTGCGCACGGAAGGAGCAACGGAGGTCATGGGTTGCGGCATGTACGTGCGACGGGGAAGAAAGGTCCCGATTTCTTTTTTTTAATATTATTTTATTATTTAAATATTTAAATTATCCGATGTTTAAAAATTCATAACTCTCTCATACGAGGTCCGTTTGACAAACCGTAAATTGCGCTGGACTCGTCTTTCCGAGCTCTTCGTGATGGCGCAGACCACACCTGATTCTGAGACAGTTGATTTTTAGCCAAAATTTGAGGTGAGAGTTCAAATTCTATTATTTAATTAATTATTAATTTATTTTCCCACATGAAAATAATTGTATGATGATGATGATTTAGTTCTGAAATGTTTTGGGTGTATGAATTATCGATTGTTGCTTGTGGTGTGCTTATTGTTCATGTTATGCTTAAATCCGTCTTTATATTGTATATGTTATTGAGTTTAAATTGCAGTTGGAAAATTAAATCTAAATTTAGATTTAAAACATATTTTATTCAGATCTAGACGTTCTAATTTATTTTATTTAAATGTCATTTTCATTCTTCTGAAATGAACAAAGAAATGGAACGACAAATAAAACTTTATTTTATTTGTTGATGTTACAATGAAATTTGAACGACAAATAGAATATTATTTTTATCTGTTTTGTTTACAATAGACTATGAACAACGAATAAAATATATTTCTTTTTGTTTGCCTTTAAGGTTAACTAACAAAGTTCTCATTTTTGGCTGCATAAAAAGAAAACAAAAACTCTCAATTTTGTTGCATTAAAAGTTAACAAACAAAAATTCATATTTTGTCACCGAAGAAAAAAATGAAACGAGAACTGATATTTCTGTCATTGAATATAGATGAAACAAAAATCCATACTTTTTTTCATTGGAAAAAAAAAGAAAATGAAAAAAAAGAAGAAGGAATTTTCCTTTTATTTGAATTGATGTGAAATATCAATTCAATGTTGATAAAAAGTTTGTGTTTTGTTTGCATTTCTCAAACAGAAATGTACGAAGGAATAAAAAGATTGTATTTTGTTTGCTTCCCTTGATGCGAACAAAATGACAAAATATAGATTTACATTTAAAATAAAAAGAATTTTATTTTTCTTGCATTTCTCAATGCAAACAAAATGTTTAAATAAAAAGAGAATTATATTTTGTTTTGCATCCCTTGACGCGAACAAAGTATTGAAATAAAGATTTACATTAAAATTTATATTTTTATTTGTGTTTTCAAGACACAAATGAACTTGAAACATACTTTTTATCCTTATTTTATTTATTTACATTTCATAATGTAAATATCACTTGAAAATAAAACTTACCTTTTTATTTATATTTTATAATGTAAATATGACCTGAAAACTAAAACTTATCTTATTATTTGCATATTATAATGCAAATGAGACTTGAAAACAAAACTTACATTTTTGTTAACATTTCATGATGTGAATATAACTTGATGATAAAGCTATTTTTATTATTTGCATACTATAATGAAAATAGAACTTGAAAATAAAAAGTACATTTTTATATGTAATTAGAAAGGGAATTTGCAATAAAATATAAAATTACATTTTTATATGTAATTTATAATGGGATATATAATTGTAAAATAAAGTTTACATTTTTATATGTAGTAAGAAATTGAAAATTCGCATTGATAATAAGATAACACTTTTGTTAAGATATTGCAAAAGATAATTTTTGTCGCTTTTTCTTTTAGAAAAAAAAAAACATATTTTGTCACTCTTTTCTTTTTAACATGAAAAGGGTCATTTTGTCGCTTCTTCTTTTTAACATTAAAAGAACATTTTTATGTCATGTTTCTTTTTAGCATTAAAGGAAGCATCTTTGTTGTTTTTCCTTTTGGTAATAAAAAGAACATTTTGCTTTCATTTCTTATGATAATATTTTATCGTCATTTTGAATGCGGTAAAATTAGAATTGTTAATGTTGAATATTTTATCGTCATTTTGAATGCGGTAAAATTAGAATTGTTAATGTTGAATATTTTATCGGCATTTTGAATGCGGTGAAAATAGGGTCATTTTGTCGCTTCTTCTTTTTAACATTAAAAGAACATTTTTATGTCATGTTTCTTTTTAGCATTAAAGGAAGCATCTTTGTTGTTTTTCCTTTTGGTAATAAAAAGAACATTTTGCTTTCATTTCTTATGATAATATTTTATCGTCATTTTGAATGCGGTAAAATTAGAATTGTTAATGTTGAATATTTTATCGTCATTTTGAATGCGGTAAAATTAGAATTGTTAATGTTGAATATTTTATCGTCATTTTGAATGCGGTAAAATTAGAATTGTTAATGTTGAATATTTTATCGTCATTTTGAATGCGGTAAAAATAGAATTGTTAATGTTGAATATTTTATTGTCATTTTGAATGCGGTGAAAATAGAATAGTTAAGGTTGTCATTTTCATCGACATTTTTGGTGCGATAAAAATAGACAATGTTAGTGATTCATTTTTATCGACATTTTTGGTGCGATAAAGATAGACAATGTTAGTGATTCATTTTATCGACATTTTTGGTGCGATAAAAATAGACAATGTTAGTAATTCATTTTTATCGGCAATTTTGATGCGATAAAAATAGCAATGTTAATGTTACATTTTTATCATCATTTTAGATGCAATAAAAAGAATATATTTTTGTGTTACATTTTATTGTCTTTCTAGAGACAATAAAAAGAATAAAATTAAAGAATTACAATTTTATGTAAAATTGCTTTCATTGAAAAGAATAAATATAGAAGACGAGATTTTTGTTGTTAATAATAAACAATGAAAAAGGGAACATTTACATTTTGATGTAAATAAACAATAAAAAAGGAAAATTACATTCAAAATGTAAGTTAGAATAGAAAGGACATTTTGTTAAGTAAAAATGTAAATTACAATAAAAAGTATAGAAATAAAGATCACATTTTTATTGACCGTTTATAGGAAATAAAAGGAATACAATTAAAAGAGGCATTTCTATCGTCGTGTTACATATTGTATAATACACTTCCATAGACAAGTTACCCGACTTGTGTATGTGATTGGGACGATAATTTTCACACATCGCCCAAGTGCACAAATTAGTTTATCATTTGCTTGATTGGTTGAAAACCCCACACGGGTGTTGGGATGAAAATTTACATACACTAATCCCAATATTAGTTGTATGTTGATCGTTAGATCGACGGGCTGTGATGAGCGTTATTATTTAATTTTAACGCTTACACAGTGGAAAATTACACTTTGGATGTAATGGATGACTTGATGATTGTACTGTTATTGTCATATATATGATGTGTGTGAAATCCAAATTATATGGTAAATGTTTTGAGTCGCATTTCGATTCAAGTGTTCTTTTAAATAAGACTATTTTTACATTAGAAATCCTTTTTATATAAAGTATATATATTTTAAAAAATATAGAATTTTAATTAAGTATATGTTAAAACAAGGAATATTTGTAGAAGATAAAGATTTGTAAAATAAAGAATACTTCTCATTTAGAATCTTTTATCTAAAGAATATTTTTATGATTATTTTAAAATGGTTTTAAAGAGATTACTAGCATTTGCAATCATATTTTGTGATATGTAATAAAGTGAGATGTGAAGTGGGTTTACCGTGGACGATGTTTTAAACGACATCTATCCTTTAATCCAATTTGCATTGAAATCATTATTTGGAACTTATAAATCTATTTTATAGAATTGAAAAGACATTTTCTATAAATCAAGTTTTTCAACTAATATATTAAATAGGAACTAAGTGGAAATTCTATTGGTAATAATTGAGATGGGCTTCTGTAAAAGAAGACCGATATTATATATGGAGTTTAAGAGGCTTTGCCGTTATTCCATTTATACTATTAGTCTGATACAGAAATCTATATCGATTATGTATTGATTGGATTTCTGTGGAATTCCATATTTTTAGAAATTGATTTATAGATTGTATTTTAAATATTTATCTTTGATAAAATTAATGAGAATCTTCAAAAACGAATATCTTATTAAAAGAATATTCTGAGTTGAGATGTGACGAAATGTGTGATTTTCCAACATTTGTTTAATCCCAAATTACGCAAGTTATTTAGAAAGACCGGGTTTAACCCATTCTGAATAATCAACACGACGATCAAGAGTCGAAGACGAAGACGATGATTGAAGACCGAAGATTTTCACATCGTTGGGATGATGATGACCAGTATCTTGAATTGGGATTGGCCTTCCAAGACAAGGTATTTGGTAATGATCGTCCAAACGCATTTGGAGATCGACGGACACGATGTTTCGTTCAGACCCAGAACGGACTTATAAATGGATAGCATGCCTGACATTGAAATTTATTTCATGTAATTAAATCGGTTTTTATTTAATATATAAATGCATGGTGGCGGAGGATTTATTCTCTTGCTTAACACCCTTTTGTATGTTAAATAATTACCGATCGCATGATATGAGTTGTTGATGTGGCACGCCAAGTTGCAATTGAACAAAGCTTATTGTTGCAAAGCAGAGCCTTGTATGATGATCAAAGCATAGTCCGGTATGGACATAGCTTTGTGTAATACGTTACTTCGCGAGCCTCACACCCCGGTTGAGTCTAAAACGGAGTAAGGGAACGCAGGGAGTGCGCACGTTTCTTTCTAGCTAGAAGTGGTGTCGGTGCTTAAACTGGCTGACATTTTACTTATGTGGTTGTTGGATTTGAGGTACCTCAGGTATATTGGTCGTATTGTGGCCAATCAGAGATCCGTTAGGATCGGGAAACGTGTGTTCAGGAATAACTAATCCAGTCCATTGCACCAGTTGGACAGAGTACCAACACGGGGACGGACCGGCCCTGCAGGATCCAAGGGTTGGACAGAGTACCAATCCTGGGGCATTGCTAGAGTGTCTCGAATCGGTAAGGAATTCGCTCCTAGCCTTGACTCAGATGGAAACCCAAATTTCCAATACGACATCACGCGGTTTTGATTGTATACCTATACATGGCGACATAGTGGGATGGGGCACTCATGCCGTCTAGGATTGATATATTTACTTTAATGTATTTCAAATTGGTTGCACACTATTATTATATACTACCGTGTTTATCGTATCAAGCATCTTTTGATCATTATAAGGTAAAACCCTATCCTCCGGTTTGCGTTGCATTGTGTGATGGGACTTGGGTCTTATAATGGTTTCATTTTTCTAAAAAGCATTGCGTTATTTTGACGATTTACTTTAGTCATGCACTGGCAATCCATAGGAGAAAACCCGTTCCGCGAAAGTGGCGTGGTCCTGTGATTAGCCTTATTATATTATATAGGTTAAGTAGAATTCTCACACCAGTCCCACGACTGACCTGTAGTTTGTTTCACTTTGCAAACTCGGGTGCCCTCTTTCCACACGGGCAGTCGAGTAGCTTATTTGACAGATAGATAAAACAAGATCCTGGATTGAAGATTGAAGCTGTGGCCATAGTGTTGATAGCCTTCCACCGAGATTTGTTCCACTGCAATGTATTCATTTATTGTAATTTATTCTTCCGCTGTAATTATTTTCCAATGTACTCTGATGTAACATTTATTATTGATGTTATAAAAGTCTGTGTTTTTGTTCTGATGTGTTGTATGCCCAAAGTTAAAGTATTCGTAGGTTTCCGCTTTTTGGATCAGACCTGTGTGGTTTATGGTCGATTCAAAGGGCGGGAATTTGCGGGCCTTTACAGTGACGATCGTCGTCTTTCTATGCAAATTTTTTATAAATGTATAAGATAGATCCGGGGTCATGTTAAGTGCAAATACTTGATTAATAGTCATATCTTCTATAGTGAGCTTATTATGACTAAATTTTCTTTTTAAATCTACAATTATTATAAGAATCGAATAGTGTTGTCTTCTTCACAGTATAGGTATTGAGCCTTCTGGGATATATTGGATGAATACCCTTGACTTGATAGATTAATGTAAGAGCTTTTGGGTTTTTTCAACTTCTTATATGGATCAGATTCGCTGAGCGTAAGGCTCAGCGAAACTGAGCCGTAAGGCTCAGTCGAAACTGAGCCGTAAGGATTAACTAACATCTCGATTTAGCTTCAGTCATGTTTGCATGAGCATTATCATTGGAATCATACACCTAATAGTATTATTCTAACATTAACAATTAAATAATATAATAATTATGTATGTTATCATTGTATATTGACCGCTATGTGCATTCTTGATTAAATCCCGTATTTGTGAGTGAATGAAAGAAGTAGTCTTATATCAACACCATGAACACGATTGTATATATGACCCTTACCACAACAAATACATGAAACTGAGCCGTAATTCTCAGTGAAACTGAGCCGCACGGCTCAGCTGAAACGTTACGGCTCAGTTTCGCTGAAACGTTACGGCTTAGTTTCGCTGAGCATTACGGCTCAGTTTCGCTGAGCCGTAATGCAGTTTCGCTGAGCGATCACTTCCCGTGATAATCATAATAGGAAAAGCATTCCGTTATAATCAAACTTGATATTAACGTGCTCTCCTCTGTACTAATTTTTCCTTTTTTTTAGGAGTTAGTAGTTTGATCAATTTAGTGGTAGGAAACTATAGAATTCATTTAAGCGCTGACAAAAACGAAAAATGGTAGGATTTGTCCACATTTAAGAGCTGACAAAAACGAAAAACATATGTATGACTTGTCCACATTTTTATTTATAGAGAAACTAGTAGATGATAAATGGTAGGATAACTTCATTTGTCTCAACAAAAAGGAAAAAATATTACATAACAAACAAAAGAGAGAAGTTGATAGTACGGGTGGTGTTATTATCGTATTTCAGAATAAATACGAAAATAACCATGACTAATATAACGAATCAAAAATATTTTCATTTTAACTATAAAAATGTCAAGATTACCATGTGAATCATATTAATATTAATTTTTTTTCTTTACATTTAAAACCTCGTTGGAGATATAAGTTTAATGTACAAAAAATATAGGATGACAGGTATAATTCATTTGAAGTTAAAATATAGGGTTTTAGTTTATTATTTAGGAACTAGATGCATGCAATTTGTTTGATAACTGAAAAGGAGCAATCAAAGGAGCGATAAAAGGATAACTGAAAAAGAGCATATTGTCCGAGGGGATGGGCCCGTTCATTTGTTTGATGAGATTATATAGATAATAATTTTATTCTACAGATAGTAGCAATTTTTAAATTGTATCAGCATTAAAAATATACGATGACAGGTATAATTCAGTTGAAGCTAAAATATAGGGTTTTAGTTTATTATTTAGGAACTAAATGCATGCAATTTGTTTGATAACTGAAAAGGGGCAATCAAAGGAGCGATAAAAGGATAACTGAAAAAGAGCATATTGTCCGAGGGGGTGGGCCCGTTCATTTGTTTGATGGGATTATATAGATAATAATTTTATTCTATAGATAGTAGCAATAAACTTCTTTAAGTTGATTACATATCAAATATATTATATTTACGTCTTTTGTTATATTATATACGATATAGGAGGGCAAGATGTCCCACAATATAGACAGAAACTGGATATATGAATCTGATCAAAGAACTACACACTATAGAGAGGGGGTGGAGGAGTTTATTAGCTTTGTTGAAGAAAACGGTGGTAAGAAAGGAGTGTATTTATGCCCTTGCATTAAATGCCAAAATTTGAAGACGATAAGATTAGAGGTCATTCATTTTCATTTGCTTAGATGGGGTTTTATCCAATCATATAGCGTGTGGGAATTACATGGGGAAAAACAACCAGTTATTCATGCCACAAATACCGATGAGGTTGAACATATTAGAATGGAAGATCTAGTCAATGATGCAGATAGATTCCATGATTTTCAACCTGAAAATCCATTGTATGATCATGCTAATGTTGGACAGCAGTTTACGGATGATGGCAATTGGCATGCCAATGAAAGTAAGAAGTACAAACCACTTTTTGAGAGCGCAAAAGAGCCACTGTATCCTTCATGTTCAAAAGGGTTAACGAAGCTGTATGCTATTGTGAAACTGAATAGCTTGAAGACCGAATACAACTTTTCAGATAATGGGGTGACTGCACTTCTCGAACTAATAAAGGAGTTACTCCCCGAAGGTAACACACTGCCGACAAAATACTCCGACGTTAAGAAGTTAATTAAACAAGTTGGAATGAATTACAAAACTTATGATGCATGCATCAATGATTGCATATTGTACTGGAAAGATGATGCGAACAAAGTTTCTTGTACAAATTGCAATGAACCAAGATATAGGACATCATTTGACAAAGAGAGAAAAGGCACCAAAGTACGTCGAAAGACATTAAGACATTTTCCTTTAATTTCTAGATTGAAGAGATTATATACTATACCATGGATAGCAGAGGCAATGACCTGGCATGGTCGTGCCAAGTCTAATCCACAAGTAATGCGTCATCCATGTGACACTTCTCAATGGAAATCCGCGGATTCTTTTCATAAAACGTTTCTCGTCGAGTCACGAAATGTCACACTAGGAATAGCAACAGATGGTTTCTGTCCACATGTTTCTCTATCTAACCCTTATAGCTGTTGGCCAGTAATTGTAGTACCATATAATCTTCCTCCGTCTATGTGCATGAAACGGGAGTTTTCAATGTTAACACTGTTGATTTCTGGGCCAAAACAACCGGGAAAGGATATTGATATTTATTTACAGCCGTTGATAGACGAGTTAAAACAGTTATGGGAAGGAGTTGTTACATATGATTCATTAAATAAATCCGAGTTTACAATGAGAGCTAGGGTACTGTGGGCAATCCATGATCACCCTGCTCTTGGTACTTTATCGGGATGTATAACTCACGGTTACTTTGCATGTCCCATTTGTGGGGAAAACACTTGTTCTTATCATCTCCCTGAAAGTAAAAAGATGTGTTTTATGGGACATCGAATGTTTCTTCCTAACGGACACAAGTTTCGATACGACAAGATAAATTTCAATAACGAACAAGAACTTCGTCGTCCTAAACGACCGTTGACTGGTTTTGAAGTTGAGAAGAAAGTAGCGAATATCAAAATGAAAGTTGGTAAACAGAAAGAAGAAAATGGTCGAAAACGGAAAAAGCCAGCTATTGAAGAAGTTGACGATGTTTCTGGATGGTATAGGAGGTCTATCTTTTTTGATTTACCATATTGGAAAGCAAATATGATTCGACATAATATTGATGTTATGCATACGGAGAAGAATGTCACAGAGCATCTCATAAGCACCATTATAGACCATAAAGATAAGTCAAAAGATGGCATCAATGCACGCAAGGATTTGAAAATCATGGCTATAAAACAAAAGTTGTGGGTGATGAAAGATCCTGAAACAAATAAAATAATCATACCAAAGGCAACTTTTACTTTGAGGAAAGAAGAAAAGATACGGTTTTTCACTGTATTGAAAAATCTGAAAGTACCTAATAAATTCTCTTCTAACTTCCGCAATAATGTGACCATCAATTCTCCCGAACTAAGAAATATGAAGTCACATGATTATCACGTCATAATGCAGCATTTGCTTCCGATATTGCTTCAACATTCTTATGCACAACACAAGGATCTGCAAAATGCTGTTCATCGTATTAGTTTATTCTTTAACATTTTATGCTCAAAGGTGATCAATAGGGAACACCTTATAAAAGCAAAGGCTGGTTTGATAGAAGCAATGTGTGTTTTTGAAAAACATTTTCCACCTGCATTTTTTGATATTAGTATCCATCTTATGGTTCATTTAGCCGATCAGGCATTGATTGGTGGCCCTGTCAGATATAGATGGATGTATCCTTTTGAACGGTATGTAACTAATTTCAGTTATGTACATTATTATTCGGTGTAAATAGCTATCATGTATAATATATAATTGATCACATTCACAGATTAATGAAAACATATAAAGGATATGTACGCAACAAAAGATACATTGAAGGGTGTATTGCAGAAGGATATATCGTACAAGAAGCTAGCCTTTACTGCATGGAATATATGCCAAACGGAAGTCGTGGCAATCATAAACATACCCGCGAAGCATTTTTAGATGAGGATGATGAGTTTGCTGGTGAGATACCTTTAGATAATGGTAAAAATATAATGTTAACCCAAGTGCAGTTTGAACAAGTGCGTAGATGGGTCCTTAATAAGTATGATGGATTGGATGAATGGAAGAAGTAAGTTCATGAATTTGTTGGAAATTTTCATTTTTTCAGTTCAATTTATTTATTAATTTTGATGGAAGGTATAACTCCTATGCGAAAAGCACTAGATTTCAACCACGACGAAAAGATACAACCGTCGAAGTCATTCAAAATTTTACCATATGATTACGTAATGAGGTATTACATCATCATAAGTATTTCACGTGTTTATAAGTTGATAATACAAACCATGCATTTATTTATTTATTGTGTTTTATGTAGTTGGTGAATTGCAGCGATGCTGATCCAACTCTTTGGCGGCTAGCACACGGGCCGAGGTTCATGGCGCTTAGTTATACGAAGTACCAAGTGAATGGGTTTTTATTTTCCACGAAAATGTACGAAGATCGTATGGTCACACAGGATAGCGGTGTATGCATGAAAGCAATTACAAAATTTAGAGCGAGTGGTAAAGATAAAAATTATAAGGAAGCAGAAACAACGTATTACGGAGTCATTCAACAGATACTTGAGTTGGATTACACCGACTTCAAACAAACGGTTTTTTATTGTGATTGGGTAAAAGTCGAGGATAAGATCAATGGTTGCAAAATAGATCCCGTTTCAAACTTAATCATGGTCAATTTAGGAAAAATAAAGAACAAAGACAACATGAATGATGAACCATTTATTCTTGCATCAGAAGCGAGTCAAGTGTTCTACTCAAAAGATTAAAAAAATAACGAATGGTCTGTGGTTTTGCATACACCGAAACGGTTGACAACAAATGTGGATGACATTGAGTTTCCTACCGTCTACCAATCAGCTTTTGAAGACAATGAAAAATTAGAAAATGTATTCAGAAAGTCATGAATTATTGACTGTTTTTTTATCACATGTATTTGGAATGTAATGAATTGTTAAATGCTTTTTCTTCTCAAGGAAATCATATGTATTTGGAATGTCATGAATTGTTGAATGCTTTTTTTACCAAAACCATTTGTTAACTTGTGAATTGTGGATAACCTATTGAGCATGGTGGTGATGATCACATGTATTAGTTATATTATATTTTGCAGGAAATTATGTCACAAAATCCAATATCATCACATGCATCATGTTCAAAAGAGCAGAAAGTTGATCAAAACCTACTTGGTATCCCAATCTCAGAAAATGCTTCAAAAGTTGCTACT
Organism: Allium sativum; assembly: GCA_030737875.1. Lineage (NCBI taxonomy): Eukaryota > Viridiplantae > Streptophyta > Magnoliopsida > Asparagales > Amaryllidaceae > Allium > Allium sativum. Next base: position 670,017,759 of record CM060913.1, on the reverse strand, counting down.
ATGCTTGGTAAACTAGTAAGAGCTCATGTGCCGATATCATACGTAAGTTGGAATAAAATACCCAAAACATATAAGGACGACGTTTGGAACAAGTTGGTGGTAAGTTTTTTACTTGAGCAATTTGGTAATATAACATTTAAATATCTAGTCTATTTTTACGGTTTGACTCTTAATTTTTGCAGAAAATGTATGCGCTTGAGCCGCTTTCAAAGGAAATATTTATAAAAAGAATGGCCGAGGCTTTTAGAAGACACAAGAAAAACTTGAGAGCAAGTTTTTATGATATTTTCGACAATGACGAAGAACGATTGAAAAATTGTCCACCTACAGTTGCTCAAGAAGATTGGAATGAGTTCATAAAAAATGAAGCAATGCCTGAAGCGAGCGGAAGAAGGAAGTCAAGCAAAAGAAATAGATTATTGCTCAATTATGGTCACAATGCAGGACGTAAAAGTCATGCTAGAATAGAATACGAATTGGTAATTTATATTCATTTTATTTTAAAAATAGTAACCCCCCTAATTATGATAAAAAATATACATAAACTGGAATATATTGCAGACCATTGCAGATCCATCTGCAAATATCAACCGTCGTCAAGTATGGGAGAAGACGCACACGAAAAAAGATGGTAGCATATCAGATGCCGCTTCTGTGTACTTCGTAAGTTAACCAAATATTAACTTGCGTATTATTTGAAATTTCATTATTCATTTAAGAATTGTCATATCTTAGGATAAAATTGCGAAAATGAAGGAAAAAATCACCGATAGTGATGAAGAAAATTTGACAGTGGATGATGATATCTTATCACAAGTGTTTGGTAAGGATACGAAGGGTAGGAGCCGCGGTGTTGGGACCGTCATACCAATGACTAATGTTAAGGCTTGTGCTATTGCACAGAAACGATTCAAATGTGTTAGTCAAGACAACGATGACTTGAAAACGAGGGTTGGAAGTTTGGAGGGTACAATGGGAAATATGGCAGGGCGAATGGAGCTTCTGATTCAAATGGTGGGAGACATCGCTGCTTCTAAAGGAATCTCCGTATCGGTAGATCACCCTGATGGAGCACGCAACATACAACTCGGTTCTTCTAAAGTCGTTGCTTCTCAAGATACAACCAATGTTTCGAACAATCAAAAATGTGAAATTCTCAACTCTGATCTAGACATAGTAGCAACAGGTACTGTATGTCGAGATTCTACATCGTCCAGAATTCATGGGAAATATGTACCATCTACACATGAAAAATTGGTTTTGGACGATATACTGCTGCCGTATGAGAAAACCACCAAAATAAATCATCAATTTGCAGAGACCTTTGATGAAGTCGGCGTAGGTGGGTATGTGTGTCATCCGAAGAACCTAATTCGATATTTTTAGACATTGGAGCAGGTATATATAATTTTACATTATGTGCTATCAAGTCACTTATACATTGCTTTTAAGTGGGTATGTGTATCATAGGTTAACTGCTTTTATATTTTATCCATTGACTCACTTATACATTGCTTGCATTGCTTATTTCAGGTATTGAGTGGCGTTACCAAAGCAATTCTTCTTTCAGAGCTATTTCAGGTATGATTTCGCTCTTATAAAATTTAGTTGCTTAAATTTTGTTTTTGCGACATTTTTCTTCATCATTTTTTGGCCTTTATATATGTTTTTATGTTTTGTTAGTTATATGAGAGGTAGTTGCAATTAAACTTGATCACTTAAGTTAGTTATATGAGAGGTTACATCATCCAATAGTGATATGGTTACATCATCCAATAGTTATATGAGAGGTTACATCATCCATTTTAGTTTCAACTGAGCCGCGAGGCTCAGCAAAACTGAGCTGTAAGGCTCAGTAGAAACTGAGCCTTACGGCTGAGTTTCGCTGAGCGCGAGGCTCAGAAAAACTGAGCCCTTCGGCTCTGCGAAACTAAGCCTTACGGCTCAGTTTCGCTAAGCAGGAGGCTCATCGCAACCGAGCCGCGAGGCTCAGCGAAACCGAGCCTTTACGGCTCAGTTTTGCTGAGCCTCGCGCTCAGCGAAATTGAGCCTTACGGCTCAGTTTCGCTGAGCGTGAGGCTCAGCAAAACCGAGCCTTTACGGCTCAGTTTTGCTGAGCCTCGCGCTCAGCGAAATTGAGCCTTACGGCTCAGTTTCGCTGAGCGCGAGGCTCAGCAAAACTGAGCCCTTCGGCTCTGCAAAACTGAGCCTTACGGCTCAGTTTTGCTGAGCAGGAGGCTCATCGCAACCGAGCCTTGTGCTCAGTTTCACTGAGCCGTAAGGCTCAGTTTCACTGAGCGCGAGGCTCAGCGAAACTGAGCCCTTTGGCTCTGCGAAACTGAGCCTTACGGCTCAGTTTCGCTGAGCAGGAGGCTCATCACAACTGAGCCGCGAGGCTCAGCGAAACCGAGCCTTTACGGCTCAGTTTTGCTGAGCCTTTACGGCTCAGTTTCGCTGAGCACGAGGCTCAGCAAAACTGAGCCCTTCGGCTCTGCGAAACTGAGCCTTACGGCTCAGTTTTGCTGAGCAGGGGGCTCATCGCAACCGAGCCTTGTGCTCAGCAAAACTGAGCCGTAAGGCTCAGTTTTGCTGAGCCTCGCGCTCAGCGAAACTGAGCCCATGCTAAAGCAACAATAATTATAGTGGTGGTTTTCCCTGTAATAAAGTTCCTAACACGGCCATCTATATTAATTTCACATCTGACGTACATTGTGTTATTGTTCTAGCTATAGTATACCTTTATGTTAATGTGTGTTGTTGATATGCAATCCTGTGTCTGATCAAATCCTATTCACACTATAATGAAATGATAAATATGGATGATAAATTGATAATTTAATGTTACAGCATAAGATACAATGAATTTGTCGATATTTTTATACAAAATATTATGAAGTGGTTTCCATATCGATCACAGGTAGGGATGTTACAAAGAAAAAGCTGTGAAACAAGCATGACTTGTATGGTCATCTATACAAAATATTATATTTTGCTTTGCATATTTAGTGTGTGTTGTGAAATCAGGACTTCTTGTTGTGGAGGCGAAACTAAACTGATGTTTGTTATTTTAATTTCTTTTCAGGCTTTGGAACAAGCATGACTTGTATGGGCTCGACAAGTGCAGTTTTGTTGCCTTTTTTTTTTTGAGAAAGAACTGTGAACATTATGCTTTGTATATATTTTGTTATGTGGTTTGTATCAACTGAAGTTATGGTTTATGTATTAATTGAATTATGCATAGCGTATCTTCTTTATACTGTTATATGGGCGTAGCGTATCTTCTTTATTGTGCATATATATATCAACGGGTGCAGTGATTTTGTATATTGCATGTATGATATATCCATTTTGATACGGTTAAAAGCCGTATCTAATTCAGTGTTACCATTGTGGGAGTGAGGATTAAACACTGTTTTAACCCGTATCTAATTCAGTGTTATCATTGTGGGAGCGAGGATTTAAACACGGTTTTAAGCCGTATCAAGCTGTGAATCAGATACGGCTTATAACCGTATCAGTCGAGAATTGGGCAGTGCCCCACGTACTGAATTGATTCGGTTTCAAGCCGTATCTGATTAATACCTTGATACGGTTTTAAACCGTATCAATTTATCAGTTTGATACGGTTTAACACCGTATCAAATTAAGAAATTGATACGGCTTAAAACCGTATCAAAGCAACAGAGACGCCATTTTTTGATATGGCCCAGGACACTGCCAAATTGATTTTGATACGGTCATGAGCACTGTCAAATTGCCATTTTTGGTGTAGTGATATGCCATCCGTCCAATCCTTTCCTTAATAGGAAATGGTCCTACAAACCTTGGAGCTAACTTCCCAACGGACCCAAAGCGAACAACATTCCGTAATGGAGATACTTTGACAAAGACCATGTCCCCAACATCAAACTCCAGATTCGTCCTCCTCTTATCCGCGTAAGATTTCTGTCTGTCTTGCACCGCTTTCATCCTTCTTCGAATCAAACCAATCTTTTCCGAAGTCTCTCTAACCATATCAGGCCCAAGCAAGATCTTATCCATAGATTCCCACCAACATGTAGGTGATCGACAAGGCCTTCCATAAAGAGCTTCGAAAGGAGCCATACCAATACTTTACTGAAAGCTGTTATTATACGCGAACTCTACCAATGGAAGATGCTCTTCCCACGTACCTCCAAAATCCAAGATACAAAGCCTCAAAAGGTCTTCCAGAACACGATTCACCCTCTCGGTTTGGCCGTCCGTCTGAGGATGATATGCGGTGCTCAGACACAACTGAGTCCCCACTGCTTCTTGCAAACTCTTCCAAAACTCGCTAGTGAAGATAGGATCTCGATCACTCACTATGCTAGAGGGTACCCCATGCAATCGAACTATCTCTCGAAGATAAACTGAAGCTAGCCATGGAGCAGTCCTCTTGCTCTTTACGGGTATGAAATGGGCACTCTTAGTAAGTCTGTCTACCACAACCCAAATTCCCGTATTACCCTTCCTCGATCTTGGTAACCCATCAATAAAATCCATCAAGACGCTATCCCACTTCCATTGCGGAACTTCCAATGGGTGAAGCAACCCACCTGGTTTCTTTTGCTCCGCTTTCACTTGTTGGCACACCAAGCATCTAGCGACATACTCGGCCACGTCTTTCTTCATACCGGCCCAAAAGAAAACTCGCTTCATGTCTTGGTACATCTTGTCCCCACCGGGATGAATAGTCATCCTAGAACGGTGTGCATCATCAAGAATAGCCTTCCTCAAACCCTCGTCTTGCGGTACACAAAGTCTACCGTCTCTACGCAAGCACCCCCTATCGTCTAGGGTGTACCTACTCAAATGGCTGGACGACTCCCCCCTTATGAGCCTCTCTACCAACTCAACCAACTGTGGGCCGTCCTGCTGGGCCTCGCCAATCCGTCCCAAAAGAGTAGGTCTGACCTCCAAGGATGCTAGCAAACCGGGTATATAGTCAACGGAAGGTCTGAAATCAAACATCGAGATAAATTCCAAGCTTCGTCATTCCACGAAAAATGGACTCAAGGACAACATTTTTCTGCTCAAGGCGTCCGCCACCACGTTACACTTGCTAAGGGTATACGTTATCTCGAAATCATAGGATGCTAAGAACTCCATCCACCTTTGCTGTCTCAAGTTCAAATCCTTCTGAGAAAACAAGTACTTCAATGATTTGTGGTCAGTGAACAATTCGAACCTCTCGCCAAGAAGATAATGGCGCCAAATCTTAAGCGCAAAAACAATAGCGGCCAACTCTAAATCATGGGTAGGGTAATTTTTCTCATGCGCTCTCAACTGCCTTCCACCGTAGGCTATTACCCTTCCCTCTTGCATTAAGACTGCGCCCAGTCCTGTCCCACAAGCATCGGTATAGACAACAAATGGCTTACTCCCATCTGGCAACACTAAGACTGGAGTTGTGGTTAAAGCTCTCTTTAACCGTCGGAACGCATCATCACAATCTACGTCCCATGCGAAGACTAGATTCTTCTTCGTCAAGCGAGTTAATGGGGCTGATATCTTCGCGAAGTCCTTGATAAACTTCCTATAGTAGCCAGCCAACCCCAAGAAACTCCTCACCTCGGTAGCATTCTTTGGAACCTTCCAATCTTGAATGGATACTACCTTCGCGGGATCCACAGCTATCCCTTCCTTGGAGACCACGTGCCCCAAGAACCGCACTTCCTTCCTCCAGAAGTGACATTTACAGAATTTAGCCTTAAGGCTATGCGCTCGAAGAGTCTCCAACACTTCCCTAAGATGTAGGGCATGCTCTTCTTCACTCTTAGAAAATACTAAGATGTCATCCACAAAGACCACTACGAACTTATTAAGGTACTCCCTGAACACCTTACTCATCAAATCAACAAAGTATGCAGGGGCGTTCGTCAAACCAAATGTCATCACCAGCCACTCATAGAAACCATTCGGAGTCCTAAAGGCAGTCTTGTCTATGCTATCCTCAGCCACCCTCAACTGATGAAACCCCGTGGCTAAGTCCAACTGCGAAAATACTGAAGCGCCAACCAACTGATCAAAAAGATCATCTATCCTCGGCAATGGGTGTCTATTCTTCTTTGTGAGCTTGTTGAGTTCTCTATAGTCTACACAAAGTCTGAGGGACACATCCGCCTTCGTGGCAAAAACTACTGGAGCACCCCACTCTGATATACTTCGTCTTATGAACCCCTTCTCAAGCAACTCCCCTACTTGCTTATGGAGTTCCCTCCTCTCACGAGGAGCCATGTTGTGCACTGGTAAAGATACTGGTTTAGCATTGTCCACCAGATATATTCGGAAGTCTATCTCCCACTTCGGAGGTAAGCCCTTCACCTCCTCAAACACATCCGAGTATTCCCGGACCACTCTAACAGATCGCAAATGTGACGGCCCGCCCCGCACCAACCGACTTCACTCCAAAAGTGCGCTGTACACATGTCCAGTTAGCACGAAACGGGTTGTGAGAAGGAAAAGGAAGAAGTGAATGAGCTAATCAAGAACCTGTAGAATGTCTCACAACGCATAGAACAAAATATAATAATAACATACTTGACATAAAATAGGAGAGACAGTGCATAAGCTGAATATCAGAACTAAACATCATAGCAGCGGAAATCCAAAATACAGCTTATTACAATTTTCAAACTGTCTCAAAGCAAAAGCAAGCTAAATGAGGTACACTACTAATGCCCAAGTAGCGACCATCAACGACACAAGGAGAATGTGTATATATGTATAATACGTGGAAGCCTCCTGCCCGCCTCCGAATCGGCTACTCGCGCATCACCAGCTAACCTGTCTCTAGTCTGCTTGTGTGAGCACCCAGAGTAATAAGAGGAGACATAAAACTCTGGGTCAGACATAAAGCCTGGTATGAGCGATAAGCATCTAAAGTGAACAATAACAGGTAGACTAAAACATACCTGAACCTGGACCTGCAACCAAAGAGTTAGCATTACATACTGTACAACACTCTAAGGTATCATATCAAACAGTGTAAAGATACGGAGGTGGGGGAGGTGTGCATGTCATAATGATGGCAAACAATCAAACATAGCATCCATCCTCACATCTCTCACTCAGTGCGTAAAGCATACGATATTCACCACTTCGATCACCCAACATTCCTTGCTACGATCACTTTGCCCCATGAAGTCATAAATGGCTTCACTGCCCTGATAACATAGCCACTAATTCCTCGCTATGTCCACTTGCCCCATGGAGTTATTCACCCCATCTGCGTTGGCTCATAGCCTTACTAATCCTTACTATATCCACTTGCCCCATGGAGTTATTCACCCCATCTGCGCTGGCTCATAGTCTTACTAATCCTTACTATGTCCACTTGCCCCATGGAGTTATTCACCCCATATGCGCTGGCTCATAGTCTTACTACGCATCACCTTACCCCTCAGGTCATAATGACCCTACTGCACTGATAACGTAGTCTTGCTACCATCACCTTGCCCCTCAGGTCGTAATGACCCTACTGCACTGATAAGTAGCCCATCATTCCTTTTTAGTGGTGAATCGAAGTTATGAACGTTGACAACTCCTTAGCACACGTCCCGCAGCAAAATCCAACCATGAAGTGAACTCATTGGTTCCTAACTGGTTCCGGGATCCTGAGCTCTAACTTCCATTTTAGACTACCTTTGCATCTCGGGTTATTGGTCATCACAATCGAATCGGATCGGATTAGCCTTCACATTCTTCAGCGGATCAGATCGGCCTTTGCATTCGGATCGGGTCGCGCCTCTTGCATCGGATCGGGTCGTGGTCCTCCAGCTCGTGGCTCCTCTTCCTGATTCGGATCGGCGTCACCACTTCGGATCGGATCGGGTTGCTTCATCCGGGTCGGGTCGTGTCTTCTGGTCGGGTCGGATCGTCTCGCCTAGTACCCATCGACTCGTGAGCTCCCCACCCTCCTATGGTTCGGATCGGATTCGGATCGTGCTTCTACCACCGGATCGTGCCACCTAGCTGAGTCGTGACTTACTCCTTTAAACGGATCGTAACGCCCATGCTGGAACGGTTCGAGTCGCTCTACCCTCCACCGATCCGATCCGGATTCTGGGCCATTTCCTGCATGTTTTCCTGCGACTGTTTCTACGCCATTCGACGGCGTTTTTGACCAATCTAACACTTCTTAACAATCAAAAAGCATACCATACAGTCATAGCAACATGTAGTGTCGATCCCAAACATCAAAACATAAATCATAGCATATAAAATGGATCAAACATACCCAAAATCCCAAATTTCCCCTTAAGCATACTTAGGTGAAACTGATGATAGGATTATCAAAACTTAACCAAATTAACCCAAATTCATATCAGAGGTCTAAAACATCATTCCGAATTTTATAGACATTTTTCCAGAATTTTATCATGTTTAAATTCGCTAATTAACACTAATCACCCCTAATTAGCCATAATTAGTGCAAAACTAAGCCAATCACTCACCTTAGCCACAAAATAAACTAAGATCTGAAATAATTCTCTGATTTGATGCGAATTTCAACGCCAAACAGCAGCTCCTTTGTTCATTTGGTGAAGATCCTTCTTGATTAGGGGTTGCTAAGCCAAATCCTTAACCTAAAGGTGATTTGGAGGTGATTTAGAGGTTGGAGGCCATTTTTAGGGATCCTTGGTGATAAGTGGAGGCTAGAAAACTGAAATGGAATGATTCTCCATCTCATTTCAGCCCTCCCATAACCCTAATCCCGAAATGGGTTATGGGCCTACTCACTAATCACCTGATTTGACCCGGTTAAGCAGTTTTTCACCCTCCAAACCTTGTTTCAGCCATATCTCCCAAACGGTAAGTCCGTTTGGCTATTATGACCACTCTACGGAAAGAGAAACTATCAAACGAATCAAATGGAAGTGGTTTCAGGTCAAAATTCCTTTCCAATCAAAAGTTATGGCCAAAACAGTACCAACTAGGGGCAAAATGGTCATTTAAAAATCGCCAAAAATCATGAACATGGGAAATGACTCTAATAGATGTTTCCCAAAGTTATATGACCATACGACTTCACACGGGAAAGAAATAAATATTCTACAATCCTATGATGTGTAGAATACGGGTCGTTACACTCTTCCCCCCTTAAGAAATTTCGCCCCCGAAATTCCCTAATCCAAACACACACAAGGGTCCCGCATGCCTATCAATCATAAAACAACCATCAAACATGCAAAACAAGCAAAACAAGCAAAACAAGCAAAACAAGTCTATCCTAGCATGCGGAATAACTAAATCGTAAAGTAAATCTTATCAGGCATAGAGTTCTGGGTGTGTCTTCCTAATGCTCTCCTCTGTCTCCCAAGTACAATCATTCTCGTCCTCGCCCCACTGAACCTTGACTAGCTTCACCGACTTCCTTCGAAGTTGCTTCGTATCATGCCCCGCAATACGAATCGGCTTGCGGTTCCCAACCGCCTCAGGTTCTACCTCGAAGTCCTCTAACTGATCAGGTGAAATAGCCATATCTGAGTCGTGAACGAACTTCCTTAGTTGGGAAACATGAAACACATTGTGAACTCCCGCCATTTTCTCTGGTAAGCCAACTCTATACGCCAAATTCCCGACTAATTCAAGAACAGGGAACGGGCCAACAAATCTTGGTGCCAGCTTGCCTCTCCTGCCAAATCGTATCACGCTCTTCAACGGAGAGATCTTGACAAACACCAAGTCACCAACGGAGAATTTCAAGTCTCTTCTCCTCCTATCAGCATAACTCTTCTGCCTATCTTGGGCGGCTTTCATTCGTTGCTGAATGATCTTAATCTTATCTGAAGTTTCTCTCACCACGTCTGGTCCAAGCACAAACTTCTCGCCAGTCTCTATCCAACATGATGGTGAGTTGCATGGTCTTCCGTACAAAGCTTCATATGGAGCCATACCAATACTGGATTGGTAGCTATTATTATATGCAAACTCTACTAGATGCAAATGATCATCCCATGATCCACCAAAATCCAATATACACGCTCTCTAGAGATCTTCCAATATACGATTCACCCTTTCCGTCTGACCGTCGGTCTGAGGATGATATGCGGTACTGAAATGTAATCCTGACCCTAGAGCCTCTTGTAAGCTCTTCCAAAACCCACTAGTGAACAACGGGTCTCGGTCACTCACAATGCTTTTGGGTACTCCATGAAATCTCACTACCCACTTCATATACAATTCTGCCAACTTGGCTGCCGTTCTGGTCGATTTGACTGGTATAAACCTTGCACTCTTAGTCAGTCGATCCACAATTACCCAAATGCTATCATATCCCGATCTAGTCCTTGGTAAACCATCGATGAAATCCATCGAGACTTGCTCCCATTTCCATTCGGGAATTTCTAATGGTTGCAGCAACCCACTAGGCTTCTTTTGCTCGGCTTTAACTAGCTGGCAATTCATGCATTTGGATATAAACTTCCCAACATCTCTTTTCATCCCTTCCCAGTAGTAAGTCTGCCTCATGTTTTGATACATCTTATTACCACCGGGGTGTATAATCAGTTTTGAGTGATGACATTCTCGAAGCACTTCATCCCTCAAACCATTTACGTTGGGCACAACTAGTCTTCCATTCTTTCGAAGCCATCCATCTCGATCAAGCCCATACACATTCATCTCTCCATCAATACCCATTTCTAACTTGGAGATGATTTCTAATAGATTAGGATCGTCCCTCTGGCTAGAACCAATCCTCTCTATCAAAGTGGGTCTGATCGTCAAACTAGCTAGCATAACTGGATCTAATTCGCACCTTGGTCTGAAATCAAACCCCGCGATATACTCCAGTTGCTTCCATTCAAGAAACATTGCCCCTAAGCTGGCATGTCTCCTACTCAAGGCATCGGCTACCGCATTACCCTTCCCAGGTGTGTATGCGATATCAAAATCATACGAAGCCAAGAACTCTAACCATCTCTGCTGACGGAGATTCAGATCTTTCTGAGAGAAGAGATACTTTAACGATTTATGATCGGTAAACAACTCAAATCTTTCTCCCAAGAGATAGTGTCTCCACATCTTCAGCGCAAATACAATCGCTGCCAATTCCAAATCATGGGTAGGATACTTCTTCTCATGCGGCTTTAGCTGTCGACTAGCATAAGCTACAACCCTACCTCCTTGCATCAATACTGCACCCATTCCGGTACCACAAGCGTCCGTGTATACCGTCATCTCTTCATTCCCCTTAGGAATGACAAACACTGGCGCACGCGTCAACCTCTCTTTTAGACTTTTGAAGGCATCCTCACACACTCCGTCCCAGAAGAAGGACTGATTCTTCTTAGTCAACTGAGTCAACGGTGCTCCTATCTTGGAGAAGTCCTGGATAAACTTACGATAATATCCAGCTAATCCCAAGAAACTTCTTACATCTATTGCATTCTTGGGCGTAGGCCAATCCTGTACCGTAGCCACCTTCGCAGGGTCCACGGCAATACCACACTCTAAAACAACATGACCCAAGAATCTTACTTCCCTTCTCCAAAAATGACACTTAGAGAATTTCTCTTTCAATTGGTGTTTCCTCAACACCTCCATCACTACCCTCAAGTGCCCCTTGTGTTCCTCCTCTGTCCTTGAATAAACAAGGATATCATCCACGAACACAGGAACAAACTTATTCAACTGATCTCTGAATACTCGATTCATAAGATCCACAAAATAGGCTGGTGCATTGGTCAACCCAAATGGCATGACCAGCCACTCATAAAATCTAGACGGCGTCCTAAATGCCGTTTTCGGAACACTCTCATCCGCTACTCGAAGCTGATGAAATCCTGTCGCGAGGTCCAACTGGGAGAACACTCTTGCTCCTTCCAGTTGATCAAACAAATCATCTATACGCGGTAGAGGATACTTATTCTTCCTCGTCACCTTATTCAACTCGCGATAGTCCACACACAAACGAAGGGAACCATCTGCCTTAGTGGCAAACACAACTGGTGCTCCCCACTCGGAGACACTCCTTCTAATCAATCCCTTCTTCAAAAGATTGCTGACTTGCACCCCGAGCTCTCGCTGCTCCTTTGGTGCCATACGACGAAGTGGCATCACTATAGGTCTGGCATCTTTCACTAAATCAATACGGAACTCAATCTCTCGGCGTGGTGGAAGCCCGGTCACCTCCTCGAAGACGTCCGGATACTGGCCAACCACGGGCACATCTGACAACTCATCCTGTGGGATGTCGAGGGAATTTACAAAGCTAGCCATAACCCCATCACTAGGTAGACTACCAAATACTACCCTCCGCCCATCATCCGCCCTCACTGTCACCAAAAAGCCCTCACAGTCTACCACCACTCCGTATCTTTGGAGCCAATCGACTCCCAATATAATGTCGTACCCAGTAAAGCCCAAAACAAAGCAATCACATACAAACATACATCCATGACTCGATAAGACCAAATTCCTGCAAATCATACTAAGGCTAGTTGAACCACCAATCGGGTTCGTCACAATCAATGGTCTATCGACTATCTCGGGTTCCAGTCCCAACCTATCTACCAGGTCACTAGATATGAAGGAACGGGAAGCCCCAGTATCAAACAAAACTCGAATTGGTACATCATAAATAGAAAGCATACCTTGAATAACAACATTCTTTCCTTTCTCCGTGCAGTTGGGGCATTCGACGAAGAAGGAATAGCATCAAGAGCATATGCTTTCACAATCTGCTTCTCCTTAAGAGGTTGCGGACACTTATCCTTCTGATGTCCCACTTGACCACAGTTGTAGCACTTCCTTTCCGCTGGCTTGGCCCGACATTCCTTAGCATAATGGCCTTTCTTTCCACAGCTGAAGCACTCGACATCCTTCTTGCTCTTTTTCTGGCCACCTTTAGATTGGTCCTGCTTCCTCTTGTTCTGAGAATTATTCTTGCCTCCACCGCCTGCTTGTGTCTTTGGCCCTTCTACAGATGCAGCCTCAGTCCTTGACTTAGGGTAAAGACTCTCTGATCTCAAAGCTTTCCCCACGATCGATTCAAAAGTCTCATCGATGTGGTTGATAAGCCTTTCCCCCAAGTACCCATCCAAACCAGTAATGAACTTCTCATTCTTCTTTTCAGGAGTATCAATAAGAGACAGTCCATACTTCGACAAAGTGTCGAACTCAGCAATATAATCAGAAACTGCCCTCCCATTCTGCTTCAGTTCCAAGAACCTCTTGAACAACCCTGACTTCTGGGCAGCTGGAATGAACTTCTCGCTAAAGCGAGCCTTGAACTGAACCCAAGTAACCTGGTCCTCTGGAGTGGCTGTTCTAATAGCATTCCACCAATTCATCGCTCGCCCTTGCAGCTGACGAGACGCTAGCCTTCTCTTCATCACATCCTCAAGACCCAAGTCATCAAAGATACAATCACAGCTATCCATCCAATCTTGAACATCTGTGGCCGACTCCGTTCCGTGGAACGGCTTCCCACCAAGATTAGTGTAATCTTTGCATAACTTGGCGAAATCGACCCTAGGCGCCTGCACTACTGGGCCATCACCAACTCCGGGATTGGGAACTGCCCCTTGCACTTCTCTAAGCATGTCTCTCATGAGGTTGGTAAACATCGCCCTCATGTCAGCGGCATTCCCATTATTGGCCCCTCTACCGGTACCTCTAACATGTCGGCTCATCGTCAATCTGAAAAAGGAAAACGATCAACGACCCCATAGTGGTACTAGTGCAGTGCAACTTCATTCTTATACTACTAATAGTATATATATACATAGCTTTTGAAAACCAAAGTAATCACAAATACGCGCTCTCATATACGTACTAACTCTCCCTAGTGTCTTTCCCTAGGTTAACTACGCAACCTAGAGCTCTGATACCAAGTGTGACGGCCCGCCCCGCACCAACCGACTTCACTCCAAAAGTGCGCTGTACACATGTCCAGTTAGCACGAAACGGGTCGTGAGAAGGAAAGGAAGAAGTGAATGAGCTAATCAAGAACCTGTAGAATGTCTCACAGCGCATAGAACAAAATATAATAATAACATACTTGACATAAAACAGGAGAGACAGTGCATAAGCTGAATATCAGAACTAAACATCATAGCAGCGGAAATCCAAAATACAGCTTATTACAATTTTCAAACTGTCTCAAAGCAAAAGCAAGCTAAATGAGGTACACTACTAATGCCCAAGTAGCGACCATCAACGACACAAGGAGAATGTGTAAATATGTATAATACGTGGAAGCCTCCTGCCCGCCTCCGAATCGGCTACTCGCGCACCACCAGCTAACCTGTCTCTAGTCTGCTCGTGTGAGCACCCAGAGTAATAAGAGGAGACATAAAACTCTGGGTCAGACATAAAGCCTGGTATGAGCGATAAGCATCTAAAGTGAACAATAACAGGTAGACTAAAACATACCTGAACCTGGACCTGCAACCAAAGAGTTAGCACTACATACTGTACAACACTCTAAGGTATCATATCAAACAGTGTAAAGATACGGAGGTGGGGGAGGTGTGCATGTCATAACGATGGCAAACAATCAAACATAGCATCCATCCTCACATCTCTCACTCAGTGCGTAAAACATACGATATTCACCACTTCGATCACCCAACATTCCTTGCTACGATCACTTTGCCCCATGAAGTCATAAATGGCTTCACTGCACTGATAACGTAGCCACTAATTCCTCGCTATGTCCACTTGCCCCATGGAGTTATTCACCCCATCTGCGCTGGCTCATAGCCTTACTAATCCTTACTATGTCCACTTGCCCCATGGAGTTATTCACCCCATCTGCGCTGGCTCATAGTCTTACTAATCCTTACTATGTCCACTTGCCCCATGGAGTTATTCACCCCATCTGCGTTGGCTCATAGTCTTACTACGCATCACCTTGCCCCTCAGGTCATAATGACCCTACTGCACTGATAACGTAGTGCTACCATCACCTTGCCCCTCAGGTCGTAATGACCCTACTGCACTGATAAGTAGCCCATCATTCCTTTTTAGTGGTGAATCGAAGTTATGAACGTCGACAACTCCTTAGCACACGTCCCGCAGCAAAGTCCAACCATGAATTGAACTCATTGTTTCCCAACTGGTTCCGGGATCCTGAGCTCTAACTTCCATTTTGGACTACCTTTGCATCTCGGGTTATTGGTCATCACAATCGAATCGGATCGGATTAGCCTTCACATTCTTCAGCGGATCAGATCGGCCTTTGCATTCGGATCGGGTCGCGCCTCTTGCATCGGATCGGGTCGTGGTCCTCCAGCTCGTGGCTCCTCTTTCTGATTCGGATCGGCGTCACCACTTCGGATCGGATCGGGTTGCTTCATCCGGGTCGGGTCATGTCTTCTGGTCGGGTCGGATCGTCTCGCCTATTACCCATCGACTCGTGAGCTCCCCACCCTCCTCTGGTTCGGATCGGATTCAGATCGTGCTTCTACCACCGGATCGTGCCACCTAGCTGAGTCGTGACTTACTCCTTTAAACGGATCGTAACGCCCATGCTGGAACGGTTCGAGTCGCTCTACCCTCCACTGATCCGATCCGGATTCTGGGCCATTTCATGCATGTTTTCCTGCGACTGTTTCTACGCCATTCGACGGCGTTTTTGACCAATCTAACACTTCTTAACAACCAAAAAGCATACCATACAGTCATAGCAACATGTAGTGTCGATCCCAAACATCAAAACATAAATCATAGCATATAAAATGAATCAAACATACCCAAAATCCCAAATTTCCCCTTAAGCATACTTAGGTGAAACTAATGATAGGATTATCAAAACTTAACCAAATTAACCCAAATTCATATCAGAGGTCTAAAACATCATTCCGAATTTTATAGACATTTTTCCAGAATTTTATCATGTTTAAATTCGCTAATTAACACTAATCACCCCTAATTAGCCATAATTAGTGCAAAACTAAGCCAATCACTCACCTTAGCCACAAAATAAACTAAGATCTGAAATAATTCTCTGATTTGATGCGAATTTCAACGCCAAACAGCAGCTCCTTTGTTCATTTGGTGAAGATCCTTCTTGATTAGGGGTTGCTAAGCCAAATCCTTAACCTAAAGGTGATTTGGAGGTGATTTAGAGGTTGGAGGCCATTTTTAGGGATCCTTGGTGATAAGTGGAGGCTAGAAAACTGAAATGGAATGATTCTCCATCTCATTTCAGCCCTCCCATAACCCTAATCCCGAAATGGGTTATGGGCCTACTCACTAATCACCCGATTTGGCCCGGTTAAGCAGTTTTTCACCCTCCAAACCTTGTTTCAGCCATATCTCCCAAACGGTAAGTCCGTTTGGCTATTATGACCACTCTACGGAAAGAGAAACTATCAAACGAATCAAATAGAAGTGGTTTCAGGTCAAAATTCCTTTCCAATCAAAAGTTATGGCCAAAACAGTACCAACTAGGGGCAAAATGGTCATTTAAAAATCGACAAAAATCATGAACATGGGAAATGACTCTAATAGATGTTTCCCAAAGTTATATGACCATACGACTTCACACGGGAAAGAAATAAATATTCTACAATCCTATGATGTGTAGAATACGAGTCGTTACAGCAAACTCTCGACCGAAGCGTCAAGCGATTCAAGATAACTTAGCATAACAGAATCCATGGGATTACAAGAGATCTCGAGAGTGTTCCCCAAACGGGTCATGAGCCTAACAACTCTCCTTTCGCAATCAAGAACGGCACCATTACTGGATAACCAGTCCATGCCCAAAATCAACCCATAGCCCGTGAAGCCCAAAACAAAAGCATCACATCTAAACTCAATGCTAAGTATAGAAATCTTCAAACCCAAACATATCATGGACAAATAAGTGGAGCCCCCAATTGGGTTTGAAACAACCAAGGGATCATCTACTAGACTGGTGTCTAAGTGCAGTGACTCAACTAATGATGGTGAGATAAACGAATGCGATGCGCCAGAGTCAAACAATGTACGGACATGATGATCAAACAAAAAAACCAGACTTTCAACGGAAATAGTTCTACTTCTTTCCTAAATCGGTGGAACCATGAGAGCCTGAACTTGCCCCCTTGCCTGACCTGGTGCCATAAGAGCTTGCACCTGTCCCCCTGAGGTAGATCCCGTCCTTTGCCCCTTCTTAGGGCAATCCTTCACTAGATGCCCTGCTTCGCCACAGTGGAAGCAGCCCGTCTTCTTCTTCTTCCGACAATCTTTGCTTAGGTGGCCTGGTGTCCCGCAATTGAAGCACTTCCTCTTTCCCTTGCCACCGTTGCCTTTCCCACCCTTGTTTTGCTGTTGCTGTTGAGGTCTCTTTTGATCTCCTTTCTTCTCGGGTGCCTTATTAGCATTAGGACCCTTCTCTTCCTCATGCATGAGTGCCATGTCTACTAGCTTCTCAAAGGTGGCCCCCATAGGGATGTGAGTCATAGCCAATCCATGCATTGGTTCATTCAAGCCCTTAACGAACCTCAAAGCCTTCTTCTCCGGTGTATTCACCATGTCTATGCCAAACCTTGCCAATTGATTAAACTTGTTGACATATTCCTTCACTGATAGATTTCCTTGCTTTAGAGTTAGGAACCTTTCCATATACAAGTTTTCCTCCACCCTTGAGAGAAACTTTGCCACAAATCTTTGCCTGAAATCCGCCCAAGAGTCAACAGGGCGCTCTCCATTAGTGACCTCCCACCAGAATAAGGCCTCTCCCTTCATTAACCAAGCAGCTAACTTGACTTTCTTTCCCTCTTCCATCTCAAAGATATCTATCAACTCTTCCACCTCCTTAAGCCAATCTCTAGCTTCCACAAAAGTTTCTGATCCTTGAAAAGGTTTCCCTCCCATAGCCTTAAATTCCTTGCAAGTCTTAGCAAAAGTATCCGTGCGAGGAGGAGGAGGGGGAGGAGGAAGATCGGGTGCTACTATTGGTGGAGGGACATTTGCTGGACCCGCAGTGGCGGCCCTAGCCTCCATCAATCTCCTATACCATACTGGTATCGTCACACCCTCCGGAAAGTTAAGATCTTCAGCCATGCTGAAACGAAAAAGGAAAGATTCAAAACGGAGAATTCGAAAGATAAAGATATGGCTATTGGGGATTATGCTTTCCTTTCAAAAACTTTTCTCTTAAAAGACATGTTTTTGAAAATACTTCTTCCAAAAATGTTTTTAGAAAGATAGTTTTCTAAAATTTTTATCTGTTCTGGTAACCTTCGCTCTGATACCACGTGTAACACCCCACACCCGCTAAGGTCACTCACTAAGGGAATGCCTTAACTTCGGTGGAGCATTTTAAGTGAATATAGAACAGAAAAATTACAACAAGACAGATATAAATACTTGAAAATCTAAAACATCATTTCATTGGAGCAGAAGGTAAACATGTTTAGTTACAACACCATAAAGAGTCAAGTACTAAATATCCATCCTGATAAAAACATAAGTACATAATCCCACTGCATAAACAATAGCCATACTAGAAAAGATAAGCCGGGCTTTACATCACGGTCCAACCTCCAAAAGATAGATAAAGAAATCTGATCAAAGCCCACTAGTGCTAGGCCCAACCTGAGGACCTGAGGGGGAGAAAGATAAAAACAACGGGGTCAGACATAAGTCCGAATGAGCCCTATAGCTTTAACAACACAATCATTAAAGTAATTAAGGTATGATATAAACTTGGTACGGGATGACTGGGGATAAATGACTACACTAAGTAGCCAACTAGACATAGGATGAACTAAGATAACGGTAAAGACGCATCTACCCACCCAAGGGTAATTACTAACTGCACCACACCAGTCATTCCTACTTAAAGGTTGATCCCACCCAAGGACTTGGAAAATTTACCCAGTAGTTTCGTGTACCCCTAGCCGACTACATAGGTGCCGTCTGCCCCTATCTCCACTAGGTGTACCCACTACTCCCCAAGCGATCGGCTCCCTACCGTAGATACCTGTGCTGGCCCCACAGTGGGGTGTATCACTCCCCAAAGTGGCAACCTGATACAACCAATGGTGCACGGCTTATACCTACACGATGCAACAACGTCTTACCTACCAGCCCGGGTCCACACACGCATATGAAACCCGTTGGACTTGCGTTGCCACCGCTAACCCGTTTTGGCCTCTTATAGTCAAGCCCAGTACGCGTGTCCCGTCCTCGACATGGGTCGAGCCCAATAAGATACATATGGGTTACTGGTTGAAATGGGCCCCCACAAGCTACCCACCTAAGCTTGTCCCTTTATCTAGTGCATCCCACTTAACCCTTTAATCATGTTTAATTACATGTTTCCACTTGGTTAAGTATTCTAATCGTATTTTCTATTGCCACCCAAGGCAACCCGCTAGATTTCCACATGCCACCCAAGGCACTTACTTGATTTCCACATGCCACCCAAGGCACCCACTTAACCCCTCATGCCCCACTACATGCTTATCTGGTTAAGTGTTTCTTAATTGATTAAGAACGTAACCGTTGTAAAGACCTCTCACACTAGACTATCTTTTATGGCAGCTGGATTTGCCGGTTGGGTCCGGGCAGCCTTACGCCATAACCGAGTCTAACCTCGTGTCTTTACACTTGTCACGTATTTAGTTTGTGCCTAAGACCTCTCACATTGGGCCAATCATTTGTAGCCGCTGGATTTGCCGGTCGGTTCCGGGCAGTCTTATGCTACAAAAGGGTCCAACCTCGTGTCTTAGTCGATTAATTACACCTAATTAATCACCCCATATTTCGAATTAATTTTCCCTAATTAATTCCAATTTTAACGATGTACATAATTGACTCAATTATGTCCATCCACTTTATGGTATGCATAATCATACCAACTTCACACCATTTCATTAACATGTATATTAACCCCATCGTTCCCCATGTAATTCGCTAACATGACATTAAAGGGAAGATTCATCACAAATACAATGGGTTCAACCAACATGGGTTTTAAAGGTGTCAACATGCATATAGCATCAAACCCAACTAGCATAAATAACCAACCCAAACTTGCATGAATCACATATGTCATAAAGAGGTTAACTTGCATAAGTGACTTATGTCATACAAAGGGGTAAACTTGCATATGTATGTATGACATGCTAATGGGTTAACTTGCATATGTATGCATATCATACTAAGGTGTAAACTTGTACATGTTACTTGCATATAATCAAACACCAAACTTGCATAACATGTCTTATATGAACTTGCATATAATCATACACCAAACTTGCATAACATATCATATATGAACTTGCATATAATCAAACACCAAACTTGCATAACATGGTGTCATAATGGATCAATGTTTATCATAGCAATTTGCATAACTAGCTTCATGAACACATAGCCTAACACTTGCATAACTTGCATACATCATGATCATATAGCATATAACTTGCATAACTTGCATAACATCATGAACATGTAGCATATGACTTGCATAACATCATGGACATGTAGCATATAACTTGCATAACTTGCATAACATCATGATCACATAGCATATGACTTGCATAACTTGCATAACATCATGAACACATAGCACATAACTTGCATAACTTGCATAACATCACAAACACATAGCATATGATAACATAATCTTGCATTGATCCACATTCATAGCCATAACCTCATTATATCCTATCATAATCATTTCAACAATTGGTCATTAAGGCTATAGAAACTCACAACTTGTTGATTAGCACTCCTAAGAAGAAGATTAAGTTGCTAGAGTTGATTAGAGGTTGATTTGAGAAGCTATCTTCCTCTTTAATTTGATGGAGGCTCCTTCAAGTTGCATTTTGATGGCATAACGATGTTGTAGCTATTTTTAGTATGAATTAGGGTAGTCTTAGGGTGTATTTATAGATTAGTTAGGGGTTTTAGACCATTAGATTAACCCTAAATCAGATTAGAGCCGTCAGATTTCGTCACTAGCCACCAGCACAGCCCAAAAGCCAAAATGGTGCACCCAGGTCACACAGACCGACATGGGGGGGTCGACCCCTGGGTCGACCCCTAGGGAAGGGGTCGACACTCATGTCGACCCTAGGGTCGACTCCCTCTGCCTGGCGGGAATTTTTCCCGCCTCTTCTGAAATGTGAAATTTCTGTTTTTAAATCTGTTTTGAATTTCTGAAAACTTCTTCGGGCCTTAACTGGGTCATCCGGACTCCGATTTTCGAAAACTCGGACTCTATTTCGCGTATTTTTCCGAGACGAACACAATGGCATAGCCCGTTTCCCCTGATTCAGAATTTAATATTTTATTCTGCCCTGTTTTATATTGTAGCAAGTTATTCAACATACAGGGTGTTACAATATTTGTTAGCGCAAAGAATGGATTTTAGTGAGCGAAAATATTAGATTTTTTTATATGTAAAAATAGAATTTTTATAGATGTAAAGATGTAATTTTTTATAGTAGAAATAATAAAGATGTGATCTTTATAGAAGTAGCCATGTAAAAATATGATTTTTACATTATATAGATAGTAAAAATTCGATCTTTATTATGTAGGAGTTATAAAAATATGATTTAGTTATTTGAAAAGAAAAGTTATGATTTTTTTTTATATAAGAAAAGATTCGATTTTTATATAAAAAAATATATTTGATTTTTTCCATGAAAAAGTTAGATTTTTCATTGTAGAAATATTAGATTTTCATTTCGAAAGTAGAGAGAAAAAAATTCGATCTTTATAGAAGAAGTAGTAATATAAAAATATAATTTTTATTATATGAACACCGTTGTAAAAATAGAATTTTTATCTATATATTAGCGGTATAAAAATAGAATTTTTATATACATAGCAACAATATAAAAATGTGATTTTTATATACGTAGTGGCTACGGACAATGAAATTGACAAAAGGCGAGCGCGACGAGGATTTCTACATAAGAAGAGTCGTGGCGTTTGATTTAGCTAGTCGGTGAGAACTTCTCACTTTAAATCTTGTTTTCTAGTTAAAATTATATACTAGGATGCAGACGGTGTTTAGCAGCACCCGACACCCGTCGTCCACAGACCATGAACGACTTGTATGCTTGTTTGATGTGTTGTGAAGTTTGTTTGTGATGTTGATGTGAAATGAAAAATAAAACATTCATGTGTTGAAATAAATTAATTATCGTTAAAAAATATATTTTTTAACGTGAATATGAATATAGTGAATGTGAATAAATAAATATTCATTTACAAACCGGACGGTTTGTTTATGTACACCTATTTGAAAGATATTGATTGGGACGATAAATTTTACATATCGCCCAACCGCACAAATAATATTCAGTGTTTGTGGATTGAAACCCCACACGGGTGTTGGGATGAGATTTGGCGTACTCTAATCCCAATTATTTAATAGTATGTCGATCGATTGGTCGACAGACTGTGTAAGCATTAATTATTTATATTTAATGCTTATGCAGTTGTGTGGTGCACTTTGGATGATGGTTGATTATTTACCGTTGCTATTATATACATGTGTTGTATGGAATCCATATAATTAACATTATATGGTAATTGATTGGGCCACATTCCAATTGGGAAAATAATGAATAGAATAAAAATAGTCATGTGTTGACAGTGCTCATGTGTTGAGAATATTCATGTGTTGAAACTTATCATGTGTTGAGTAAAATATTTTAACAATAAAATTTACATCTTTATCATATTTAAGATTAGAAACTAACTGGAAACTAGATAAGATGAGTGGTTTCCTGGGTATTGATCTGATGTTGGTTTCGGTCATCGGGGTTAATACTTAGGGAATCATTCTCTTACTACTTTACAGTTGGAGTCTGATTAAAAATCAAACGATAGATACCATAATTTTATAAAATATAGAAATAATAGAAATAATCATGTGTTGACAGTGCTCATGTGTTGAAAGAAATATAGATTCATGTCTTGAATAGAATAAATATTCATTTGTTGAATAGAATAACGAAGTTATTGAAATATATAAAGCCGTGTTGATTAGAGATGCACCATTTTGACGCGAACGATATTTACATCGATTATATTCGTTTTTACAATGATTATAAAAAAGGAAGTGATTTCAAAATATAACGTTTTGAAAATATTATCATTTGTATATCGATGATGTGGAATATTCAATTTTGATTCGAAATTGAATATGAAGTTGAAATCGTTTCGAAAACGAATTTAAAACGATTTATAAAATACGTTTTAAAAAGGAAATCGACAATATATATATATATATATATATATATATTATATATAATGGCCTGAATAGAATGCGCCGCGCCGCGGCAGTTCGCGAATTTCGACCATTGACTTCGAATTGACGTTACGGGAGATTCGACCGTCGGATTCTCCTAAAACCGGAACCGTTGGGTTCGTATCGAAAAGAGTTTTCCAATGAATATTAGAAATTTGAAATCTAACGGTTGGATTTGGAATCATGTCCAAATCAAATTTGGAAAAGGTCGCTGTAAGTGCAATTCGGTGGCCGTTATTGAAAACCGACTGTACGGGCCTTGATAAAATTATTAAAAATATCGATAATTTGTGTAAAATCATAATATATGAATTGGAAAGAATTAAGCTGAAAAATCCCATATTTGAAAAGATAAAAATAGATTTTTATCGAAATGAACTAATTATTAACTAGAATAATAATTTATTTATTTTTAAATAAATAAATTGGATTTGAAGTGGTTTTGAAAATAATCAGAATTTCCAATATACGAATTGGAATGGATTTAAATCGAACTTATCTTCGGAATATTTCGATGTTGGATTTCATGATTATACAGATATAGTTGTGGAAATTTGAAAGATATATTTATATTGTTATTTCCAATACGATATTTGTTGGTCGTAGAACTTGATATTGAATATAAGCCGATATATTTTCTATTCAGAGCCATGTATTTAATATCAAATGTGATTTGGGTTTGTCGTGAATGGTGTCTTCATTAACACTATTCTTGAACCCAGTTGAGAAAAGATTAAATCTTTCTATTTAGATTTAATGAAGTGTACCAATTAAATAATATTTAATTGGAATTGAATTTGGAAAGTGATCGAGAATGGAGTATCACCAGTTTTGCTCCGAAGCGATATTTAAATCTTTAATTAGATTTGAACGTGAAATGGTAATTAATATTTACCGATAACACCGTGGTGTTAGATATGGAGTGTTACCAGTTTTCTCCATGGGATGAATAGGTTGGGATTGGGAAATAAAATAAATAATTACTTTGGTGTGGTTCGCTAATCCCGACTAGTTTGGAAAACCATAATATGGTTTGAAATGATATCCAAAGGAAGATTAAATAATAAATTTAGAAGAATTTATCTTTGATAAAATTAATGGGAACCTTTCCCTGAGAATGTGAAAATTTGAATAAAAGAATATTCTGAATTGGAATGAGGCGTATGTTGTGATTGTGTAACACGTTTTTATTATATATGCGGGTTATTCGGAAAGGCCGGGTTTATACCCATTCTGAATAACCAATTCGACGATATGTTGAAGATGAAGACGGTGGTTGAAGACCGGAAGTCTTCACATCGTTTGGGTGATTACTGATGATCTTGATTGGGATGTACACCTAAGATGAGGGAATCAGTTGGTGATCGTCCAGACGTACATGGAGATCGATGGATATGCGAGGAAAGTGCTTCCGGTTTCATTCAGACCCAGAACGAACTTGTAAATGGACTGTGTGTCTGACATTGGATTTTATTATGTGTTGATTGATCTCTATTAAATATTCCTCTGTTTGGCGGCGGAGAATTTATTCTCTTGCTTAGCGCCCTTCTATGAGACGTACAGCTCAGAGGTTGTATATCGATGGACATCATTCGCATGGAATGAATTGCCTGTGTGGCACG
Source organism: Allium sativum (assembly GCA_030737875.1). Taxonomy (NCBI): domain Eukaryota; kingdom Viridiplantae; phylum Streptophyta; class Magnoliopsida; order Asparagales; family Amaryllidaceae; genus Allium; species Allium sativum. The sequence continues at coordinate 669,992,898 of CM060913.1, read as the reverse complement.
CCTAAGTGGCAATTGATCAAGGCTTCTGTTGAAAATCAAAGTCTTGTGGTTGATGATCAAAGCACGGTCTGTGTGGCGCAGCTTTGTGTATAATGTGAATTCGCGAGCCTCACACCTCGGTATGAGTCAAAAACGGGATACAGACCGTTGGGAGAACACGACGTTTCTTTCTAGCTATGGGTAATGTCAGTGACCTACCAGCCCTGACATTTATATACTTTTTACCTACGTGGATGTTGGAATGCGAGGCGCCTCGGATATAGGTCTGTTAGGACCGGGAAACGTGTGTTCAGGAATTGCCAATCCTTAAAAGTAAGAGAGGACCGGCCCAACCGATTCCAAGGATCGCTGTGTGTGGTCCTGAGACATTTGCTAGAGTGTCTCGAACGGAAATGAGCTTGCCCCTTGCCTCGACTCATGATGGAATCCAATTTCCAATACATTATAATTCGGTTTTATTTGTAGAACCTAGTATGGTGACATAGTAGATGGTAGCTATGTCGCCTATGATTGATACTTATTATTGAAATTGTTTTGACACTATACACTTATAGTAATATCAAAATAATGTGTTTTTAAACGTATCAAGCATTCTTTGGCTATTATAAGGTAAAACCCTATCCTCCGGCTTGCGTTGCATTGTGTGATGGGACCTGGGTCTTATAATAGCTTCATTTTTCCTTATTTAGCACTGCGCTGTTTGTTTTATGTACTGGTGTTCTTGGGAGGAAACCCGTTCCGTGTTATACGGCGTGGTCCCTTGATTTACCTAACTTTAAAAATAAAGATTAATAACTGTTTTAGTTCTCACACCAGTCACATGACTGACCTGGAGTTTATTATTTTAACCTAAACTCTGGGTGCCCCTATTTTCCACACGGGCAGCTAGTAGTTTTGGTTTTGCAAATTTATATTCACACGATCCTGATTTACAACTGGAACGATGCTCGGAAAGCTCTGTATCCGTATATTACTTTCAGTCGTGTTTTGTATTGTTTTCCGCAGCTATGTAATTTATTGTAATCTCTGATATTTAGTAATTGTGTAATATTTATTCATACTCTGTACATTCTTGTATTCTGATGGAATTGTTGTAATATACAATGAAATGTTCTTCTGTTTGCGTATCGATGTGTCTTGTCCTCAACACAATCCGTGCTTTCCTTCACGGGGAAGTTCGGGTCGTGTCAAAATATTTTCAAAGTGTATGTTGAAAATGAAAATATTTATGAAATCAAAGGATTTTATAAAAGAAAATATTTATAAAATCAAAGGATTTTATAAAAGAAAATATTTATAAAATCAAAGGATTTATAAAAGAAAATATTTATAACATCAAAGGATTTTATAAAAGAAAATATTTATAACATCAAAGGATTTTATAAAAGAAGATATTTATAACATCAAAGGATTTTATAAAAGATTTTTTTTATAACATCAAAGGATTTTATAAAAGGAAATATTTATAAAATCAAAGAATATTATAACAGGAAATATTTATAAAATCATAGATTTATAAAAGGAATATTTATTTAGAAAATAAACAGAATTATAAAAAGAATATTTATTTAGAGGATAAATAGAATTATAAAATGAAATATTTATAAAATCAAAGAAAATTATAAAAGGAAATATTTATAAAATCATAGATTTGTAAAAGGAATATTTATTTAGAAAATAAATAGAATTATAAAATGAATATTTATTTAGAAAATAAATAGAATTATAAAAGGAAATATTTATAAAATGAATAGAATTTTATAAAAGGAAATATTTGGGAAATGAATAGAATTTTACAAAGGGAAATACGTGGAAAATTAAATGGAAATCGATTTTAACAAAGAAATGGAAAAGATTAATTTAAATTAGATTTTAAATAGAATCTGTTTTAATAGATAAATTGAGAAGATTAGTTCATAAATAATGTTTTATAAATTAAATAAAATATTTATCATTTGATAAATGGAATATATAAGTGTGAACTTATATAGAGAAGTAGAAATCGGGTTTGATACCGATATTTTAAATAGAATGTGAACCTAGCATTTATAAAGGGAATTATAAATGAGATTTAAGTGTTAGAAATAAAAAGGAGATTTCGTATGAATAATTCTATATATAGAAGTATAAATAGAATTTGGAAATGAGATATTATTTTAAAATACGAAATCAAACTTAATGGATTATATAAAAGAAATATTTTTCACATTCAATGTGAATAATGGATTAAAATGAATATTTTATTAATTAAAACATTTATAAGGAAAACAAGGTTTTGAAATAGGAATTCAAATGGGAATTTGAATGAGATAGGAAATTAGAGTTAATCAAATAGAGTTAATCGAATAAGAGTTAATCAAATAGAGTTGATCGAATATTAGTTAATTGAATAGAGTTAGTCGAATATAAGTTATTCGAAGAGAGTTAATCGAATATAAGTTATTCGAAGAGAGTTAATCGAATATAAGTTATTCGAAGAGAGTTAATCTAATATTAGTTATTTGAAGTGAGTTAATCGAATATAAGTTATTCAAAGAGAGTTAATCAAATATAAGTTATTCGAAGAGAGTTGTCGAATAGAGATTATTCGAGAGAGTTTTATACATTGAAATTTGATTTTATTGAATTCGGGAAAGTACTACTCACTTTCCGTTTTTAATCAATATTTATTTATTTATTAATAAATTAGTAGTTTGTTTATTTATCCAAATTAATAAATAAAAGTTATATTTAAGTTATTATATTTCGGAAGCATGGGATTATAACACTATTGTTATAATCAAATGATTTCTGTAAAAGAAGTGGATTCGTAAACAAAATCCGAGAGTTATGTAAGGAAGTTTGATAAAGATTCAAAAGGTGAACTTTGTCTATTTCGAGGTTAGAAATGTTGTTCAGTTAAGGTCTAAGAGGCAGTTATACCCCAACTTGATTGACTTCATTTTAAACATAGGAATGGTTAAGGTACGATAGTGAAGGCTGGTTAAGTGAGTTTAGTTAATCAGTGTAATGGTTTGAGTTAGCATAGCGAAGTTTTATTTAAACATCTGTTTAAATCAAGTGAAGGAGTTTTCGAAATGTTTTCCAAATAAGAATCAGAAATGTTTTCTAATATAGAAAATAAGAAATGAGAGTAAATATGGAAATGTTTTCCAATGATTAATAACGTATATTTTCTAAATTTAGAAAATAAGAATTTACGAATATATGGAAACAGGAATAGGGAAATGAATAATTGAATGACAAATTAAATTAAAGGGGATCAGTGTTGATTGATGATTTGCTCGGTAAGATTTCCATTTGGAAATACGACCGTTGCTTGTACACAAGTTTTCCTTTGATAGTTAAATAACCGACTATCAAAGTTTTTGACCATTTCCATTGTCAATACGGAGAGACCGGGATCAGATTCCTTATCTGAAAACCACTCCGTATGGGCATTAGCGTTGCGAATTAAATATTATGAATAAAATTGAAGGCGGAGGTTATGCAAGGGCTGTTCTGGCAAATCCTAGGTAGAAATTGCCTAAGATGGGTTTACAGAATAGTGCCTTCGATTTGTCCAGTCCCAGGACAACCTGTATGGAAGAATGTCTGATAGAGTATATTTAACAGATCGCGTAAGTTGATCTCTTCAGACATATTTACGTTTGGTGGCGGAGGAATTCGTTTCTCTTAGCTATATACTCGTGGTATTTTTCGAGAAATCAATTTGTGATTTGGCGGGTATGACGATGTGACATTCAAAGTAAATAAAGGTATGGTTTGTACGTTATGACCTCTAGCCTCACAACTAGGAAATGGTATAAAATCGGGTAGGTCGCATGGCTAAGTGGTTAGCTACCAATTAGGGTGTATTGTCACCTGATCTAGAGAAATTCCATTTACTTCTATAATCTATTTCGATGTTGCCCCTTTCGGGAAACGGTTGCTGATCCCAACCGTTGGTGATAATACATTCAGTACACTCAAGCGAAATGAGTGACCAATCAAGTTTAGCCTGGGTTACAAGATGTTCTTGTTGAACCCGACGTATTCCTCTCTAGAGATACACTGTCGGAAGGTGATCCCATACCTTGCCAGTTGAAATTCATTTACCAATAAGCGTCCGCGGTTTTTGATTATATATTATGTATGTGGAACATGAGATGAAAGCGTTCTACTAGATGATTATTATACTATGGTTGATAGACATTATTATAATATTAAAAGAGTTTTGATATAAAGATTATCGTTCTTTCAGAAAGGATTTTTGAATGTTGAATCAAGTGTTTGAATTATCATAAGGGGAAAACCCGTTCCGTGTTATACGGCGTGGTCTTATGAGATATCGTTTATTTTCTCAAACTGTTTTAAATTGGTTTACTCACACCACTCCCATGACTGACCCGGAGTTTATTTTGTTTTGTTTTCCCTAAACTCTTGGGTGCCCAATTTTGTACGGGCAGTCAAGTAGTCAGGATTTTACAGATATACTGGCTTGGAGCAGGAGGCTTCAGGATTTTATACCAATTGTTTATTTCCGTTGTGTTGTAAGTGTTGTACTCTGATAAATGTTATTGTATACATATAATTATTTTATTTCAAAGTTATGTTATATTTTATTCGTTCCGCTGTGAGATTCGTGTTACTCTGATTCTGTTGTTGTGATCTTCTTCTTCTTCTATTCTAATTTTCTATCTTATCTATTCTCACCCTCTAACTTCTTTCTATTAACGTTCCGGTATTTCCGATTCTTGAATAGTCGACATGGTGTTGTGTGTCGATATTCGAGGTCAAAAATTCGCGTTTGTTACAATACTAGACAAACCAACACGAGTTTCGATGGATTAGAATTTTGAAAAAGAAAATCGACCTGTCGTAATTCGGGTTGTTACATCTGATATTAGAGCTTAGGTTTAGGATTCCTGAATAGATAGTGAGTGAACGTATTTGTACTTTTAAAATATAAATATTATATATATATATTTATACCTAGATCCATAGTGGAACCCACTAAATAGGAAAGGCATAATATGGTAAAGGTTGGAATATCTGTTTTGTACACTAAAGGAATGGACATGGAAATATGAGACCCTTAAGTAATTTTGGTGGGAAGTGTACAATATACTTTGTATGGCAGAAATGTGAATCCCATATGTTAGTATTTCAGGTTAATGGGTTTGGCAGTAAAGCCTTATAAATTGGAAAAGGTTAAAAAGAGAAAAATGGAATAGGAATATATATAGTTGAGAGAATTGGCTTTGTGTGGGTGTCTAGGAAAGCCTAGTTAAGTTGGAAACCCACTTTGAGTCTAACCCCATTTTTTTAACTTTTTGGGAACTTGAAATTGTAAAAGCTTTTGGAAGATGGTTTATGGTGTTTTCAAGTTTTGATCTTAAAAGTTACAGTTTTAAAATATGTAAAGAAGTACATATTGGGTATTAAAGTAAAATGGGGTATATTTTGTAAATAGTGATTTGTTGCGAAAATTTTGTCTAAAATAAATTCTCTTAGTAAAAGATGCACGTTATAGAGCATGTATAGCTCGCTAGTTTTTTTGTTATATTGCATGAAAGGATTAAAAAGCAAAACATAGAAAATGTTGCATTTTGATGTGGCATTTTGTTGAAAACTAGAATTTTCAATAAAGAAAATTCTGAAATCTCAATTCTTTTGACAATCATTTTTTTAAACTGCTTTAACAAGAAAATTTTATTGGATGTAAAAAATAAGTTGTAGAAATTAAGAATAGAGTAGATGTTTCGTAAACCTGATTGAGAACTAGTTGTCCTTATCTACTCTGGTTTTTGTGATTTGAAAAAAAAAGAATTACAATTTTTTTATAAAAAGACATGTTTTATGGTTTGGCAAAATTAAGCTTGGTGAGGAAAATAAAGTTTAGATACTTTTAACTTTTGGAAGAAAAGTGAAATGAAAAGTCCAAACCGTGTTTTAAAAAGTATGGAGTAGGTAAGGATTAGTGCCTAGGGAAGACGGGAAAAGTTTTTAAGCTATGAAACATATAGCGAAAATTATCTTGGAATAATGGTAAGTTCCCGTAGAATGCGTAAGCATGGAAAAGCCTAGGGTGTTGCTTGAAAACGATTGTTGGTACGCAGCAAGGACTAGAAGGCTTATTTGAAACTAAACTTAGATCGGAGGATTAAGTTAAATAATCTAAGAAAAGAGTAATAGCATAACTAAAAAGGAAACAAAAAATTCAGTAAAGCAACAAACATAATAGTGAAAGAAAGATGGAAAAATTCTGAGAAAAGGTGTATAAGAATAAAATTTTCCAAGATGAGTTGAAAAAGAAAATCTGTAATAAAGAAAGTTTTCTTATGTGGGCTATGCTTGGTTAGGAAAATAGAGAATTTTTATAAAATATTTCAATAAAATCCAAATACGGTTAGAAAAAGGTTGGAAAAAAGGAAGATGTGAAGTTTCCTGTTTTCCACCTTTTTATAACATAAGAAATCGAATTTAGAAAATTAGATTTTTCTGAAATTCGAGAAATAAAGCTGCTTGGTAGGGTTTTGGATGCAAAAAAATTGGATGAACTACGCACTTACTTAGTAAGAGCGTGGAAAAATTTGGATGAAAATGTATTTTTGATCTTCAAAATATTGCATTCATGTAGAATTGCCAGTATATTTTTGATGTGAGCATCATGTTTTAAAAGAATTTTTGAAAAATTGGCATACACATAGGAGGTACCGCTTAGGCATACATATATTGCTGTGTTGTATTACACTTTGCACAAGTGCACAATGTTTGCAAAAATTGGATGCACACTTGATGTAATGATATTATGCGAGGGGTTATTTGATTTTTAACCTTCTCAAATTTCGGGGACGAAATTTCCTAAGGGTGGTAGAATGTAACACCCCGAACTTTATGACAATTAAATATTTAATAATGCATATATGTATATATATGCATGGACATTAATATCTAAAAGAAGAATAAAATAATGGTAATGTATGATTGCATGTAATAAATACATGCATTGAAATGAAATAAAAAGATGCATGTGAATTTATAAAGTTAAATGTGATGGTTTATATGAAATAATACAACAAAAGGAGGTATAAGAAAAGAACAATGACCACCATTGTTGTAAGCCTTGTTAACAAAAGCCTAAGTAGTCCAGTTGGTTAGAGCATGTGACTTTCATAAGAGTGGCGCAGGTTCGACCCCTGCAGGCGCCATGTTTTTATTTTAAAGGAACGGCTAAAATAATACAAGTTCTAAAGAGAAAATATGTATAAATGCACATACTAGGAAAATTATACATATAAGGAATTACAAAAATATATGCATTCTTGTATATGAAAATATATGTGTATATATGTGCAAGAATATATATATATATATATATATATATATTTATATATATACAAAAAGGAGAAATTCAAAGTAAGGATGCAATCAAAGAAATATGGTAAGAATTAAATAACGGCATAACACGTTTGAATTTTGAAATTGAAACAAAAATTGTGCGTACGTACATACATGTAAAATGGGCATTAGAAGTTTTATATACGTATAAGGAGATTATGTAAATATAATAAATCAAAGAAAGTATAACGGGATAATAATCAAATGTTTAAATTAAAAACATAAAAAACAGTAAACAGTGCCCAAAATTACTCGCGGGACCTAGGGGGTTCGACCTAGGGGTCGATATACCCATAGGAGGGTCGACCCACCTGAGATCTGGCCAAATTCATTAATGAATCTGGACTGCTTTCTTAACCACATTCGTTGCTGACTCAGCACTGCTTGTACGATAAGATCCCAAACACCTATAAATAAGCTAGTCGAGCCTAGCCTCATAATTTCTGAGAGGCTTCCTAAGCTCTGCCATTCTTTTTCCTTCTCATATCTCTTCAGAAGATAAAATAATTAGTCTAAAGAAATTCTGATTCAAGATCTGGAGGAAAAGAATGTATGTTAATAAAGAAGGTGTTCATAATTCTGTTTGAAGTAAGGTAAACTCTTGGATCTAGTCAATTTAAATTTCTCCTCTTTCTTCCCTTTTTCTTTAAGTTGAGAATTGTGGATCAATGGTTATTTAGGTTCTAAATTCAGTTAGGGGGAACCATGGAATGCTAGTTCTGGACCAAATTAATGAATTGGAAAGCAATTAGGTGAGTGGATTTAAGTTATACCTTTTCGATAATGGTATATTTATCATTTGACATTCCCCGTTAATATGCATAGTTAATCTGTTGAAATGTATAAACCTGTTAAAATATGTGGAAACGATTATTGTGACATATTATGTACTTGAACCCTTAACTGTAAGAATTAGGATAATTAAATGTTAATTTGTTAGATTGGAATAATTACATGATTGATGATTACATGTTATTCTTTTAAAATGGAGTTAATTACATGTTAGGAAGAACATGCGACATGATAATCAGTTAAAATAGACTTAACATGATATTAAGTATGACATGTAAAAATAGAATAACAGTAAAAATTTGGAAGAATGGATACGCCTAAATTATATGGAAAAATTATGCTAATTAAGAAATGGTAACCAGACTTAGACACGAGGTTAAATTCAACTTGTGGTAGAAGTCTTCCTGGAACCGCTCGGCATATCCAACATCCACAAGTTGTTAATTTAATGTGAGGGGTCCAGTGCATAAATATACATGTAATTGTGCTAAGACATGAGGCTAAGTCCAACTTGTGGTAGAAGTCTGCCCAGAACCGCCCGACAAATCCAGCATCCACAAGTGGTCGGCTTAATGTGAGAGGTCTGGTGCATAATCATATATATGAATAAATGTATATAAAAGGATAGAAATAACTGGCACTAATTGTAATTAATGGAAATGAATAAAGATTACAATAGTAAAAGAATTGGAATGAACGGGGAATGATAATAACCTATTATAATTAATTACATTAATAAAAATGTTATATAATAGGCAGGCTTGTCCTAGGGACAAGTGGATATTATAACATAAGTTATAATAAATGGAAAGAAAACTTATTTCCTTAGTCAGAGAACTAGGTTAATAAGTAAATAACTACAAGTTGAAGTGACAGTGTAAAATGAAATTATGATTAAATAAGAAAGAATGAAGTAAATTTATGGAATGAGATAAGTTATATTTATCATATATGTGGATTGAGATAAAATATACTTAAATATATATTAAGTAGAACATGATATTGTAACTATGAAATTAGACAATGAATTACATGGTAATAATATTAAGAGATTGCAGATTACAGACCTTGGATTACAATATAGAAATTAACATGTTATGGGATTATTAATAAATTCAAATGGATTACGTTATAACTGAAATTAATAAGCAAGAGTGGTCCATTCCTTAGAGATATAAGGGGCCCGGAGTGAACTTGGTAACTTGAAGTTAATATAATTGGAAATAACCAAGTTAATCGAAAATCAAGTGAGGTAGAGCAAGCGCGTATTTAAACGTTTAGACATAAGGTCTAATAACATGTTAGCATGATGTACTTGGGCCAGTCCACACGTCTGAAGGTGAAGAACCCAGTTGGGTAGATCATCGGAGTGTCTAGAGACACAGGAGGAGCACGTCCACTTGATTACTCAGCTCGACTTATGGTTTGATTTCTTAGTGGGACTAGAAGGAAGCACGCGACTTCCGAGGGACATGGAGGGTACTCATGGTAGTCCTCTGTGTGGTGACAACACTCAGGTTGTGCTAGGTTTGGGTCTGCGCATTGCTTCCCGGTGAGTATGCCTTGACTACAAAAGTAGCTTTGCAGTCATAAGAGTGTGACGAGATGACACTAGGGTGATTCAGCGACCGCCTCGACGGGAGGCTGGTTCAGGACCAACACATGATAGTAGATCGTCGGATACCCGTCATCGGTAGCCAGTGGGATGCGAAAAGGCTAGAGCTAAAACCAAAACGCCGTCAACCTTTCACTATCGAGGCACGGTGGTTGAGGGGACACACCCACTGAATGTTTAGATTGTTTGTTAGGGGCACGTCACTTAGCTTTTGTAGTCATTACTAGTTGAGGGAAGGGCCAGGTTGGGGCCATAGCCACCGTGAAAAGCATACCATACTGAATATTTGTATTTTGAGGTCTTTAAAGGTGGGCCTGTACAGATATGGAAAATCTTTCGACCGAGTTCCGTGTTTCTTGTACAGCCCTATTACGGAACTCGGTGCACGGTAGATATTACGTGCGGTTAAGGCATCAAGTACGATTGACGATACGTATGTAGGAAAGTCTAGATACATGCATGTCTTCTTTGGGTGGTGCATCGTGGACGATAGGGCATTATTTCGTGTCAAGACCGAGCTTGGCCGAGAAGTTTGGATATGGAGATCTGTACGTCGCTCTGGCGTACGATGAAGAGTTGTATACGCTTCCGTAGCATGACGCCGTAGACCGTGCGAGAAGGGTACCATGGGAGGTGCCTTGATATTAGGAGTAGCTACATATACTATATTAGGTTAATCTACTAGAAGGTATATGGGTATGACGTGTGTGTAAATGCTTAAGTGTTATTAACCCAAAGTAACCTAATAAATAAGAAAACGTAATTGAACGGTATATATAGGGTTATCCAAAATGTGTAATTTAAATCCAATCACCGAAACTTGTGTTCTTAACCCCTCCTCATAACATACTCGTAGGTTAGATTTGTGGCAGCGATATGATAGCTTTGGATACGGGTTAGGCAGTACTTTTATCTGGGTAAGGCTATATTTTGACTATATTATATTTTATCTATTCCTTTGTGAGATGTTTTCTGAGCTCTAATATGTTTTATATCTCTATCTTTTCTACAGGATACCAGACAAACCAACACGAGTTTTGGTGGATTAGAATTTTGAAAAAAAAATGGCCTATCGGAATTCAGGTTGTTACAGTTGTGGTCCCAGCAGATCCCCGCCAGAGTATGCCTAAGCTTCAGTAGGTCGGGCTAAGTCCGTTGGACTTGGTGCATTTGCGGTAGCGGTTCTTCGACAATTCATGTACGAATCTTAGAAGCGAAGGCTAATTTTTATAAACTTCATAAGACTTGCAGTTGAGTTGATCACAAGTCAACATAAGCCACTCGGCGGAGTTACAACATGGGAAATGAAATAACTTAGGAATAGAGGCAACTAAACTAACATAAAATGCGACTCAAGAAAAATGAGTCGTAGGGTGTGGCGTCGATGTTCAAGCCGCCTGTTGTTTTTGTAGTCTTGTTGAGTTGGAGAGACGATCCCTAGGGATTTAGTTGTCGGCGAGGTCCTAGTTGGTTGGAATCCTTGATGAGCGTTGGATGGCTCAGAAGTTCCATGCGGTGGACCCTGTCAGTATTGCTGAAGCTTTCCCTCGTCAATGAGTTTTTCGATGTTGTCTTGCATGTGGGGACAGTTGTTGGTGTCATGCCTACGGACATTATTGAACCAACAATACACTGTAGAGTCCCTTGGTGCATTCGTTGGGTCTTATGGCTTTGGCCTCTTGTATGGAAACACATTACAGATTGCATGGTAGATGTTCTCGAGGGTGTCATTAAGTGAAGCGTAGTTGCAGAAAGATGGAAGTCGGAGACGCTTCCTCTTGTTGTTGCGACTACCTCTAACGATGCCAATTTGAGCAAGAACGTCCAGAGCGTTAGGGTTGGAGTCATTGGTGCTCCGGTCTCCATTTCAAAGTAAGTTTTTGAACTGAGAAGCCTGATTCCTTTGCGCTAGCTCTTGGTGTAGGAAATAGTTGGCCTTCTCATAAAAGATCTCCAGAGTCTTAGGTTGTGCTTGGTTAATCCATGCTCCAAATTCAAAATTAGTGAATACGCCTTTGACATGTTGGTTCTGGATAGCCTGACGGCTCAAGTCTTCGGAACCTTCCAAGGCATTATCGAACCTCTCAAGGTAACTTGACAGAGTTTCTTTGGGGCTCTGACGAATGTTTTGTGTCGAACTGATCGATTGGACCCTTGGCTAGCTGGAAAAAGGCCGAGACAGTTCTCGTTGGAAGGCAAGTGAACCATAGAAGAGGCACACCCTCTAGGAAGACAAGGAAACATTTGCACTTGACAGTGTCTATAGCGTGAGCGGAATCCATATGAGAGACGTAGTAGTGTATGAATTCCCAAGGGTTGGAATCCCCTGAATAAACTTCTATTTGTGACATATTGAAATGTGCAAGACATTTTGCATTGAGCACGTCTTCCATGAAAGGGTTATGTCTCGTACTAGTTTCCTGGTCGTCGATGACACGACCTCGATATTCTTTCAAGATGCTGCAAAGTATGTTAGCGAGAACAGGAGTTCGAATCTCCGCCGGATTGCATTGGTCGTGATCCGACTCGGGAGTGCGCATCCTTGGACGTCTTCTAGGATGGACATCATTTTGATCTAAATAATCTCTGGCCTTAGTTGTCTGACTTTGCTGAGAAAGATGAGCAGGAACTTGGGCCTGATCCGTTGCATGTAGCATAGGTAAGAAGTTCTGAGTTGAAGTAATCCAAGCTTGCATGTTAATGGGTTGAGCGTTAACCCGTTGGCCAGAGTTAGGCACAAGTTGAGAATAATTGAAAAGGGAGATACCATGGAAAGGAGAGGCGGAGGAACTCGATGAGACATAGTTCAAAGGGGGCCAGATGCCCAAGTCTGCATGAAGGTGAAGGATGTCTTGTTGAGCGAATTGCTGAAGCTGTTGTGCTTATCCCATGTTCTGGAGGATTTGGTCGACAAGGCTTCTTTGAGTTTCACCCAATTTCCTTGAGAATTTGTCGAGCTGAGCTCGATTGACAAGTGCGTCGAGGGTGGAAGCATTAGCAGTGTTCAGGCCGGTTGGAACTTCAGCGAGTCGAGGCTGAGAAGGAAATTTCGAATCAGGATCAACAGTGGAAGGTCCATTCATGACGCTCTTTCCTTTGTTCACCATCATCGATAGACTTGGTCAGTAAGTCTAAGAAAACTTAAGTATTTTTCCAAATCTTGGTTCTTAAGTGTAAGCAAAGACGAGATTTCGATTCCTCAATGGGAGCAACAGAAAGTCGACCGTAGGTGCACGCTTGTTCCCTTACCTGGCACGCCAAAGTGTTGACGCCAAAAAGTGGTCGTCAACCCTCGTGATTTCCACTTGGGTGAAAATAAACGTCCAACAGTGGAAAATAGGCAAATAGCGATGTAATGTACAAGGCACAAACACAAGTAAACGACCACACAAAATTTATAGTGGTCCGGCTCGCCTGATCCTACGTCCACTTTGAATGGTTTTGCTCTTTTATTATGTTGTTGGCACAAGTTTCAACATTGGATCAGAATGTTTCCAAGTACACATGAATGTTAACGATTTCGAATGCATAATTGAGTATTTTTCGAGTGCTACGCTTGGTGGAAGAGGAAGTCCCTTGTTCATGATCCGAATGTTTGGCTATAAAAGGATGAATCTTCGAGTATCTACGGGTTCCAAGCTTAGTTAAGTGAGGATGAAAAGGTTAAGAAGCTTTCATGTTGCAATCATGGCCAAGGTGTCCAGAAGATACGTAGATGCCTTCTTTATCTTCTTCCCGGATGCCAAAACAGACCAAGATGGTCTAATGTCCAAGAATGAGTTCATATGTCCAAAAATATGCTTCTTCTTCTTGCTAGAATGATGGAAGGTGCTAGGAGGATTTGGGAAGGCTAATTCCTTCTTAGGCATCCATTAGAGCTTGGAAGAGAGAAAGAACCAACCCCGCTCAAGCTGGAAATGCGGGGGTATTTATAGGAGTGGGCTGGAAGTAGAGTAGGTGGAATGGAGTGGCCAGCAGCAACATTTCGTATCCCGCATATCAGATGCAAATTTTGCATCCTAGGGGTTGGATACAAATTTGTACCTCGCGGATGGGGTACGAATTTGCATCCCACATTGGGATGCGAGATCACATCTGGGTGATGTGAAGGGGTACGAATTTGCATCCCACAAGGGGATGTGATTCGTACCCTAAAATTAGAGGCAGGATACGAATTCGTATCCCTTGGGATGTGTCAGTGCGAATTCACATCCCTTAACATATCGTGGGATACAAATTTGTATCCCATGGAGGGATACGAATTCAGATCCTATAAGGGATATGATATTCGTGTTGTGCGGGGTTCGATGAGTTGTGATGCCGGTGGTGACTTGATGGTGAGGCCGGAGGCCTATCCTGGAACGCTGGTTCACTGTCGAGTAGTTTGATCGAGTCGGATCGAATATCTGTGCACAATTCTACCCAGACTTGGGCTCTAGGTACCTGGACAACGCTTCTGGGCTGTTGTTCCACGCAATGGCCGAGTCGGGTGGTCTTCTCTACTTTAGGGAACCGGTCCAAAAAGCCGGTTAACATTTATATTCTTTACAATTTCAAATATATTCCTTTCTGAAAATACGGCAAATGGGCTAATTTATAGAATTTAAACAAATGTCCCTATGCAAATCAAAACACGGTTATATTCAAAATAAAAAGAATAATACAAATCTAATATTTGAGCCTATTACTTAATCTTATATTTTAAGTTCTTATTCTTGATGATGACATTCTTTTAAGACTAAACTTCTTCTTTTCTCCAGCTCCCAAAAACCACAAGACCAATACACTTACTCCTTGCTGACCACAAATCCAATTCCACTATTAACATCCAAATCCCGTACTTAGTAAATCACTGAGTTAAGTGTCCCCATGAAATTTTCTCTTACTCATCCATCTTAAAATTTAATAAGGGTTTTAAATCCCAATCAAGATAAGCATAAAAAGGAATTTATTACTTATATCACTTTACACCCTTATACAATCAATCAGGGGACTGCTAGTGATCACAACCTAAAAAGAAAATTATTTGGAAGTTTTCTCCTACAATTAAGTGGTTTAAACGGTGCTAAGGTCATAATATTTTTATTCCAATTCCGTAAGATGCCAATCCATCCCTTTAAAATTTCCATCTTTATCCTTGTCATAAATATGGTCTATTCATTATCAAAATCGTACCATTCCATAAATAGTTACTTCTTTCAAGCTTGAAAATATATCCATTCCTTTTCAAATTGGTTTCTTTTTTAAATCAGTTCCCCAATATTAATTGTCTTTTAATCTCATTAATTATTAATTTATTGCCCACTAAATAAGTAATTAATATCCATGAATCCTAATTTTGAAAATCTTAAGTTATGCTATATTATTTACCTATATATTTATATATATTATTAATCGTTAGATATGGTTACAAACGTACTAATTCCAAAACTACCTTGGCAACCTAGTTTACAATCCTTGATTATGGAAATACTTGCAGTTCACCATCTTTTCAAATATAAACATATGGGACTGATATTAAAATTTACTGATGAGGCTGTGCAACTTACCCTTACTAATTCCTAGAACCTAATTCTAACTTTCCTAGTTAGCTATCCCGATTTACTCCAGAGTTATATCTTTTTATAAAGTGAAATTTTAGTGTTTACATAAAAATGTATTTTTTAGAACATATTTATAACCCAATTATTTCTCAAACTTTCATAAATTCAAAAATAGGTGTTCTAATACCTTATTAAAACCTAAAATGTTAACTTTTTACGAAGTCTTTAAAATAAGAGCAGGATAACTTTCCTTTTTATACTGTTATCTTTATTAACAGTTTGAATGTCATCCATTTACACTTTTCAAAACGGTCAATAAAAGCTTTTAATGGCTAGTAAATGCTCATTTTAGTTTAGGAAATAAAAATTTAATTAGATATCAAAGAATGAGTTAGGCGACAATTAAGTCTCCTGAAATGACATTTATTTCCTTCAAAATGTTCCATTGTAATAAATATCCCATTTTAAATTTATAACATTTGGTAACCATTTATTAAATGGTCAAAAATCCTTAGATTAATCGTAGTATAACCTCTCTAATATCAATGCTTATCTTTTATTAGTATTTTGAATGTTAGTCTTTAATACTCTTCAAAACGACAAATATTTTTGAGATAAGTGCTCATTTTTTATTTGAAAATAAGACCCTAATAATTTAGCATCAAATTATGTAGTACTTAACTCTTTTAACCCATGTATATCTATATTCTCAATTTATGTTGTTTCTACCAAAAGTATGTTTTAAAATATTAGTTTGAAACTGCATTCATTTTAGCAATAAAGTTTAAAACTTCTACTACTATTCATGTATACTCTTATCAAATTTTCACATTAATATACGTTTGAATTCTGAAAATCCTTAATTACCCAATACACTTTGTTTGCACAATGAGGGTGCTTTACAAAATTCAATTTAATGGTTGTAAATTAATTATAAATGAGTAAATTGACTTGTTGGAGTAGTCATTCACCATTTGTGCTATTACTGGTATTATTACTTCCTCACATACTCCTTATTATATGAGAATTTTACTATTTTGATTCTACCAAATTTTAGTAAATATATTTACTATCCTCTCTCTTTCAATTGGGTATATTTATGACATTTTTCCTAAAAGACTAATATATGTCTTCTTTTTTCTTTCTTCTTTAATTTCTAATTAAACGTCAATTTTATTATCATAATTTGTACAAGATTTTGAAGAAAAAATCTTTTCAAATTCATTCAAATTTTTAAAAACTTGTTATATCAAGGCCATGACAATTATAAATTTACCATTATAATTGTTCATTGCTCTACACTTCCCAAAAACTTACATTTTCTACCTATTTAAAGCTCACAACTTTAATGTTTATTATTAACCTTTTATTAAAGAATCCATCTTTCGTTTTCCCTAAAATTTATAGTTTTCTAACAAAAAAATAGTAAACGTATCAAAATTCTCCAAAAACATTTATTTTCTCAAAAAAATTATATTTTCATTTTTTCTCCTCGAATGGAATTATTATGTAACTCGAGCCTATAAATGAAATGTTAAAATTTTACTTTTTAAAGTAATTTAATAGTACGTCAGGAATCATTTTTATAGGTTTCTTAACATTTCTAATCTTTTAGTCTAAACTTTCTTATTATACCTCTTATCTTTCTGAAACATTATTCTACGGAAGTCTATTTCTTTCATTAAATCCTTTCTTCCTTGTTTCTATAATTTTCGATCCTTGAAATTCCTAATTGTTGCCTCTCATTGTCCTTTACGTCCATTTTATCCATTAAATAATGCTCATTCTTATGGACATTTAATTCAGAATCGAATATTCATACCTCCGCATAAATGGCCTTAATTGCTTCCTTAATGTTTTCCGATTTCAACATTCTTTCATTCATTGACCATTTAGTGCCCTTTTAAATTTCAAAATTCCATATTAACTAACACAAAAATTTATTCCATTTAACAAAAGGTATTCTTTCATTTTTTTAGACCTTAATATATCCTTATGCTGTGGATATTAATTTGTCCATATTATTTATCCTAACAGACACATATTCCAATTTTTTTACGTTTTCTTCCCATAAATGATAAAAAAGCTGCTAAATCAATCTCCATTTATCACCTATTAAATAGGAGGTTTCAATCCTTTCATCATTTCTAATTTTGCGGCTCTTTCAGTCATTATGTGATTATAGGCTACTAAATTGATAAGGAAACTACCAAATCACTGTTGGGTTTCTAAGGTATTTTTGGAAATTAAGGTCTAATCTTTCCTAGAAGGACACACATATACTGTTTTCTAGAGATACACATACCTTAAATAAATAAATATATACTTATATATATATATTAAACCTTTTGAAAATTCTTTTTCAAAATAACACGTATGTCTCTTATATGTATAATTTCCCCTTAATCGGGTAACCTATGCTCTGATACCAAATGTAACAACCGGCCCGAAATGGGCCTAAATTCCGATCCAAAATAGGCCCATTGGAACTTAGAGCCATTCTTAATGGATTATTAGTTCCTATAAGGAAATACTGAAACAGATATAACGGAGCAATCTACACGAAATCAAATCTCACACAATTAAAGCAATAAAATCTAATATCTCAAAATGGATGAACTATAAATAAAACCACCAGCAGTGTTAGATACAACGAGTCTCAAAAGATAAAAAGATACATCAACAATTATCCCAATACATAATGATAATAACAATACTACTGCAATAGTTAACTAAAGCCTCCATTGTAGGGATCCACCTCCAAGCATCACTAATCATCACTGATCCAAGCGTTCTCACCTACTAACATGTTTATGTTAATAGGAGGAAGGTCAAAATATAAAGTTATTGTGAATGAAAAGCAAGAATGATTATTTCCTATATTCTGCCATGTAAATTCTTCATGTTATGTCTACGCAAACAAACATACACAACTAAACATACGAGGCAGATATCCTTACAGTCACTTATGACCTATATGCTACTCTAAGGGCAGATATTCTTACGGTTACTTAATACCCCACATGTTAATCTAAGGGCGGACATCCTTACAGTCATTTAATACATGATATGTTAATATAAGGGCGGACATCCTTACAGTCACTTAATTCCCCCACGAGGCGGCTATACCTAGTCACTTAAGGCCATTACCTAATTTATTAAAGGTGGACATTCTTACAGTCACTTGATAACTTATGGCGGACCCCTAACCACTTAAGACATCGTCCCTAATGACAACGTCATATAAAATATTTACTCTCCTTGTAGGTCAAAAAATAGTAATTGCCACTTAATGCCACGTTTAGGTTGGAACACCACTTCATCTAAGACTCTCCTGGCAGACCATCTTGTTACTATCTAGCTGTCCCTATGGGTGAACTCCTAGGCACTTAATAATTCCCTTAGACGGTGGTTCCTTTAGGTCATTTATATAAACCGTCCTTAGGTCAGCCCTCACTAAGCCCCTAGATAATAAGCGGACATTACTTGGAGAACTACCCACTCATACGCTATCGTCTATTGAAATCGTTTTGTACCTTATACAAAAAAGGAAGACCCAAAGACCACTTGAAATCTAGAAGGCGGTTCCCATGACTTTGGTCCATAACCAAGGAATGGATCTTAGGGACAGGCCTAGTCCTAACCACTTACTACCCAACCAAAGGTTGATCATCCACTTATTACATTTCCCAAGACAGTCCCATCTATATATATACACACACACGCACACACTAGACATCTCACATCAAAAAAACCACTTGTAGAAGTCGGATTTGATGGGAGGTTCTGAGCAGGCTTCCAGTACAAGTTGAGCTTAACCTTACATCTTAGTGTACTAATTATAATGACCCATGATGCCTAGACTCCTCACATTAATCAATCTTACTTTTAGATGTTGGATATGGCGGTTGATTCCGGGCAGGCTTTTTGTAACACCCTGAATTTTCTATGTATATTAAAAGAACGAATTAAAGAATACTTAATTCTTAAAGCAAGAATTAAGGGAAACGGGTTATGCCATTGCATTCGTCTCGAAATTCTGCTTAGAATAGAGTCTAAGTTTTCGTAAATCGGACTTCGTATAAAGAAGTTATGGCCTTCAGAAGTTTCATAAATTTAAATAAATTAAAACATCTCGGATTTAAATTCAAAATTCAAACGAAAACAAAGAAGCGGGCTGGGCGGGATTTTTCCCACCCCAGGCCAGGTCGACCAGGGGGTCAACCTCCCTTATACAGGTCGACCTCGGGGTCGACCTGGGGATCGACCTACTCCCTCGCCCAGATCCAAAACAGTGACGATTCTGACTTGTTGCTGAGTCTTTTCTGACCTATTGCTGAGTCACTAGAGCATAGGTGGCAATTCTGGATAACTCTATCTAGTCTGGACGATTGTCATTGCTCCTAAGATGATCTAACGACTCACATAAGTTTAAATCTCTATAAAAGCAACTCTATTCCTCAACCCTAAATCACACAAATTCATTCCATGGAGCCACCATGCTGTCCATGATTGTCCTAGCCTAGCCACCATTTCTTCTTTAATTAGAAAACAAGTTAGAAGCTACGAATCAAATCAATTTAGATAGTCTACATCAAGGGATTGCTTTTTAGTTTCAGAAAACAGGTCCCAGAAAAACAAGACTTTCTTTTGTTTGTAAGTCCTGTTATTATTTAGATGTGAACAATTAAAAGTTATGATTTGTAATAAAGTGAAAACTAGAGTTATTCCTAGTTGTAAGATAATTATGATGCTGATTCATGTCTATTCTCGTAACGATTCTATCGTATATGCTTATGAGACTATTGTGGTTATTATGTTGATGTTAAACCAATCGTGTATTATGTAAATTTGGTGACTTTTTCATGTTATGTTACATGCAAGTTGTTAGGCTAAGACATGTATTATGTTTAGATCTACATTTGGATCTATGAAAATTGGATCCAAGATAAAAGTTTACATTTACATGCCTAGTTGGATTTGTGTAATTCCATATGCTTAAGATTCATGTTTATTGGATCCAAAATAAAAGTTCACATTCACATGCCTAGTTGAACCCGTGTAATTCTATATGCTTGAGATTCATGTTTATTGGATCCAAAATAAAAGTTCACACTCACATGCCTAGTTGAACTTGTGTAATTCTATATGCTTAAGATTCATGTTTACTGGATCCAAAATAAAAGTTCACATTCACATGCCTAGTTGGATTTGTGTGATTCTATACGCTTAAGATTCTTGTTTATTGGATCCAAAATAAAAGTTTACATTTACATGCCTAGTTGGATTTGGGTAATTTCATATGCTTAAGACTCATGTTAATTGGATCCAAAAATGCAAGTTCATTATTTTATGTCAAATTCACATGACACATGTTTAATTAGATCCTTATTATTTTATGTTGTATGAATGGTACATGCTCCTTTCTTTCCCCTTTTGTATATAAGTTAGGCTAAGTTGCGAGCCTAACATTCTGTGTTAATTTTGCGAATGTATGACGGGGGTAACGTTGGGAAAAACCTTAAATTTCATATTATTGGCATAATTTGGCCCATAAATATATGAATGATTAGTGGCATAAAAATTATAATTTATATACCTAAAAATTATGAATATGATTTAGAGGGAAAATTGGGCATGACTTGAATGGCAATAATTGTGGATAATTTACATATAAATATGTAAATTAAGTAAAAGACGAATATGCCTAACCCGAGGTTAGATTGAGTTACGATGTAAGACTTCCTGGAGTCGCTCGGCACATCCAGCAACCGTAATAATATATATCTAATGTGAGAGGTTAGTGCATCAAGCCCAAAAGAACCCGAGGTTAGATTGAGTTGCGGTGTAAGACTGCCCGGAACCGACCGGCACATCCAGCAACCGCAACAATACATATCTAATGTGAGTGGTTGGTGCTTTAATGAATGAATTAAAGCTAAGACAGAAATGGTAGGGTTAAGTCAATTAGGGCAACACTTAACCAACACAACATGTTAATTAAACTGATGGGTGGGGTTAGGTTAATTTGAGAACACTTAACCATTTTAACATGTTGATTAGGAAACCCTAGTAATGGGGACCCATTTCAGCAGTAACCCACATAGATGTATCACGGTACCCTGAACTAGGCAGGGTGGGGCACGATTACTGGGCTGATTATAAGCGGTCAAAACAACGGCGGGTGGTGCGTCAGTGTAGGTTCCGACGGAGTGCGGTCGTGCACGTACTCCGGAGTTGAAAAAGCAGGCACTGGGCATTAGTAGTTATGCTCTATGCATCTTGAATTGTGTCAGGTTGCCACCATAGGATTTGATACACACCATGGTGGGACCATCACAGGTATCTACAATCAAGCGGGGCCAAATGACGCAAATGGTAAACGTATACGAGTAGGAGCCGATCAATAAAAAGGGGATCATTTTTCTTGAACACGTGGTGCTAGATGAAACACTTGTAAGTAGGTGCAGATAAATAGAAATGAGTGTGATAACATATTCAGTCTTATTATCTTATTTCTAGGGTGCTGTCCTAGATTCATTTTATTCATGTCATAGTCTTTTTTCTTGTTTACATGCTAAATAATCACTGGACTTACCAGACTCATGTCTGACCCATTTTCTTTCTTCTTCTTTTCTTCCGTCCCCCCCCCCTAAGGTCGACAGGGAGGGAATACTTCAGCTTAGTTCGGATCATTTCCAGCTTGAAGAGAGTAGATGTATTGCTTGGAATCTCTTTCCTTGGGCTATGGCTTTGGATACTCTCTTTTAGGGATTTATGCTGCCTTACTTTTGTTTTAATGCTTCTTTATGTTTTAATTCAAGACAGAGATTTTGTTGTAATAATTTGGAAGTGGGTTTGAGAGAGTCGTTGTAATGTTTTAACTGAACCACGTACTTATGAAATAAATTTAGTTTTTCTGTTGTTTATATGTTTTCTTGTAAATTATCTGTGTCTTTTACCTATAATGCTCCACCGAAGTTAAGGCATTCCCTATGTGAGTGACCTTAACAAAGGTGGGGTGTTTCACTTGGTATCAGAGCTGATGGTTGCCAGATCAGATAAAATTTTTTGGAAACTAATTTTCAAAAAGAAGTTTAAAGAAGCATTTTCAAAAAAAAAAAAGTGTTGTTTTAAAAGGCATAATCCCCCCCAAAGCCATATGCACTATCTTCCTATCCTTTGTTTTGAATCCTTTATTTTTCGTTTTAGCATGTCTGGGGATCTTAACCTTCCAGAGGGTGTACCGGTACCTGGCTGATTCAAAAGGTACCTAGAGGCTATGGCTAATGATGCAGGCCCAACAGACGTTACTCCTCCCCCAATTGCAGCTGTTCCTCCTCCTCCTCCTCGTGCAAATGCTTTCTCCAAGTTATGTAAGGATTTTCGAGCCATGGGTGGAAAGAACTTTAATGGGATTGAGTCATTTGTAGAAGCAAGAAATTGGCTCAAAGAAACCGAGGATTTGTTTGTTATCTTCAAAGTGGACGATAGGCAGAAGATACAGTTGGCCGTAACGTTGCTTAAAGACGAAGCCTCTTATTGGTGGGAAGTTACTAATGCTGAGAGACCAGTTGAAACTTGGGAGGATTTCAGAATGAGGTTTGAAATGAAATTCCTCTCATAAGCAGAACATAGCCTACAGATGGAGAAATTCTTAGCTCTCAAATAGGGAAGTATGTCGATCAAGGAATACGTCAACCAATTCAACCAGCTGGCTAGATTCGGACTGGAGTTAGTGAACACACCGCATAAGAAGGCCCTCCATTTTGTTAAAGGGTTGAATGAGCCATTGCACAGCCTAGCTATGTCCTATATACCTATGGGTGAAACTTATGAGAGACTGGTAGACATGGCACTGCTACAGGAGGAATACAAGCGTGGCAAGAAAGAGGCAAATGTGGAAGTACCTCAAGATAAGAAAGTGGAGGGATCGCAGAATAAGAAGACAGACTCATAGAAGGGCGGGAAAAACAACAAACCCCGTGACAAGAGGAAGTGTAATTTTTGTGGCATTCCTGGACATCTGATTAAGGAATGCAAAAGGAAAAAGAGGAAGATGGGTGGTTGTTTTCACTGCGGCGAGACAGGATACATGGCTAAGGACTACCCAAGAAAGCAAGGGCAAGGGCAGAGGACTGGATCTACTTCTGGAGGGAAGGTTCACGCTCTCATAGACCTCCGCAAGAGCGAGGTAGAAATATTTCTGTTGAGAGTTTAGTTTATCTTTTTGATCATCCTGTTCGTACACTCTTTGATTCTGGCGCATCACACTCTTTTATATCCATTGCTTTAGTTGAATCTCTGCACATAGACACCAGTATAGTAGAGGATCCCTTGGTTGTTTCAAATCCAATTAGGGGCTCGGCTTATTTGTCAATGATTTGTTTGGATTTGGAAATTTCTATACTAAGCATTGGGTTTAGATGTAATGCCTATGTTTTGGGCTTCACGAGCTATGGGTTGATTCTAAGCATGGATTAGTTATCCAGTAATGGTTCCATCCTTGATTGTGAAAAGGAGTGGTTAGACTTATGACTCTCCTCGGTAACACTCTCGAAATCTCTTGTAATCCCATACATTCTGTTATGCTTAGCTACCTAGAATCTCTAGATGCATCTGTTGAAAACTTGCAGTCTGTTAGAGTAGTCCGTGAATACTCAGATGTATTTGAAGAGGTGAAGGGCTTACCTCCAAAGCAGGAGATAGACTTCCGCATATACCTTGTTGATAATGCAAAACCCGTAGCTCTACCCGTTAGACACATGGCTCCAAGGGAGAGAAAAGAGCTCAGCAAGCAAGTCAAAGAGCTGCCCGAAAAAGGCTTTATAAGACGGAGTATTTCTGAATGGGGTGCTCCAGTAGTATTCGCAACCAAAGCGGATGGTTCACTTCGCCTATGCGTTGACTATAGGGAGCTAAACAAGCTGACCAAGAAGAATAGGCACTCACTTCCAAGAATAGACGACTTGTTTGATCAACTTGTAGGTGCGTCGGTTTTCTCCCAACTAGATCTAGCTACCGGGTTTCATCAAATAAGAGTGGCTGAAGACAGCATTGATAAGACTGCGTTCAGAACCCCAGATGGTTTCTTCGAATGGCTTGTCATGCCTTTCGGCTTGACAATCGCACCCCCTTATTTCCTTGACTTGATGAGCAGGGTGTTCAGGGAGTTCCTTAATAAGTTTGTGGTGGTCTTCGTAGACGACATTTTGATTTTCTCGAAGATTGAAGAAGAGCATGCTTTGCATTTAAGGGAAGTCATGGATACTCTTCGTGCACATCAGCTGAAAGCCAAATTCTCCAAATGTCATTTCGGGAGAGAAGAAGTGAGGTTTCTTGGACATGTGGTGTCCAAAGAGGGGATAGCTGTGGACCATGCAAAAGTAGTTGCAGTGCAAGATTGGAAGGTTCCACGAAATGCAACCGAAGTCCGAAGCTTTCTCGGGCTAGCGGGCTTTTACCGAAAGTTCGTTAAAGACTTTGCGAAAATCTCAGCCCCATTCACAAGATTGACAAAGAAGAACCTAACTTTCGTTTGGGATTTGGATTGCGATATTGCTTTCCAACGTTTGAAAAGGGCTCTAGCAACAGCCCCAGTTCTGACATTGCCTGATGGGAGCAAAATGTTTACCGTATACACCGAGGCATGCGGTACAGGATTAGGTGCTGTCTTGATGCAAGAAGGCAAGGTAGTTTGTTAGGGGGAAGGCAATTGAAGGCACATGAGAAGAACTACCCAACTCATGATTTGGAGCTAACTGCCATTGTTTTCGCTCTTAAGTCATGGCGTCACTATCTACTAGGACAAAGGTTTGAATTGTTTACTGACCATAAATCGTTAAAGTACCTTTTCTCACAGAAAGATCTTAACTTAAGACAACAAAGATGGATGGAATTTCTGGCCTCATATGATTTTGAGATTTCCTATACCACTAGCAAGGGCAATGTAGTAGCTGACGCCTTGAGTAGAAAGAAGCTGACCTTAAGTCCTCTCTTTGTAGAAAGGCAAAGCTTGGAGTACATAGCAAACTTTAACTTTAGACCCTCCTCTGAAATTGTACCTGGTATGTTAGCATCGTTAGAGGTGCGGCCTACTCTTTTGGACTCGATAGGAACAACACAACGAGAAAACCCTCAGCTAGTTGATATGATGGATAAGCTAATTAGGGGTGGGACTTCTAGTCACCTCAATAGATACTCCATCGATGATAAGGGTTGGTTGAGACGGGATGGAAGGCTATGCGTCCCACAAGCAAGGGATTTGGTGAAGACAGTTCTCAAAGAAGCACACCATTCTAAGCTGACCATACACCTAGGTGGAGACAAGATGTATAAAAACATAAAAAGGGTTTTCTTTTGGAATGGCATGAAGAGGGATGTAGCTGAGTTCATCGCTAAGTGCTTGATATGCCAGCAAATCAAAGCGGAGCATAAGCCTGGTGGTCTGCTTCATCCTCTAGAGGTCCTACAGTCGAAATGGGATAGCATCTTGATGGACTTTGTTGATGGGTTGCCTAGGTCAAGAAGGGGCAATACCAGTATTTGGGTAATAGTGGACAGGCTCACTAAAAGCGCTCACTTTATACCTGTTAAGAGTAGGAAGACTGCCTCGTCCCTAGCATCCATTTGTCTTAAAGATATAGTTCGACTCCATGCGATACCCTCCAGCATATTGAGTGATCGAGATCCTATCTTTACGAGCGAGTTTTGGAAGAGTTTGTAGGAGGCTGTAGGAACACAGCGATGCTTAAGCACAGCCTATCACCCCCAAACCGATGGTCAGACGGAAAGGGTGAACAGAGTATTAGAAGACCTCTTAAGACTGTGCATTCTTGATTTTGGAGGGACATGGGAGGATCATCTACCTTTGGTGGAATTCGCTTACAATAATAGCTACCAAGCCACCATAGGCATGGCGCCCTTCGATGCTTTATATGGAAGACCATGCCGATCATCAACTTGTTGGTGGGAGTCTATAGACAAGCTCGTACTTGGGCCAGACATGATTAGAGAAACTTCAGTGAAGGTAGACTTGATAAGAAGATGAATGAAAACCGCACAAGATAGACAGAAATCCTACGCAGACAAAAGAAGGACCGACCTTGAGTTTGGGGTTGGAGATAGGGTGTTCCTTAAAGTATCTCCTTTGAGGAATGTCATTCGCTTTGGGTCCGTAGGAAAGTTGGCACCAAGATTTGTAGGGTCATTTCCTATCATTGAAAGGATTGAGACGATGGATTATAGAGCAGAGCTACCTAAAAGACTGGTTGGAGTACATAATGTTTTTCATGTTTCTCAACTACGAAAGTGCTTACATGAGTCTGCGGAAGTTGTAGAGCCAAGTATACTAGAGGAAGTAGAAGTGGAACGAGAAGCGACTATGAGAAGAGTTCCAACTCGTATCTTGGGTACGGAAGTCAAAAAGCTACGCAACCGAGAAGTCAGGCTTGTTAAAGTTCAATGGAGTGACGCTGAGGAAGACACGACTTGGAAAACTGAGAGAAAAATACGCGCAACCTACCCTTTCCTTTTTGAGGGTGCCTCCTTGATCTCTTTTTCCATAAGTTTATACATGCTTATATCTATCTTTTAAGTATATCTCCTCGGTCCTATTCTTTATCCTTAGGTAGAAACCAACGGATGTAAACATGTATTTGAAACATGTTATGATTGATGGTTGCAAGTGGTTGCTAGTGGTTGCTCGTGGATGCATATACACACACATTAGGTACTAGATCGGCTCGGTCACTTTCATATTGCATATGAATATATGTATTTGTATATGGATTAAAACTTGGAATGTTATCATATGGACGTTGCATTTGTATGGATGATTGTGAACTCATGTAAAAAGTATGATTAGGAACAACTGCATGCATAATGGACTTATGGCACTGACATAATTTGCATTAAGGAGGTCAATTGAATCAGTAGACCGCCTGATTTTGCATTAGATAAGGACATATACACACACTCTACATACAATCATGAAAACATTAGAAATCTTTTAAGGACAATGGATGCTAGTGTTTGATAGTTGAGTAGATGGATGATTGGATGGTAGGATATACATTCTTCGTGACTTGAAGATTTTGGGGACGGAATCCTTTAAGGAGGGAGAATGTAACACCCTGAATTTTTTGTGTCTATTAAAAGAAAAAAATTAAAGAATACTTAATTTTTAAAGAAATAATTAAGGGAAACGGGTTACGCCATTGCGTTCGTCTCGAAATTCTACCTGGAATAGAGTCCAAGTTTTCGTAAATCGGACTTCGTATGATGAAGTTATGACCCTCAGAAGTTTCAGAAATTTAAATAAATTAAAACAACTCAGATTTAAATTCAAAATTCAAACGAAAACAAAGAAGCGGACTGGGTGGGACTTTTCCTGCCCCAAGCCAACTCGACCAGGGGGGCGACCTCCCCTATATAGGTCGACCTGGGGGTCGACCTACCCCCTCGCCCAGATCCAAAACAGTGACGATTCTGACTTGTTGCTGAGTCTTTTCTGACCTGTTACTGAGTCACTAGGGCATAGGTGGCAATTCTGGATAACTCTATCTAGTCTGGACGGTTGTCATTGCTCCTAAGATGATCTAACGGCTCACATAAGTTTAAATCTCTATAAAAGCAACCCTATTCCTCAACCCTAAATCACACAAATTCATTCCAAGGAGCCACCATGCTGTCCATGATCGTCCTAGCCTAGCCACCATTTCTTCTTCAATTAGAAAACAAGTTAGAAGCTATGAATGAAATCAAATTTAGATAGCCTACGTCAAGGGATTGCTTTTCAATTTCAGAAAACAGATCCCAGAAAAACAAGACTTTCTTTTGTTTGTAAGTCCTGTTATTATTTAAGATGTGAACGATTAGAAGTTATGATTTATAATAAAGTGAAAACTGGAGTTATTCCTAGTTATAAGATAATGATGATGCTGATTCATGTCTATTCTTGTAACGATTCTATCGTATATGCTTATGAGACTATTGTGGTTATTATGTTGATGTTAAACCAATCGTGTATTATGTAAATTTGATGACTTTTTCATGTTATGTTATGTGCAAGTTGTTAGGCTAAGACATGTATTTTGTATAGATCTACATTTAGATCTATGAAAATTGGATCCAAGATAAAAGTTTACATTTACATGCCTAGTTGGATTTGTGTAATTTCATATGCTTAAGGTTCATGTTTATTGGATCCAAAATAAAAGTTCACATTCACATGCCTAGTTGAACTCGTGTAATTCTATATGCTTAAGGTTCATGTTTATTGGATCCAAAATAAAAGTTCACATTCACATGCTTAGTTGAACTTGTGTAATTCTATATGCTTAAGATTCATGTTTATTGGATCCAAAAAAAAAGCTCACATTCACATGCCTAGTTGGATTTGTGTAATTTTATACGCTTAAGATTCATGTTTATTGGATCCAAAATAAAAGTTTACATTTACATGCCTAGTTGGATTTGGGTAATTTCGTATGCTTAAGACTCATGTTAATTGGATCCAAAAATGCAAGTTCATTATTTTATGCCAAATTTACATGACACATGTTTAGTTAGATCCTTATTATTTTATGTTGTATGAATGGTACATGCTCCTTTCTTTCCTCTTTTGTATATAAGTTAGGCTAAGTTGCAAGCCTAACATTCTGTGTTAATTTTGCGAACATATGACGGGGGTAACGTTGGGAAAAACCTTAAATTTCATATTATTGGCATAATTTGGCCCATAAATATATGAATGATTAGTGCCATAAAAAAGGTATAATTTATATACCTAAAAATTATGAATATGATTAGAGGGAAAATTGGGCATGACTTGAATGGTAATAATTGTGGATAATTTACATATAAATATGAAAGGTAAATATGTAAATTAAGTAAAAGACGAATATGCCTAACCCGAGGTTAGATTGAGTTACGGTGTAAGACTTCCCGGAACCACCCGGCACATCCAACAACCGTAACAATATATATCTAATGTGAGAGGTTAGTGCATCAAGCCCAAAAGAACCCGAGGTTAGATTGAGTTGCGGTGTAAGACTGCCCGGAACCGACCGGCACATCCAGCAACCGCAACAATACATATCTAATGTGAGTGGTTGAGGTTGGATTGAGTTGCAGTGTAAGACTGCCCGGAACCGACCGGCACATCCAGCAACCGCAACAATACATATCTAATGTGGGTGGTTGAGGTTAGATTGAGTCGCAGTGTAAGACTGCCTGGAACCGACCGGCACATCCAGCAACTGCAACAATACATATCTAATGTGAGTGGTTGGTGCTTTAATGAATGAATTAAAGCTAAGACGGGAATGGTAGGGTTAAGTCGATTAAGGCAACCCTTAACCAATACAACATGTTAACTAAACTGATGGGTGGGGTTAGGTTAATTTGAGAACACTTAACCAATTTAACATGTTGATTAGGAAAACCTAGTAATGGGGACCCATTTCAGCAGTAACCCACATAGATGTATCACAGTACCCTGAACTAGGAAGGGTGGGGCACGATTACTGGGTTGATTATAAGCGGTCAAAACAACGGCGGGTGGTGCGTCATTGTAGGTTCCGACGGTGTGCGGTCGTGAACGTACTCCGGAGTGAAAAAATCAGGCACTGGGCATCAGTAGTTATACTCTGTGCATCTTGAATTGTGTCGGGTTGCCACCATAGAATTTGATATACCCCATGGTGGGACCAACACAGGTGTCTACAATCAAGCGGGGCCGAATGACACAAGTGGTAAACGTATACGAGTAGGAGCCGATCAATAAAAAGGGGATCATTTGTCTTGAACACGTGGTGCTAGATGAAACACTTGTAAGTAGGTGTAGAGAAATAGAAATGAGTGCGATAGCATATTCAGTTTTATTATCTTATTTCTAGGGTGCTGTCCTAGATTCAGTTTATTCATGTCATGATCCATTTTCTTGTTTACATGCTAAATAATCATTGGACTTACCAGACTCATGTCTGACCCATTTTCTTTCGTCTTCTTTTCTTCCGTTCCCCCTTCCAGGTCCGCAGGGAGGGAATACTTCAGCTTAGTTCGGTTTATTTCCAGCTTGAAGAGAGTAGATGTATTGCTTGGAATCTCTTTCCTTGGGCTATGGCTTTGGATACTCTCTTATTGGGGATTTATGCTGCCTTACTGTTGTTTTAATGCTTCTTTATGTTTTAATTCAAGACAGAGATTTTGTTGTAATAATTGGAAGTGGGTTTGAGATAGTCGTTGTAATGTTTTAACTGAACCACATACTTATGAAATAAATTTAGTTTTTTCGCTGTTTATATGTCTGTCTTGTAAATTATCTGTATCTTTTACCTATAATGCTCCACCGAAGTTAAGGCATTCCCATTGTGAGTTGTAACAACCCACATCCATTAAGGTCACTCACAAAGGGAATGCCTTAACTTCAATGGAGCATTATGGGTACTGGAACAGAAATATTACAAGACAGACATATATAAAACAGTGGAAAGTAAAGTGGAAGTACTTAAAATCATTTAATAAATATGATCGTTTACAATAAAAGTCCATCAACTTCCAATACCCAATTACATAGTTAAACTATCTGTCTTGCTCAAAAACAAAGAAGCATAAAAATAAGTTATAGTATTCCCCAATAAAGCGAAGCAAGCCATAGTCAAGAAAAATCCAAGCCTTGCATGAAAGAGCCTTGGAGCTTGATAAGATCCGAACTAAGCTATATTCCCACCCTGCGAACCTTGGGGGGGGGGGGGGGAACGGAAGAAAAAGAGGCGAAACAAAACGGGTCAGTCATAAAGACTGAGTAAGTCCTAGTGACTTTCAACATAAAAATAGTTAAGGATAATATGGCATGAGTAAACTGAAAGTAAACGTAAGCATGATGACAAGATAAGCAACAGGCAAGATAACCAAGGTTAACATGATGTGATTTTTGTCAAGTAACATCGCAAGGTTCCCATTCAAGATAAACTAAGTATAATTTCGTAGGATTCCTATCAAACATAACAAGATTCCTCTGCTTCGCCATTAAAATATTTCTATGAGATCTACTTGCTCTGCACCACCTAATTAGCATCTTTACAAGTGTCTTACATGGAATGTTTCGTATTCCTACTAGTACTCCAACTAGTGTCCCCTGTAACAGGGATCCTTACCCCCTACTAGTGTCCCAACTAGTAGCCCGTGTTATATAATAAGGTGATCCTGCCTACTGAACATGAGTGATAATAATAATGGTAGTTTTGTGTACCCCTAGCTGCTGTCATAGGTGCCGCCTGCTCCTATCTCCACTAGTGGTACCCACTACCCTCCCCATTCTAATTATTCATAATATGGTAGCTGTACTCCTAGCTGCTGTCATAGGTACCGCCTGCTCCTATCTCCACTAGTCGTACCCACTACCTTCCCCATTCGATCGGCTCCCTAACTCGTAGATACCTGTGCTGGCCCCACAGTGGGGTGTATCACTCCCCAAAGTGGCAACCCGATACAACAGAGATGCACGGCTTATACCTACACGATGCAACAACGTCTTACCTACCAGCCCGGGTCCACACACGCATATGAAACCCGTTGGACTTGCGTTGCCACCGCTAACCGTTTTGACCTCTTACAATCATACCAAGTATGCGTGTCTCGTCCTCGACATGGGTCGAGCTCACAAAGATACATAATGGGCTACTGGTCTGAAAGGGTCCCCTTTCCTCGACACAAGCTTCCCACCTATGCTTGGTCCCCTCTAGTAATTCTTACTTAACCCCTTCTTATTCATGTCCACTTACATGCTTAAATTTTGGTTAAGTATACACCAGTTATGTCTTACATGTTACCCATATCCCCCACTTAACCCCTACATCATCCTCATGTCTTAAAACATGCTTTATCTTGGTTAAGTGCTTATAGGTTATATTTTACATGTCATTCATATTACCCCCAACGTCTGGGTTTAACCAAGCGCCTTGGCTTTATATGCCATTAGACCCTATGTCTATCCATTAACTATGCGCTTGTGCTACCTCATCAGTCTTATCATTTAACCTGGTTATGTCCATTCATACCAACCTTCAACTTTGCTTATTAATTCAATTCTTAACTTGCGCTATATTAAGTCCATTAATAAGCCCACAACATGTTATTCCTATGATTCATACATTAACCCCCGTTATGGTACAATAACATGTTCTTATTCAACCTTTACAACCAAATACCCCTTAACTTACAAACACACTGGAGAGAGAGAATAATTCCCTAAATACCAACCCCGAAGACCGGAATCAACATCAGATTGATACTCAGAGGATTATCCAACCTAACCAATGTTTTGTTCCTTTTTATAATATAACTTATGTCACCTTCAATTGTAAATTCATTTTTGTCTTTACATATTGCTTTATCTACAATGAAGCACATCTTTCCTTATTACATAAGTTATCTCATCTTATCTATTGTTCCGCCTAACTTACTTTATTCCATAAGTTATCAATCCCACTTTGGCATTAATTAAGATTTACTTAACTCAACCATTTATGTCATAACAGTTAAGTGTCATTAGCCTGGTCATATTACTTAACCCACTCATTCATACCATATTGGTTAAGTGTCATTAGCCTAATCATATTACTTAACCCACCTATTCATACCATATTGGTTAAGTGTTCTTAGTTTACTTAACCCTACCCACTGGTCTAATTACCATGTTATGTTGGTTAAGTATTACTATTCGTATTTCCACATGTCACCCACATGTCACCCCCTTAACCCCCATGTCCCACCACATGTTTATCTGGTTAAGTATTTCTTAATTCATTAAGGCCGTAACCCTATAAAGACCTCTCACATTAGACTGACATTTATGGCAGCTGGATTTGCTGGGCGGGTCCGGGCAGTCTTACACCATAAAAGAGTCTAACCTCGTGTCTTTACGACTGTTACGCTTTTAATTTGGGCCTAGGACCTCTCACATTGGGCTACCATTTGTGACTACTGGATTTGCCGGGCGGGTCCGGGCAGTTTTACGTCACAAATGAGTCCAACCTCGTGTCCTAAGCATTGATTATCAATTATAATCATTTACCCCGGTCTTAATAATTTCCCTATTCAAATTATTAATTAATTTCTCATTTAACGATGTCCATAATTGACTCAATTATGTTCATCAATTAATGGTACGCAAAATCATACCAATTTTACCATAATTTATCTTATGCCATTAAAGGAAACTTATCTCAATTTATATTTATCCCTCCTTTAAGGCTATTACATTCCAACTACCAAAAACCCACTTAGGCGTGTTCATATTAGCCCCTTTTCAAGACATAAATTATCATATGTGTTTCAACTACAAATCTCACATAATTAACATATGCCCAAGTTCTAGATTACATATCAGTTTTACATATGCCTAATTCATACCAAATTTACATATGTTCAGTTCATGCCATTTTATATGTATGCCAATTTTTATTTCAATTTACACATATCAAGTTCTAGCCAAAAATTACGTATGCCAATCCCAATTCTTACAATTACCATTTTAATGGCAATACCCAATTATCAAATTTCATATTAATTGCAATAATACCCATATATCCAATTTTCATGTTATGCCATCAATTCCACCAATCACATATATCCAAATAGGTAATATTCCCATACTTTTCCCCGTATTCTATCGTACGCAAAATCGTGGTTTAGGCCTAGATCCGAAATTGATCTAGGTTCATCAAAAGAAAATAAATAGGGGAAAGGTAAAATTTTGCAATAAAACAAGATCAGAGAGAAAACTGCATAAAAACATCATGATAGGCATAAAGATTGGATCTTGATAATAATATCAACATGAATCCAAGAAACTGATTTACAACGACTGAATAGAGCATGAACTAGACATAAGAATGGAGATGAACAAGTCTGAAAACTCAAGGTTCAAAGGTAAACAGGAATAGGTCTGAATTGATAATCATGCTTATATCCAATTACACTTTATTCCATAGCCATATTAAAATTAAGTTTTTTAATCTAAAAAGTAACTAGAACTTACATAGCATGGCTAGCGAATTTAAGAACTGAAATCGATGTTGTAGCGTTGTTGATTCATCTCCTTGAATTGTTGTAGAAGTCTTCATCTTTGCATTGGATTGCGTATGAAAGCTTAAGAAGAAGATTAGAGACGGCGGCCATGACCAAGAGGGATTTTAGCAGAATAATGGTGGCTAGATGTGTTGTAGTGAATTAGGGTTTAGGAATTAGGTTGTATTTATAGATGTAGGAACTCATTTAGGCCCTTAGATCATCCCTAGAGTCAATCCGGACCATCAAAACTCATCCCGGGCCTCAAAAATGGGTTCTGGGCCACACCAGGCCGACCAGGTCGACCTGTACAGGGGGGAGGTCGACACTACAGTCGACCCTGGGGGGGGGGGGAGTCGACTGTGCAGTCGACACTACAGTCGACCAGGGGTCAGTCTGCCTGAAAGTCTGCTGAAACTTGTACAGGCCATAACTTGGTAATACGGACTCCGATTTTCGAAAACTCGGACTCTATTTCATGTAAAATTTCGAGACGAACGCAATGGAGCAACCCATTTCCCTTGATTCTTATTTTAAAATTTAATTCTGCCTTGATTCTTGTATTAACATGTTATAAAAATTCGGGTTGTTACATTCTCCCCTCCTTAAAGAATTTCGTCCCCGAAATCTTCAAGTTAAGAAGAATGTGTCCTACCATCCAATCATCCATCTACTCAATCGTAAATCATAGGCATTCATTGTCCTTAAGAAATTTCTAATGCTATATGAACATATGCAAGAAGTGTGTGTATATGTTCCTTGTCTAATGCAAATGATCAGGCCTGATTGATCTTCAAGATGCAAAATATGTTTAGTGCCATGAGTCCAACATATATGCAAATAATCCTAGTCACATAAATACTATATGTGTGCACAAACATCCATCCATATGCAACATCCACATGATAACACATTCAATTCCATCCATAAACAAGTGTAAACACTCATGCATATGCAATATGAAAGGTGACTGAGCCGATCTAGTGCCTAATGTGCATGTATATGCATCCACGAGCAACCACTTGCAACCATCAATCATAACATGTCTCAAACACATGTTTACACCCAATTGTTCCTACCTAAAGATATAGTCGAATGATAGAAGCAAGTAAAAATTCTGTGCCCATCAAAGCTGGAAATCTACGTCACATATATACTGATAAGGAGAAGAATTCCCTAAGCACCAGCCCCGAAGACCGAAATCAACATCAGACTGACACCCAAAGAAATTCTCAACCCAACCAATATATATGTGATTCTAGGAAACTAAGCATGATGGACTCCTTTTAGATCACAAGAAATCCCTTCCTAAAACCAACCCATATCCTATAAAATCCCAAAAGGTTTAATCAACCCAACGGACACCTTCAAGCCCCAACATGTAAAACTAACAGATGAGTCATACTCCCTATGGGGTTTGCAACAGGAATTAGATTGAGAATAGGACCGAGAGGATATACACAAAAGATAACATGCAAGTAAGCTCTACAGGAAAAAGGAATCAAGAATATACTCTTAAAAAGAGATGTGATGCGCGAATCTAGTCTTCAATCTTCTAAGCCACATTCCCTTGAGCTTAACTCCATTGTGCTTTGACCAACTTTAACTTCATAATTTCATAGCTCCTTGATTCTTATTTCCAAAATACGAGTTGGAACTCATTTCACGGTTGCCTCTCGTTCCACTTTCACTTATTCTCCCTCTAGTATATTCGGTCTCAAACATAACTGTGTACTGAGGGTTCCATGTAAGCTCTCCAAAATTCACTAGTGAATCTTGGATCTCGTTCACTTACTAGAAGGTATTCCACAAAGATAAATTATCTCTTGAAAATAAGCAAATGTCAACCATGTTGCTAAACGTACTTACTAAGGAAATTTTCTACATCACATGCATAAGAGAAATAACCCATCCGCCTTAGTGGCGAACACTACTCGAGCGGATCAACTAATGTATCAAGAGATTCTAGGTAACTAATCCTAATAGAACCCTAAAGGTTACACGCGACTTAAAGGGTATTACCGAGGCAAGTCAAAAGTCTAACTACCCTCCTTTCGAAACCGAGAATGGCACCCTTATTGGATAACCACTTCATCCCTAGAATCAACCCATAGCTCACAAAAACATGAGCATTCCTTCTAAACTCAACACTTAGCATAGACATTCTAAAATCCTAACAAGTAATGAATAAATGAGTCGATTCCCCAACAGGATTTGAGACAAAAATGGGATCCTCTACTACGCTAGTACTAAGGTGCAGAGACTCAACTATAGAAGCAGAATTAAAAGGATGCAATCTACAAAAACAAAGTTCTAGCGGGATGATAGAAAAGAAAAGCTAAACCTTTAACTGTAACGTTACCACCTCCCTTAGGTACGCTAGTAGTGAGAGCATACAATTGCCCTCTCGACGATCCTGTCCTTTGCCCTTGTTCTTGTCCTATAATACTTAACTACACTCCCTCCTTACCATACTAAAGATACTCTCTCTTGTCATGGGTTCTATTATTCTTTCACTTTGGCTTCTTTCCTTTCACCTTCTTCCTCCTTCGTGGATTAAGCTATAACAACTAGTCTCTTGTTCTTACTGTCCTGGTATAGTTTGTTGACAAGTCCTTTGAAGCTACCTCCAACGCACGGCAACTCTACACAACTTGAAATAAGATTAGACGCAGATGGAACTACTGCGGCTACAGACGGAGGTTGGGCACTTCTTTGCCCTCCGACATATGTCGGATGCCTACGAAATTATGGTGAAAAGAGAAAGAGGATAGATTTCAAGAGGGAATCAAAAGATAGTGCATATGGCTTTGGGGAATATGCCTTTTAATCAAAACAAAATTTTCTTGAAAATTTGCTTCTTTGTAAATGTTTTGAAAACTAGTTCAGAAGGTTTTTGAAAACTTTTGCCCAGTCTGGTAACCTTCTGCTCTGATACCAAATGTAACACCCCACATCCATTAAGGTCACTCACAAAGGGAATGCCTTAACTTCAATGGAGCATTACGGGTACTGGAACAGAAATATTACAAGACATACATATATAAAACAGTGGAAAGTAAAGTGGAAGTACTTAAAACCATTTATTAAATATGATTGTTTACAATAAAAGACCATCAACTTCCAATACCCAATTACATAGTTAAACTATATGTCTTGCTCAAAAACAAAGAAGCATAAAAATAAGTTATAGTATTCCCTAATAAAGCGAAGCAAGCCATAGTCAAGAAAAATCCAAGCCTTGCATGAAAGAGCCTTGGAGCTTGATAAGATCCGAACTAAGCTGTATTCCCACCCTGCGAACCTAGGGGGGGGGGAACGGAAGAAAAAGAGGCGAAACAAAACGGGTCAGTCATAAAGACTGAGTATAATTATGGCATGAGTAAACTGAAAGGAAACATAAGCATGATGACAAGATAAGCAACAGGCAAGATAACTAAGGTTAACATGATGTGATTTTTGTCAAGTAACATCGCAAGGTTCCCATTCAAGATAAACTAAGTATAATTTCGTAAGATTCCTATCAAACATAACAAGATTCCTCTGCTTCGCCATTAAAATATTTCTATGAGATCTACTTGCGCTGCACCACCTAACTAGCATCTTTACAAGTGTCTTACATGGAATGTTTCGTATTCCTACTAGTACTCCAACTAGTGTCCCCTGTAACAGGGATCCTTACCCCCTACTAGTGTCCCAACTAGTAGCCCGTGTTATATAATAAGGTGATCATGCCTACTGAACATAAGTGATAGTAATAATGGTAGTTTCGTGTACCCCTAGCTGCTGTCATAGGTGCCGCCTGCTCCTATCTCCACTAGTGGTACCCACTACCCTCCCCATTCTAATTATTCATAATATGCTAGCTGTACTCCTAGCTGCTGTCATAGGTGCCGCCTGTTCCTATCTCCACTAGTCGTACCCACTACATTCCCCATTCGATCGGCTCCCTAACTCGTAGATACCCGTGCTGGCCCCACAGTGGGGTGTATCACTCCCCAAAGTGGCAACCCGATACAAAAGAGATGCACGGCTTATACCTACACGATGCAACAACGTCTTACCTACCAGCCCGGGTCCACCCGTTGGACTTGCGTTGCCACCGCTAACCCGTTTTGACCTCTTACAATCAAACGCAGTATGCGTGTCCCGTCCTCGACATGGGTCAAGCTCACAAAGATACATAATGGGCTACTGGTCTGAAAGGGTCCCCTTTCCTCGACACAAGCTTCCCACCTATGCTTGGTCCCCTCTAGTAATTCTTACTTAACCCCTTCTTATTCATGTCCACTTACATGCTTAAATTTTGGTTAAGTATACACCAGTTATGTCTTACATGTTACCCATATCCCCCACTTAACCCCTACATCATCCTCATGTCTTAATACATGCTTTATCTTGGTTAAGTGCTTATAGGTTATATTTTACATGTCATTCATATTACCCCCAACGTCTGGGTTTAACCAAGCACCTTGGCTTTATCTGCCATTAGACCCTATGTCTATCCATTAACTATGCGCTTGTGCTACCTCATCAGTCTTATCATTTAACTTGGTTATTTCCATTTATACCAACCTTCAACTTTGCTTATTAATTCAATTCTTAACTTGCACTATATTAAGTCCATTAATAAGCCCACAACATGTTATTCCTATGATTCATACATTAACCCCCGTTATGGTACAATAACATGTTCTTATTCAACCTTTACAACCAAGTACCCCTTAACTTACAAACACACTGGAGAGAGAGAATAATTCCCTAAATACCAACCCCGAAGACCGGAATCAACATCAGATTGATACTCAGAGGATTATCCAACCTAACCAATGTTTTGTTCCTTTTTATAATATAACTTATGTCGCCTTCAATTGTAAATTCATTCTTGTCTTTACATATTGCTTTATCTACAATGAAGCACATCTTTCCTTATTACATAAGTTATCTCATCTTATCTATTGTTCCGCCTAACTTACTTTATTCCATAAGTTATCATTCCCACTTAGGCATTAATTAAGATTTACTTAACTCAACCATTCATGTCATAACAGTTAAGTGTCATTAGCCTGGTCATATTACTTAACCCACCCATTTATACCATATTGGTTAAGTGTCATTAGCCGAATCATATTACTTAACCCACCCATTCATACCATATTGGTTAAGTGTTCTTATATTACTTAACCTTACCCACTGGTCTAATTACCATGTTATGTTGGTTAAGTATTACTATTCGTATTTCCACATGTCACCCACATGTCACCCCCTTAACCCCCATGTCCCACCACATGTTTATCTGGTTAAGTATTTCTTAATTCATTAAGGCCGTAACCCTATAAAGACCTCTCACATTAGACTGACATTTATGGCAGCTGGATTTCCTGGGCGGGTCCGGGCAGTCTTACACCATAAAAGAGTCTAACCTCGTGTCTTTACGACTGTTACGCTTTTAATTTGGGCCTAGGACCTCTCACATTGGGCTACCATTTGTGACTACTGGATTAGTCGGGCGGGTCCGGGCAGTTTTACATCACAAATGAGTCCAA
The DNA here is from genome assembly GCA_030737875.1 of Allium sativum. Lineage (NCBI taxonomy): Eukaryota > Viridiplantae > Streptophyta > Magnoliopsida > Asparagales > Amaryllidaceae > Allium > Allium sativum. The sequence continues at coordinate 669,952,945 of CM060913.1, read as the reverse complement.
CCTCGTGTCCTAAGCATTGATTATCACTTATAATCATTTACCCCAGTCTTAATAATTTCCCTATTCAAATTATTAATTAATTCCTCATTTAACGATGTCCATAATTGACTCAATTATGTTCATCAATTAATGGTATGCAAAATCATACCAATTTTACCACAATTTATCTTATGCCATTAAAGGCAACTTATCTCAATTTATATTTATCCCTCCTTTAAGGCTATTACATTCCAACTACAAAAAACCCACTTAGGCGTGTTCATATTAGCCCCTTTTCAAGACATAAATTATCATATGTGTTTCAACTACAAATCTCACATAATTAACATATGCCCAAGTTCTAGATTACATATCAGTTTTACATATGCCTAATTCATACCAAATTTACATATGTTCAGTTCATGCCATTTTATATGTATGCCAATTTTTATGTCAATTTACACATATCAAGTTCTAGCCAAAAATTACATATGCCAATCCCAATTCTTACAATTACCATTTTAATGGCAATACCCAATTATCAAATTTCATATTAATTGCAATAATACCCATATATCCAATTTTCATGTTATGCCATCAATTCCACCAATCACATATATCCAAATAGGTAATATTCCCATACTTTTCCCCTATTCAATCGTACGCAAAATCGTGGTTTAGGCCTAGATCCGAAATTAATCTAGGTTCATCAAAAGAAAATAAATAGGGGAAAGGTAGAATTTTGCAATAAAACAAGATTAGAGAGAAAACAACATAAAAACATCATGATAGGCATAAAGATTGGATCTTGATAATAATATCAACATGAATCCAAGAAACTGATTTACAACGACTGAATAGAGCATGAACTAGACATAAGAATGGAGATGAACAAGTATCAAAACTCAAGGTTCAAAGGTAAACAGGAATAGGTCTGAATTGATAATCATGCTTATATCCAATTACACTTTATTCCATAGCCATATTTAAATTAAGTATTTTAATCTAAAAAGTAACTAGAACTTACATAGCATGGCTAGCGAATTTAAGAACTGAAATCGATGTTGTAGCGTTGTTGATTCATCTCCTTGAATTGTTGTAGAAGTCTTCATCTTTGCATTGGATTGCGTATGAAAGCTTAAGAAGAAGATTAGAGACGGCGGCCATGACCAAGAGGGATTTTAGCAGAATAATGGTGACTAGATGTGTTGTAGTGAATTAGGGTTTAGGAATTAGGTTGTATTTATAGATGTAGGAACTCATTTAGGCCCTTAGATCATCCCTAGAGTCAATCCGGACCATCAAAATTCATCCCGGGCCTCAAAAATGGGTTCTGGGCCACACCAGGCCGACCAGGTCGACCTGTACAGGGGGGAGGTCAACACTACAGTCGACCTCGGGGGGAAGTCGACTGTGCAGTCGACACTACAGTCGACCTGGGGTCAGTGTGCCTGAAAGTCTGCTGAAACTTGTATAGGCCATAACTTGGTCATACGGACTCCGATTTTCGAAAACTCGGACTCTATTTCATGTAAAATTTCGAGGCGAACGCAATGGCGTAACCCATTTCCCTTGATTCTTATTTTAAAATTTAATTATGCCTTGATTCTTGTATTAACATGTTATAAATATTCGGGTTGTTACATGAGTGACTTTAACAAAGGTGGGGTGTTTCACTTCTACTACAAGTAATGGTTAACCTTGTGTCTATGTGTCATTAATCACTGTAAAGTCATTAAATCACACACATGAATACAAATTCCTATAGGGACATTCAAATTCTATTTCCTAATTTAACTGCATTTAGTATGCACTTAATACGCATTAATTACGTTTAATTACGCTATGAATATATAAATAAATAGATGTGAATTAAGCACATGAGAATAACACCTAATCATGTTTGAAATGTTAATCCTAATAATCACAGTTAAGGTATAGAAGTTAATTTCTTTATCAATTAACATAGCCTAACATGTGTATTCACAATTAATGATATAAAGGGAAATAACAATACGTATGAATAAAACTTGCAACCTAGGATTGCATAGTTATTTAAGTAATAGAAATATATACAAGATGCAATATATCCAATTACAAATGAAAGACCTTGCTTTTAGCGCTGCTTCACTTTTATATTTATATTGCATACAAAAGCTCAAGATAATATAATGTAAATAATACATTCAAACTAATCTACTTGAAATAGACGTTTAAACATATTATCTACAATATACAAATATCATGTTTTTAGCACACAAACACATATTTGGACATTAAAATAAAAATCAAGTGAATCAAAACCAAAACTAAGAATTTCACAACACCCTAAGCCTAAATTTTCATTATCCAAATAACACGAACCCAAATACATCGCTTTTGATTGACCATTTAAGCGATAAATAAAATATAGGATTGGAGGGTTTACAGCATTTTATTTTCATTTAATCCTAATCCCATACATGCATAATACTCCAAATCTAAGCTGCAAAAGATAAGAAATAGAATTTTATAGAGTTTCCACTCACAGTGAATTGAAAATGAAGAATAATAGGATATGTGTAGAATTAGAGTTGGACCTAGCCTTAGAAATCGTGCTCCAATCCTTCTATTAATATATATACATACATATACATACATACATACATATATATATATATATATAAGAATCAAGTGAAATTAGAACCTTATCACCACAAGAAAAGTTAGCTTCAACATCTATTACTGTCAGTGTTAAATGTTGAATGCCATATAATGCATCCCCAAGAGAACTTCCTGTAGGGCTTAACGCTGAGAAAAATATAATTTCGTTTGCAGCCACCCAAAACATTAATTTTTACTTAATTTTTCACGATCTCATTTACTAAGAGGAAAAAAGTTCATTTTCCCTTACCTGTTAACATTGTATTCATTTCCTTTTTAGATTTCCATTTTCCTTACGTCGGTTTTGAAATCCAACTTCATAAATCTCATCTTCTTCATCCTCCACATCGATTTTGGTTGAGCTTCTCTTTTATCTCTTTGATCCGCATCGATTTCAGTTTCAATTGCCCTAAACTAGGCGGACCAAGAAATTGGAAAGTATTTCTTCTTAGGCCTAATTTCAGTTCAGGGACGAATCTTTGTGAATCATTATCTTGCATCCTAGTCGTATTTGGAAGGAAAAACTAGTATATATCTAATAACTCAATTTCATATTTTGTTGTTTCATTTCATTGTTAGCATAGATTGCATTTTGGTTATATATTTTATTATTTTCAATATTGTTTTCATGAGAGAGATTTTTCAATTATTTCACTGTTATAGCTTTTGATGTAAATGTCAAAGCTAATGATGCTTTTGAGTCATTTCACTGCCACTAAGATTCTCATTTTATTGAGAGGTATTGGTGAATATGAGAAAAAAATGATCCAATAATGGCATAAATTTCTTTGAGACATGTTAACGTAGTTTGATGATAAATACAAGAATTACTACCGAGGACCTATGTTTTCTAAATGATTTCTTTTGTTATTTTAAGCTAATCAGAATGAGGCTATATAAGAGATGATGAAATGCACTAGGCTATGATCAGCAGCAATTTGGTGAGGGCAGGGCTGCCATATTGTACAATTTCAAGTGCCTACACATATGCATTGTGCTCTAATCAGCATCTATTTGGTGAAGGATTTCTTATATGATTGGAGGGAGAAATGGTAAAAGGCGATGATACTGAACTAGAAGATGAAATTTCTTTATATTGTATTTTTCTCTGCTTTGGCTATCTGCTCTCAATTTCTAATTAAGGTCCATTGATAAGGGAAATATGTTTATAACTAAAGGTAAAAAGGGTACTGATATATGTATATAGTAAATATAATTGTTCATGAAGCTGGAGTCACCCTATACTCACATGCAATTATGTATCTTCTACTCACTATACAACAGGTGAACGTAAAACATAGGTTGTAAACTTAAAAAACATTTGATGTAAAAGGAGTGATAATGTAGTGTAACACCCCGTGTATTCTATAACTGTGGAATTAACAAATTAAAGTATAATTAATTTGAAATCAAAAAACTAAGGGAAACGGGATACGCCATTGCGTTCATCTCGGAAAAATACGCGAAATAGAGTCCGAGTTTTCGAAAAATGGAGTCCGTATGAAGAAGATATAGCCTCCGGAAGTTTTTGAATCAAGTCTAAAATTAAAAATCGGGCCCAATTGGCCAGGGCGGGAAAAGTCTCGCCTAAGACACCCAGGTCGACTGGGCTGTCGACCTGGTCTAGCCAGGTCGACAGGGCTGTCGACAGGGCTGTCGACCTGGTCCAGAGCCAGGTCGAACCCAGCCCAACCTGGCTGGCCTATTCTATGTTGGTCGATTTTCTGCAGTCTGCTTTGTCATTAGGGCTAGGTGGCAGGCTCTAATTGGTCTCTCTTTCGAATGAATGGCTACGATCAATCCAAGCAACATTGATGGTCCTAATCAGTTCATAAACTCTATAAAAATGACCCTAGACTCTACCTAGGTTTCTTACACAATTCTCTAGCCTCCATTGCTCTCTTCTTCTAATAAAAAAATAAAAATGGCGTCGCTGCTCTGCTGGAATTAAAACTAGAAGATAATCAACATCAGCCTAAGCAACTCAATTCAAACTAGAGATTAAAGTTTCTGCAAAGATTCTACAACAAGTTAAAGTTCTTTCTTTAATCCAATCAAGGCAAGTACAGTTATTTTCCGCTATAAACGTTAATTATAATTTTGATATGTTTTTAATTCTGAATCTGAGATTGTATATATATTCTCTTCTGTCAGATTTGTTTTTCTGTGACTGTTCTGTATCCCTTTTCTTCTTTTCTGTTTTTATAGCCAGGCTACCACGAGCCTGTGCCTAATCTCATAAGAGATGAACGTATGAACGTAAATTTTGGGATAAATAATGAATGATGCGAAATTTGACAAGACTAAATTGAATGTATGACTTTAGGTCTGAGGCATAAAATATATTGGACATATGCATAAATTTGACTATGAACATATAATTTATGCATGTTGTATGCATAGTTATGTTGTAATTTAGAACTGTAATTAATGAGCATATGTTGTAAACTAGATTTGGATCTATGCATATTCTGTGATAGAAGAAAAGAGGAACCATTGTAAGATTACATATGATTTGAGACTTTGGACAAAATGCATATAAAAGTCAAGATCTGATTTTTAGAAGATATGATTTAAAGATTTATATTGTTGGGTATAGTTTGCATAATGATTCATGACTCAAAAAGAAGAAGGTATGGAAACTTAGGTGTAAAGATTTACATTAATTAGGATATCTATTATTGTGATTACACCTAAATAGGGATTTTTGGATATATGGCATGCATTGAAATTAATGGTTATATTTGGTATAATTTATATATGAATCTGCTGTAAGATGCTAGTTTAACAAAAATTGGAACATATGTTATATGGCAAATTATATCCATATTCTGCGCTTATGCAAACATGGAGTATATGTTGTGAATCATGACAATTATGTAGGCATATGAATTTAGGCCAATTTATGATTGGGCAAGGCATGTAAGTAGAACTTTTAGAAATATTAAATTTGCTAAATCTGCTAATTTGTCAAGTTGCCTAAACTACTAGTTTTGTTATATTGCCTAGACTGCTAATTAGATTGAAATGCCTAATCTGTTAAATTTGTCGGTTGAAATGCCTAACCTGTTATATGCCAAAATCTGCTAAGTTGCTAAATCTGTTAAATCCGTTAAGTCATATAAAATCTGTTATCTGCTATGTTGATATAATCATCCGGTTATTGATATAATCTGAATTGGCATATATATTGGGCGTGCGCATAAACGGTAATTTATTAATTAATTGGCCGCAAAGATAAGCATGGCTAACTCGAGGTTAGAATGAGTTTGCGGCGTAAATCTGCCCGGAACCGCCCGGTACATCCAGTGGCCGCAAACAATAGGTTCTAATGTGAGAAGTTAGTCATAACATGCGTAAGACACGAGGTTAGGTCTGGCTTGTGGCAGAAGTCTGCCCGGAACCGCCCGGCATATCCAGCGGCCACAAGCTACCGACCTAATGTGAGAGGTCTATGCATTAATAATTAATTAATGCAAAATCTAAGATAAGAATGACGTCTAAAACGTATTGGGGAAAATAGGGTTAAACCAAAGGGATTAATAGATGTAGTAAAACCCGTCCATGAATCTGTAGGCCCAATACAAAGTTAGACAAATCTGAAAAATCTGTACATCTGACCTGTTAGTCTGAAAACTTGTTAACTTAATTTGTGAATTAGTAAATCTGAATTCTGTATGTCTGAACTTGTAAATCTGAAATCTGTTAGTCTGGGGGCACAAGGTTAGGAGGGGAATTACTTGTGTCATCTGTTGTTTGGGACCCATATTAGTCAGTAACTCTTTCTGGTATCAAAACTTTGACCCAACAGTAGGTAGGGTCCGGGCACGCTTACTGAACTAATTATAAGTGGTTCATTTTGATAATGGCGAGGGGTGTTGATGGTGCGTTCCAACCGGGTCATATGCGTGCATGGATCCCGGTCTGCCTCTAAGGATGTAAGACGCCGTGACATCTATAAATAGGTCTGTGCCAATTGGTTGTCACTTTAGAGAGTGATACACCCTACTGTGGGGCCGACACAGGATATTTATGTATTAGGGAGCCGATCGCTTGGGGTAGGGTTTTAGGGTACGCTTAGTTCTGTCTGTTTCTGTTGGTACCGTCTTTTTCTGTTGGGTGGTAACTCCTGTCTGTTTCTGTGTGGTACCGTCTATTCGGGTGGTAAAGGCCCATTACTAGTGTACACCTAATTCCACATTCTGTCTCCATAGGGATAAATCTGTTTCTTCTTCTGTCTGTTTCTGATCGGGTAGTAAAGGCCCATTTTTAGCATTCTGTTTCTGTTAAAGTATTCTGTACCCGTTCCTGCTTCAATTTAGACATTAGGGTGACACCTAATTCTGCTATACTAGTATTGGTGCAGAGAAGTGTAAAACAATAGTTTATATCATTCTGTTTTTCTGTTATATCTGCTACACCTGTTATAGTTATCTCACATCCAGTTTTATGTTCATATCATATTATTATTATCTGTTCATATGCTGAAAGTCACTGGACTTGCCAGACTTTTTGTCTGACCCTTGTTGTTTCGCCTCCTTTCTTCCTTTCCCCCCCTAGGTTATCCAAGGAGGGAAATACTTTAGCTTGATCCGGATTTCTCTTTGCTTGAAGTGCTTAAAGTATGGCTTGGCCCTGTATAGCTTCCGTTCCATGGGGATTATGATTTTAAACTATGCATTTTGAAGGCTTTTGTACAAGACTGATATTTTGTACTTGAATTCTGAAATTGAAAGGATGTAACCATATTAATTTCTGTTTCCGCTGCAATAAAGTTAAAAATTTTCAAGTACTGTTTTATCTGTCTTGTAAGTTTCTGTTCTGTTTACTAAAATGCTCCACCAAAGTTAAGGCATTCCCTTTGTGAGTGACCTTAACGGAGGTGGGGTGTTACACTTGGTATCAGAGCTGAAGGTTACCAGATTGGGTAAAGTTTTTGAAAACTGTTTTCAAAAAGGTTTTGAAAGGAAGTATTTTCAAAGATAAAGCTTATTTTGAAAAACATGATCCCCAAGAGCCATATATCTTTCTTTCAGTCCTTTTTGTATTGAACCTTTCCTTTTTCGTTCCAGCATGTCTGAAGCATCTGAGATACCAGAGGGTGTTCATGTACCCGGTTGGTTTCGTCAATATCTTGAGGCTAGGACCGCCGCTGCAGGTCCAGCAAATGATCCCCCTCCTCCACCCCCTCCTCGTGCAATTGCTTTCTCAAAGATCTGTAGAGATTTTAGGGCCATGGGTGGGAAGGATTTCAAATGAACTGAATCATTCGTAGTAGCAAGGAATTGGCTCAAAGAAACTGAGGATCTATTCGTTATCTTCGAGGTGGACGATAGGCAGAAGGTACAGTTGGCAGTATGGCTGCTCAAAGACGAAGCTTCCTACTGGTGGGAAGTCACTAACGCCGAGAGGCCGGTTGAGACATGGATGGATTTCAGAACAAGGTTTGAGACAAATTTCCTCTCGCAAGCTGAATGAAGTTTACAATTGGAAAAGTTCTTGTCTCTTAAGCAAGGAAGTATGACGGTCAAGGAATACGTCAACCAGTTCAACCAACTAGCAAGATTCAGATTGGATTTAGTCAACACTCAGCATAAAAAGGCTCTCCGCTTTGTTAAAGGATTGAATGAGCCACTGCACAGCCTAGCCATGACCCATGTACCCATGGGAGCAACTTACGAGAAATTGGTGGATATGGCACTACTGCACGAGGAAGACAAGGGCCCGAAAGAGACAAAGAAGGAAGAACCACAGAATAAGAAAGCGGGGCCCAAAAAGGAAACACAAAAGAAGGATGAGAAGCCTGAAGATAAGAAGGGGAAAAAGTGCTTTACTTGTGGGAGCTCAACTCATCTGAACAAGGATTGCAGAAAAAGGAAGGGCGCTTGCTTCAACTGTGGGGAGATGGGACACTTCACTAGGGACTGCCCGAAGAGACGAGGACAAGGAGGGCAGGCGAACACTCTTGAGGCTAGTGGCTAGGATAGAAATAGGAAAAAATTTATATTAGGTTTAATTTCTTTATCTGATTGTGACTTTTTCTGATTTTGGTATTTTGATTTTGTAATCGATACTCTGCACTTTAATGCTAGTATTATTTCTGAATTCCGCTATAGACTCAGACCCATGGATCATCTGTTTGAGACTGGGGTTTGAGGGATATCTGTGTTAGGCGTCAAGTATGACGCATACATTCTGAGTTTTCGTAGGGTGTCAATTTGATATTGGTTTCGGTCTTTGGGGCCGATACTTAGGACACATGTCTAATGGGAACCAAATTTTCGCTCTATCTGTACTCGATTCCATCATTCGACTGTATCCTATCGATCGAATATTTGAACTTTAGGTAGGAACTAATGGGTGTAAACATGTGTTTGAGACATGTTATGTTTGATGGTTGCAAGTGGATGCAAGTGGTTGCTAGTGGTTGCCCATGGATGCATATACACACACTAGGCACTAGATCGGCTCGAAAACACTCTCATACTGCATATGGATGGGTGAGCATTTTTCAATTCTTGTGGATGCAAATTGGTTGATTCAGCACATGGATGTTGCATTTGAGTGAATGGTTGTGCACTCATATAGAAATAATATATATCATCAGAATTCTATTGCATACATGTTGGACTCATGGCACTGACATAATTCGCATTAAGGAGGTCAACTGAATCAGTAGACCGCCTGATCTTTGCATTAGATAAGGAACATATACACACACTTTTGCATATGTTCATACAACATTAGAAGTTTTCTAAGGACAATGGATGCTTCTGGATGATGGTTGAGTAGATGGGTGATTGGATGGTAGGACACATTCTTCTTAACTTGAAGATTTCGGGGACGAAATCCTTTTAAGTGGGGGAGAATGTAACACCCCGTGTATTCTATAACTGTGGAATTAACAAATTAAAGTATAATTAATTTGAAATCAAAGAACTAAGGGAAACGGGATACGCCATTGCGTTCGTCTCGGAAAAATACGCGAAATAGAGTCCGAGTTTTCGAAAAACGGAGTCCGTATGAAGAAGATATAGCCTCCGGAAGTTTCTGAATCAAGTCTAAAATTAAAAATCGGGCCCAATTGGCCAGGGCGGGAAAAGTCCCGCCTAAGACACCCAGGTCGACTGGGCTGTCGACTTGGTCTAGCCAGGTCGACAGGGCTGTCGACAGGGCTGTCGACCTGGTCCAGAGCCAGGTCGAACCCAGCCCAACCTGGCTGGCCTATTCTATGTTGGTCGATTTTCTGCAGTCTGCTTTGTCATTAGGGCTAGGTGGCAGGCTCTAATTGGTCTCTCTTTCGAATGAATGGCTACGATCAATCCAAGCAACATCGATGGTCCTAATCAGTTCATAAACTCTATAAAAATGACCCTAGACTCTACCTAGGTTTCTTACACAATTCTCTAGCCTTCATTGCTCTCTTCTTCTAATAAAAAAACAAAAATGGCGTCGCTGCTCTGCTGGAATTAAAACTAGAAGATAATCAACATCAGCCTAAGCAACTCAATTCAAACTAGAGATTAAAGTTTCTGCAAAGATTCTACAACAAGTTAAAGTTCTTTCTTTAATCCAATCAAGGCAAGTACAGTTATTTTCCGCTATAAACGTTAATTATAATTTTGATATGTTTTTAATTCTAAATCTGAGATTGTATATATATTCTCTTCTGTCAGATTTGTTTTTCTGTGACTGTTCTGTATCCCTTTTCTTCTTTTCTGTTTTTATAGCCAGGCTACCACGAGCCTGTGCCTAATCTCATAAGAGATGAACGTATGAACGTAAATTTTGGGATAAATAATGAATGATGCGAAATTTGACAAGACTAAATTGAATGTATGACTTTAGGTCTGAGGCATAAAATATATTGGACATATGCATAAATTTGACTATGAACATATAATTTATGCATGTTGTATGCATAGTTATGTTGTAATTTAGAACTGTAATTAATGAGCATATGTTGTAAACTAGATTTGGATCTATGCATATTCTATGATAGAAAAAAAGAGGAACCATTGTAAGATTACATATGATTTGAGACTTTGGACAAAATGCATATAAAAGTCAAGATCTGATTTTTAGAAGATATGATTTAAAGATTTATATTGTTGGGTATAGTTTGCATAATGATTTATGACTCAAAAAGAAGAAGGTATGGAAACTTAGGTGTAAAGATTTACATTAATTAGGATATCTATTATTGTGATTACACCTAAATAGGGATTTTTGGATATATGGCATGCATTGAAATTAATGGTTATATTTGGTATAATTTATATATGAATCTGCTGTAAGATGCTAGTTTAACAAAAATTGGAACATATGTTATATGGCAAATTATATCCATATTCTGCGCTTATGCAAACATGGAGTATATGTTGTGAATCATGACAATTATGTAGGCATATGAATTTAGGCCAATTTATGATTGGGCAAGGCATGTAAGTAGAACTTTTAGAAATATTAAATTTGCTAAATCTGCTAATTTGTCAAGTTGCCTAAACTACTAGTTTTGTTATATTGCCTAGACTGCTAATTAGATTGAAATGCCTAATCTGTTAAATTTGTCGGTTGAAATGCCTAACCTGTTATATGCCAAAATCTGCTAAGTTGCTAAATCTGTTAAATCCGTTAAGTCATATAAAATCTGTTATCTGCTATGTTGATATAATCATCCGGTTATTGATATAATCTGAATTGGCATATATATTGGGCGTGCGCATAAACGGTAAATTATTAATTAATTGGCCGCAAAGATAAGCATGGCTAACTCGAGGTTAGAATGAGTTTGCGGCGTAAATCTGCCCGGAACCGCCCGGCACATCCAGTGGCCGCAAACAATAGGTTCTAATGTGAGAAGTTAGTCATAACATGCGTAAGACACGAGGTTAGGTCTGGCTTGTGGCAGAAGTCTGCCCGGAACCGCCCGGCATATCCAGCGGCCACAAGCTACCGACCTAATGTGAGAGGTCTGTGCATTAATAATTAATTAATGCAAAATCTAAGATAAGAATGACGTCTAAAACGTATTGGGGAAAATAGGGTTAAACCAAAGGGATTAATAGATGTAGTAAAACCCGTCCATGAATCTGTAGGCCCAATACAAAGTTAGACAAATCTGAAAAATCTGTACATCTGACCTGTTAGTCTGAAAACTTGTTGACTTAATTTGTGAATTAGTAAATCTGAATTCTGTATGTCTGAACTTGTAAATCTGAAATCTGTTAGTCTGGGGGCACAAGGTTAGGAGGGGAATTACTTGTGTCATCTGTTGTTTGGGACCCATATTAGTCAGTAACCCTTTCTGGTATCAAAACTTTGACCCAACAGTAGGTAGGGTCCGGGCACGCTTACTGAACTAATTATAAGTGGTTCATTCTGATAATGGCGAGGGGTGTTGATGGTGCGTTCCAACCGGGTCATGTGCGTGCATGGATCCCGGTCTGCCTCTGAGGATGTAAGACGCCGTGACATCTGTAAATAGGTCTGTGCCAATTGGTTGTCACTTTAGGGAGTGATACACCCTACTGTGGGGCCGACACAGGATATTTATGTATTAGGGAGCCGATCGCTTGGGGTAGGGTTTCAGGGTACGCTTAGTTCTGTCTGTTTCTGTTGGTACCATCTGTTTCTGTTGGGTGGTAACACCTGTCTGTTTCTGTGTGGTACCGTCTGTTCGGGTGGTAAAGGCCCATTACTAGTGTACACCTAATTCCACATTCTGTCTCCATAGGGATAAATCTGTTTCTTCTTCTGTCTGTTTCTGATCGGGTAGTAAAGGCCCATTTTTAGCATTCTGTTTCTGTTAAAGTATTCTGTACCCGTTCCTGCTTCAATTTAGACATTAGGGTGACACCTAATTCTGCTATACTAGTATTGGTGCAGAGAAGTGTAAAACAATAGTTTATATCATTCTGTTTTTCTGTTATATCTGCTACACCTGTTATAGTTATCTCACATCCAGTTTTATGTTCATATCATATTATTATTATCTGTTCATATGCTGAAAGTCACTGGACTTGCCAGACTTTTTGTCTGACCCTTGTTGTTTCGCCTCCTTTCTTCCGTTTCCCCCCCAGGTTATTCAAGGAGGGAAATACTTTAGCTTGATCCGGATTTCTCTTTGCTTGAAGTGCTTAAAGTATGGCTTGGCCCTGTATAGCTTCCGTTCCATGGGGATTATGATTTTAAACTATGCATTTTGAAGGCTTTTGTACAAGACTGATATTTTGTACTTGAATTCTGAAATTGAAAGGATGTAACCATATTAATTTCTGTTTCCGCTGCAATAAAGTTAAATTTTTTCAAGTATTGTTTTATCTGTCTTGTAAGTTTCTGTTCTGTTTACTAAAATGCTCCACCAAAGTTAAGGCATTCCCTTTGTGAGTGACCTTAACGGAGGTGGGGTGTTACATGTAGGATAAGAATGGAAGCTAACTGTTAAAAAAAGGGGGACCAGTTCTACTTCTTGAAAATTCTAAACAAGACGCCCTTAATTTGTTGGGAGATAGCTCAAATAAAGAGTATCCTATATACATGAAAGGGGATTCTTGGTTCTGAAATTTAAAATGGAGAATATCTTAATACATGTTCTGTATTTCCCAAGGAGCCAATTATATCTTATTATGGTTGCATTGTATTTCATATACCAAATCATACATATTATGAATCTCTATTCTATTTATCTTAACAAGATTATCTGCTTTCCTGCTGCATTAATTGAAAGAGGTGTCGGCAACTGAAAAGGAGAAAAGGGAGATCAGGATGACGAGAATTGGCACGATCAGGGTGCATTGGGTCGTAGAGTTCGCCATTAATTTTTGTAATTTTGGTTGACTGAAAAAGGGGTAAAAAATTATTGTGTTGAGGAATGTTACATGTTTGTGTGTATTTTACAAAAAAGAAAAGAAAATGTAAAATATTATTAGTGTCTTTTTAACCTAATATGTATTAATTAGAACATATTTTGGCTAAATTTTACTGGTACCAAAATTTCACTATTATTATAACTCACAATCTACTAAACTAACATGCCCATATCTTTGTTTTGCAGTAGAATTTTAATAAGACAGATGAGACTTGGATGGGAATATTAGCAACTCAAGAAAGGAAAGAACTATATTTTGAAAGAGGTACTAGTTCCTTATGTGTATGAGAGAATTAGTTCTATATATAGTATATAAATTCCTAATCAGTACATAAGTTTCATTTGAAATCAAAAATGGCCATAGGTAAATAGTTTCATTTGCCTATGGATAATTTTACTAGTACAAGTAGTCTACAATACTGCAGGATGATAAAAGGCAATTCCAGTGCATGAGGAAGTATGAACTTATTTCTAAATAGGTAAATAGTTTGCTAGATCTTAATTAGAGAGTCGGATAATGGAAAGAATATTCAAATATTATCGTGGATAATTAGAGAGAATGTAGTGGGTCATGAAAAGAATATTCATATATTCAGAACTTAATTAGAGAGTCGGATAATATCAGATCATATCCCCACTTTAACTGTTATGTTTATACAAACTTTATTTCTGACGTGATTTTTTTTTAATGTGACATATGCATATATTGTTATATTGTTAGACCTATCCCCACACTGTTATTATTATAGCATATCGATGGTTTTTGTTGAGTGTTTTGATTGATACAATGATGAACTTTGAATTTTATCTCACTTTTTGGTAGATATATGACTTCAACAGTTCAACTTTGCAATGCAAGTACCTTTGATCAGAACTCACAAAAAGGTAATTGAAAATCGTGAATTTTTACATTGGCCTAAGCTATCAAGAAAGTGAAGATAAGTAAAAAAAATCTTCTTCTATCTTCTCTTCATATCATTTCCCTCTTCTTACCTTTTTGTTGTTTTTGTTTGCTATGTTTTCATCTCTGCAGATAAATGTAACAACCCAGAATTTTGACAATAAAAATTTAGTTATTTAATTAGGATCTCGAAAATAGAAATTTCTGCAAATGATGGAATTTGACCACGAAACTTTAACCGTTGCGTTTACATTGGAACTCTGGTTAACTTTCATGCTTGGAGTTTCGCGAACGGAGTCCGTATGAAAAAGTTACGGACGAAATACAAAAAATGGACGGAAATGAATAAATTAGAATAAATATATATTTAATACGATATGTAACCGCCTTCACTGGGCGATTGGCCACCCATGCTGTCGACCCTAGCAGTCGACCTATTGGGTGCCAGAACGCCCTGTGACGGCTAGGTTTAATGGGTTAGTTTATTTTATAATATTAAACAAATGGATGGATATTAATTAAAATAAATCTAAAGATTCATGGCCAATTCCACTCTTATAAATGAAAGGGTAAGGTCTCATTCTTTTCCATATAAATCTATAGGCAGCAACGAAGCTTTTCCATTTCCCTTTCTCTTCAAATTAATTTCTTAATTTAAAAATATATTCATATACAATCCATCAAACCTAAAGCATTAAGATTTGAAAGGGATTATCAGATTCAAATGGAAAAGGGTGTGAATTGACGTCTACACCATTCTTCATCAGATTCTCCCCTCTTTTCCTATTTTCTTGCAAATCTATAGATCTGAAAGTGTCTCCTTTTCAGACTAATTGTAGATCTGTAAGAATTTGGGGATTGTAGGAGGGAAAGATGATTCAGATATCATATTTGGATGCTTTCACATAAGTGGAAATTTACATACAAAGTTATAATAGCCTATTTATCTCGTTTGAATTAGATCACAAAATATATGCCTAATATTATCAGATCTGTTATTTATATTGTTAAATCTGAAATGACACATACCAGATTTGCTTATGAATGTTGATAAAAACCTGAAAGTATAGACTTGTGGTTATGAATAATATTATTTATAGGCTTACTTAACTGTTTATACATATTGCCTACAATATGTTTGAAAATATATTGTGGTTATAGCAAAACATTGTTGATCTGGAAATCAGTCCTACTAAACATTGTTCAGATGTAGTTTTATTCTAGATCTCTACTTTCAGTGTTAAACAGTGAATTATGTTATTTTGACTGAAAAGACAAAAACCTATTTGTGGTCAATTTTGTTGGGGTTTTGACTTAGTTGTTGTAAACATGCCTTTTCCTCTTTTAAAATAAATAGGACATTTTTTGAAACCAACAAGAAATATGTCAAATTTGAAAAAGGGAAAAGTTGCGTAAATTTACGTATAAATATAAATATACATATTTGTGCGTAGTTTGCATCAACTATTCCAAATTATACATAAAGTATATTTCTCGTAGTTTGAAAATATGTTCATTGTAATAATCAAGCATAATTTACAATAACTACAGTTGACAATCTTTTTGTAAGATTTGGAACCTTATGGTAGGATTGAACGCAAAAATGAATGTTTGGTTATTAGTTAAACCAAATTATTAAACTTAACGATAATAGTAATAAAAGGAAATTTACTACGTTAACCACGCAAAAATATAAATATATATACACTATCTACCCGAGTCTACCGTAAAAAATGAAATATACATTATAATGAATGTTTGAATAGTATTCATTGTATGGAATTATACATGTAAATGTAGTCCATGTTAGATGAATATATTTGTGCTGGCCATTTTAGAAATTAATGTAATTGATTGCTATAAATAGGGCCACAAATAAATAGCCATTATAACCGATGTTGATTTAAGGAAAGTGAATTTAATTAGGTAATTAAGCCTAATGGTTACAATTTTTGAATTTACTAGGATTAATGTTGTAAACCCCAATTATGGAATTTTAAAATATAACCGCACTAAAAAACGAGGTTAAGTTCAACTTGTGGTCGAAGTCTTCCTAGAACCGCATGACAAATCCAACATCCATAAGTGGTCAGGTTAATGTGAGAGGTCTGGTGCAATCAAATATATATATATATACCAGTACGGAGGCACGTCCGTTAGACATGTGTATAGACTTTCCAAATTAAAGCTGGTTTTGTGCATAAGTAAGTGCAAATTTAATGGTTGAACTTGATGCCAGTATTATACAAAAACTGAAGTTGTAATGGAGATAAGGTCAGTTAATGATAATCGACTGTGTACAAAAATGTCAGAGTTGAAAACAGATTGCAAAAACATAGAATGTTCAATACTCAGTTTAGTTGATGACAAATATTACTCAGTGTATTTATTCATATAGAAATAAAGGAAAATAGAAAAAGTTGACAGCAGATTTTATTTTGTAATACAAAAAGAAAGTAAAACTGATGATAGAACGGAAAGGCTAGTTGAAGGTTGAAGCTGCATGACTATTTAGCTGATTTTCTGACCATATATTCTGTCTTGATCATCTTAACATCTGCAAGCTAGGAAAAAGGGGGAAAATAGCACTATTGTATTGACGGTATATTTTTATATGAGTACTTCAGCAACAGTTGGTAATTGGTATTAGAAAACCCCACTTGTAAGCTTTCTTGGATTCATAAAGTTGAAGATTTTTTTTTTGTATATTTTTGTGATTATGCAATTCACATATCAACCATTTGTCAAACATAAATGAGACTGCCGAATAGCTGGAAGTATTTGTTGGAAAGAATGAGAAGGTTAGTGAAGAAGAGGTTATGAGGTAGTGGAGAAACACAAAGAAAACAAAGTCCCACATTGTGTATGTTTTGTGGATATATCTCCATAAATACTAAAGCCCCACATGTTATATCAAACAAATGGCATGAAAACATAAGGGCTTGAATGAATGGGCTATGGAGGCTTTGGGCTTTCATATTAAATATTAAAATGTCAAAGATAAGGGCCTTGGGCCTTGGGGCTCTTGGGGTCTCTCGTGATAAATGGGCCGCCGACTGTTAAAACGCGCGGAAAAACAGTATTTTTGCGCGGGTGTGAACGTTTGGACGAGCGGATGCATCTGTTCGTCTGAACAGTGATCGGGTGCGACTGGTTGAACCAGCGCGCCAGTACGGACAGTCGCGCCTACCCCAGAAGGGCACCCCTCCGCTGCTATATATAGGCAGCCTGCAAGAGCCATCAAATGCACAGAATTAATTCATTCGATCTCCTTCTTCTTCACTGCTCTGTTCTTAAAAATACTCTCTTGAGTTCGTGTTGCTCTGCACTTGAAAGCGCTTCATATTGCAGAGACCGGTCCGTTTTATCTTGGGAGACAATTGCTCGATAACCTTCAGCGCCAGTGAGGGAGCAATATTGTTTCAAAGAAACAGCTTTACTCTGGACTCGGACGATACTGAAAGGTACTCTTCTTCTTTTTCTGTTTTGCAACGGTTCTGCTCTGTTGCAATTCCGGTCGCGCTTTTCGCCGTTACTAATTCTGAAACAATTCAAATTAGTAACGCTTCTTGACGTGACAATTGGATAGTGACAATTTATTGATTGCTATCAGATTCGTATTGCGTTTGCATTGTTACGAATAACAATTTGAAACAATATTGTCGTTTTGCAGAAAACGATAATGGCTAAAAACAATAGTGGTCCTGCTGCGCCAACACCACCTGTAACCAATCCTTTTGCACCCGTGGTTACGCCAATGGCACTGTCTCATGGAGAAAGGCCAGAAAAGTTCACCGGAGTGGACTTTAAACGTTGGCAGCAAAAGATGCTATTTTACTTGACAACACTGGGCCTAGCAAAGTATCTTACAGAAGATGCTCCAGTCGTTGCAGAATTGGAACCGGATCCAGTTAAAGTTGAAGCCCTTACTGCTTGGAAAAATTCTGATTTCATGTGTAAAAATTACATCTTGATTGGACTCGACAACAGTCTATACAACGTGTACTGCACTGTTGCAACATCCAAACAACTCTGGCTGGCTTTGGAAAAGAAGTATAAAACTGAAGATGCAGGCATGAAGAAATTCATCACTGGGAAATTTCTTGACTTCAAAATGGTCGATACAAAAGCTGTGATCAACCAAATACAAGAACTGCAACTTATCATTCGTCAATTAGAAGATGAAAAGATGACACTTAGCGAATCTTTTCAGGTTTCCGCTGCTATTGAGAAGCTGTGTAACACCCCACGCCCGCAGGGTCACTCACTAAGGGAATGCCATAGCATCGGTGGAGTATTTTAGTGAATATAGAACAGAAAAATTACAACAAGACAGATATAAATAGTACTTGAAATTTTAAAACATCATCTCATAACAGCGGAAATAAACATGTCTGGTTGCATCATAAAACCACGGTAAAAGTCAAGTACAATATCCATCAAAATAAAGAAGTACATAATCCCACTCTCTCATACAATAGCCATAACAAAAGAAAGGATAACTGGATAACTGGAGCTTTACATCTACCCAAGCTCCTAAAGACTGGAACAGCAATCCGATCAAGCTCTACTACCGCTAGGATCCACCGTAGGACCTGAGGGTTGGGAAAAAGATAAAAACAACGGGGTCAGACATAAGTCTGAGTGAGTCCTATAACTTTAACAATACAATCATTAAAGTAACCAGAGAAGACATAAACTTGACCTACGGTAATATCTGGGGATGAATGGCTACACTAAGCAGCTTGGTAGACTTAGGATAAACTAAGATAACCGTCAGGACGCATCTACCCACCCAAGGATAATTACTAACTGCACCACACCAGTCATTCCTACTTAAAGGTTGATCCCTTCCAAGGACTTAGAAAATTTCCCCAGTAGTCTCGTGTACCCCTAGCCCACTACATAGGTGCCGTCTGCCCCTATCTCCACTAGGTGTACCCAGTATTCTTACCCAGTAGTTTCGTGTACCCTTACATAGGTGCCGTCTGCCCCTATCTTCATTAGGTGTACCCACTACTCCCCAAGCGATCGGCTCCCTACCGTAGATACCCGTGCTGGTCCCACAGTGGGGTGTATCACTCCCCTAAAGTGGCTACCCAATACTAACGATGCACGGCTTTATATCTACACGATGCAACAACGGCTTATCTACCAGCCCGGGCCCACACACGCATATGAAACCCGTTGGACTTGCGTTGCCACCGCTAACCCGTTTTGGCCTCTTATAATCAAGCCCAATATGCGTGTCCCGTCACTCGACATGGGTCGAGCCCACAAAGATACGTTTGGGATATTGGTTGAAATGGGCCCCCACAAGCTACCCACTTAAGCTTGTCAAATATCTAGTGTATCCCACTTAACCCTTTAATCATGTTTAATTACATGTTTCCACTTGGTTAAGTATTCTAATCGTATTTTCTATTGCCACCCAAGGCAACCCACTAGATTCCACATGCCACCCAAGGCAACCACCAAATTTCCTCATGCCACCCAAGGCACCCACTTAACCCCTCATGTCCCACTACATGCTATTATGGTTAAGTGTTTCTTAATTAATTAAGACCGTGATCTCCCGTAAAGACCTCCCACATTAGACTGGCTGTTATGACCGCCTAGTTAAGCCGGTAGAATCCGGGCAGTCTTACGTCATAACAGAGTCTAACCTCGTGTCTTTACCTTAATCACGTATTTAATTTATGGCTAAGACCTCTCACATTGGGCTGACATTTGTAGCAACTGGTTAAGCCGGTCGGGTCCGGGCAGTTTTACACTACAAATGAGTCCAACCTCGTGTCTTAGTCGATTAATTACACCTAATTAATCACCCCCATATTAATTATCCCTAATTAATATCAAGTTTTCCATAACATGGGTAGACCTAACTCAATAGGTAAATTCCCATGGGG
This sequence comes from Allium sativum, assembly GCA_030737875.1. Taxonomy (NCBI): domain Eukaryota; kingdom Viridiplantae; phylum Streptophyta; class Magnoliopsida; order Asparagales; family Amaryllidaceae; genus Allium; species Allium sativum. The sequence goes on along the minus strand of CM060913.1, from coordinate 669,932,643 downwards.
TAGACCTAACTCAATAGGTAAATTCCCACTTATGGTAATTTATTTTTATGGTATGCTTAATCATACCCAAACATTCATTTATTAACATATTTACCAACCCCATCGTTCCCCACGTAAATCGTTCTCGTTACATGACATAATAAGGGGAAGATCATCACAAATATCATGGGTTTAACATACAACTTTGTCATGGGTTAAGAGGATGTCAACTTGCATATATGAGCATATATTAACCCAACTACATATAACCCAAACTTGCATATTATCATACACATGATTTGCATAACATGTTGCATATGAGCTTGCATATTATCATACACATATCTTGCATAACATGTTGAACTTGCATATAGGCATTCTCATAACTTGCATAACATGTTAAACATGCATTTAAGCATACACATAACTTGCATAAGCATTCACATACTTGCATAAGCATCCACATACTTGCATAAGCATTCACATATTTGCATAACTTGCATATCATGTCATTTAAGCATATACATATCTTGCAAAAGCATTCATATACTCGCATAAGCATGCATAACTTGCATATCACATAAATCTTGCATTTAAACATATACATGACTTGCATAAGCATCCATACACTTGCATAAGCATGCATAACTTGCATATCACTTTCAACTTGCATTTAAACATATACTTAACTTGCATATCACTTTCAACTTGCATAACTTACTTTGCTAAACATGCATAATTCCACTTATTAAATATGCATAAATCCACTTATTAAACATGCATATATCAACTTGTTAAACATGCATAAATCAACTTATTAAGCATGCATAAACCAACTTATCAAATATGCATAAACATAGAGTAACATATCATTATACATGATTCAAACTCACTAATCCGCATTTAAGACCATAAGTCTCATTACACCCAATCTACTTACTTTAACAATTGATGTTAAAGTGATAGAAACTCACCAAACTCAAGATTAGCAACCTTATGAAGTAGAATTAGTTGCTAACTATGAAGATAATGATGATTAAAGATTGATTAGAGAGGAATTAGCTTGCAACTTTCTTCTTAGATTAGTGGAGGCTTCTCTTAGAATTTAATTTGGCGGCATGAGGCCATTATTTCTATTTTTTGTAAGGATTAAGGTAGGTTTAGGGTGTATTTATAGATTAAGAGAGTGTTTTAGGCCCTTGGATTAACCCTAGATTAATTTAGGTCCATTAGATTTAGGAAACCTCTAGAACCAGCCCTTCTAGCCAGCCTGAAACCCAACCTGGTGCAACCTGGTGCACCCAGGTTCACAGAACGGTGCCACCCTGTCGACAGGCAAGTCGACAGGCATGTCGACACCCTTGTCGACAGGCCTGTCGACAGCCCTGTCGACATGGGTTGGGCGGGAAGCTTCCCGCCTGACCCCGCCTGGCCCATTCCAAATCTGAATTTAATTTTAAATTTAAATTCCTAAATCTGTTTTTAGCTCTAATTTTTCTGCAAACTTCCTTGGGCCATAACCGGGCCATACGGACTCCGATTTTCGAAAACTCGGACTCTATTTCGCGTATTTTTCCGAGACGAACGCAATAACGCAGCCCGTTACCCCCAATTCCCACGTCTGAGATTATTTATCCTATAATTAGCGAATTTTAGTATTAACTAAAATTCGGGGTGTTACATTCTCCCCTCCTTATAGGATTTCGTCCCCGAAATCTCTAGGCTAAGGAGAATGCATATCCTACCATCCAAACAACCATCTACTCAAATCGTCAACCACAGGCATCCATTGTCCTTAAACAGTTTCTAATGATGTATGAGCATATGCAAAAAGTGTGTGTATATGTTCCCTATCTAATGTATGAACATATGCAAACCATGATAGTGCCATGCATCCATTATGTATGTGAGAGAACCCTATCGACACATACAATATCTACATGAGTGCACAATCATTCACCAAAATGCATCATCCATGTGATAACACAACCATTATACATCCATAAATATATTTTCCTACACACAATTTTATGCAATATGCAATATGAAGTGACTGAGCCGATCTAGTGCCTAGAGTGTGTGTATATGCATCCACGAGCAACCACTAGCAAACACTTGCATCCACTTGCATCCACCAACCATAACATGTCTCAAACACATGTTTCAACCATAGGTTTACCCTATCTAAAGGTCAAAGGTACTAACGAGAGGACATACCAAAGATAAGATTAGTACTAGACAAGTGATAAAGGAGAAAGTAAAGACATACCCTCAAAAAGAAATGGGTACAATGAACGCATCTTCGCTTCCGTCTCCCAAGTCGCGTTGCTCTCATCTTCTCCATATTGCACTTTGACTAGCTGAACCTCTCGATTCCTCAATTTCCTAGTCTCTGACCCAAGGATACGAGTAGGAGCTCGTCGAATCGTCGCATCACGCTCAACCTCTACATCTTTAAGCAAGCTTGGCTCTACCACCTCTGCGGTCTCATGTAAGCACTTCCTCAGATGTGATACATGGAATACATCATGAACACCACTAAGTCTGTCGGGCAACTCCACCCTATATGCCATCCGTCCAATCCTTTCCTTGATAGGAAACGGCCCAACAAACCTTGGTGCTAACTTCCCAACGGATCCGAAGCGAACAACATTTCTCAACGGAGATACCTTAACAAAAACCATGTCCCCAACCTCAAACTCAAGATTCGTCCTTCTCTTGTCCGCATAAGATTTTTGCCTATCCTGCGCTGCTTTCATCCTTCTTCGAATCAAGTCAATCTTCTCAGAAGTCTCCCTAACCATATCGGGCCCAAGCAAGATCTTATCCGTAGATTCCCACCAACATGTAGGTGATCGACAAGGCCTTCCATAGAGAGCTTCGAAAGGAGCCATACCAATACTGGACTGAAAGCTGTTATTATATGCGAACTCCACCAGTGCAAGATGCTCTTCCCATGTACCTCCAAAATCTAAGATACAAAGCCTCAAAAGGTCTTCTAGAACACGATTCACCCTCTCAGTCTGGCCGTCTGTCCGAGGATGATATGCGGTGCTCAGACACAATTGAGTCCCCACTGCTTCTTTCAAACTTCTCCAGAACTCGCTAGTGAAGATAGGATCTCGATCACTAACTATGCTAGAGGGTACCCCATGCAATCGAACTATCTCTCGAAGATATATAGAAGATAGCCATGGAGCGGTCCTCTTGCTCTTCACAGGTATGAAATGGGCGCTCTTAGTAAGTCTATCTACCACCACCCAAATTCCTGTATTACCCTTCCTCGACCTGGGTAACCCGTCAATAAAATCCATCGAGACGCTATCCCACTTCCATTGCGGAACCTCCAATGGGTGAAGCAACCCACCTGGTTTCCTTTGCTCCGCCTTCACTTGCTGGCACACCAAACATCGAGCGACATATTCGGCCACGTCTTTCTTCATACCGGCCCAGAAGAAAACCCTTTTCATGTCTTGGTACATCTTATCCCCACCGGGATGAATGGTCATCCTAGAACGGTGTGCGTCATCAAGAATAGCCTTCCTCAAACCCTCGTCTTGCGGTACGCAAAGTCTACCGTCTCTACGCAAGTACCCCCTATCGTCTAGGGTGTACCTACTCAAATGGCTGGACGACTCCCCCCTTATGAGCTTCTCTACTAACTCAACCAACTGTGGGTCGCCCCTCTGTGCTTCTCCAATCCGCCCCAAAAGAGTAGGTCTAACTTCCAAAGAAGCTAGCAAACCGGGTACATAGTCAACGGAAGGTCTGAAATCAAACATCGAGATAAACTCCAAGTCTCGTCGTTCCACGAACAATGGACTCAAGGACAACCTCTTCCTACTCAAGGCGTCCGCCACCAAGTTACCCTTGCCAGGGGTATACGCTATCTCGAAATCATAGGATGCTAAGAACTCCATCCACCTTTGCTGTCTTAAGTTTAGATCTTTCTGAGAGAACAAGTACTTCAAAGATTTATGGTCAGTGAACAACTCGAATCTCTCACCAAGAAGATAATGGCGCCAAATCTTAAGCGCAAAAACAATAGCGGCCAGCTCTAGATCATGGGTAGGGTAATTTTTCTCATGTGCCCTCAACTGCCTTCCACCATAGGCTATTACCCTTCCCTCTTGCATTAAGACTGTGCCAAGTCCTGTCCCACAGGCATCGGTATAGACAACAAATGGCTTGCTCCCATCTGGCAACACTAAAACTGGAGCGGTGGTTAAAGCTCTCTTTAACCGTCGGAACGCATCATCACAATCTACGTCCCACGTGAAAACAAGATTCTTCTTTGTTAAGCGGGTTAATGGGGCTGATATCTTCGCGAAGTCTTTAATAAACTTCCTATAATAACCCGCCAATCCCAAGAAACTTCTTACTTCGGTAGCATTCTTCGGAACCTTCCAATCCTGAATTGATACTACCTTCGCGGGATCCACAGCTATCCCTTCCTTGGAGACCACGTGCCCCAAGAATCGTACTTCCTTCCTCCAGAAGTGACATTTAGAGAATTTAGCCTTAAGGCTATGTGCTCGAAGAGTCTTCAACACTTCCCCAAGATGTAGGACATGCTCTTCTTCACTCTTAGAAAATACTAAGATATCATCCACAAAGACCACCACGAATTTATTAAGGAACTCCCTGAACACCCTACTCATCAAATCAACAAAGTATGCAGGGGCGTTCGTTAACCCAAATGGCATCACCAGCCACTCATAGAAACCATCCGGAGTTCTAAAGGCAGTCTTGTCTATGCTATCCTCAGCCACCCTCAACTGATGAAACCCCGTGGCTAAGTCCAACTGAGAAAATACTGAAGCGCCAACCAACTGATCGAAAAGATCATCAATCCTCGGCAATGGGTGTCTATTCTTCTTTGTGAGCTTGTTGAGTTCTCTATAGTCTACACAAAGTCTGAGGGACCCATCTGCCTTCGTAGCAAATACTACTGGAGCACCCCACTCCGATATGCTTCGTCTTATGAACCCCTTCTCAAGCAACTCCCCTACTTGCTTATGGAGTTCCCTCCTCTCACGAGGAGCCATGTGGCGCACTGGTAAAGATACTGGTTTAGCATTATCCACCAAATATATTCGGAAGTCAATCTCCCGCTTCGGAGGTAAGCCCTTCACCTCCTCAAACACATCCGGATATTCCCGGACCACTCTCATAGATTGCAAACTCTCGACCGCAGCGTCAAGCGATTCAAGATAACTTAGCATAACAGAGTCCATGGGATTACAAGAAATCTCGAGAGTGTTACCCAAGCGGGTCATGAGCCTAACAACTCTCCTTTCGCAATCAAGAACGGCACCATTACTGGATAACCAGTCCATGCCCAAAATCAACCCATAGCCCATGAAGCCCAATACAAAAGCATCACATCTAAACTCAATGCTAAGTATAGAAATCTTCAAACCCAAACATATCATGGACAAATAAGTGGAGCCCCCAATTGGGTTTGAAACAACCAAGGGATCATCTACCAGACTGGTGTCTAAGTGCAGTAACTCAACTAATGATGATGAAATAAACGAATGCGATGCGCCTGAATCAAACAATGTACGGACAGGATGGTCAAATAGAAAAAACCAGACTTTCAACGGAAATAGTTCTACCTCTCTCCTGAATCGGTGGAACCGCGAGGGCCTGTACTTGCCCCCTAGCCTGACTCGGTGCCATAAGAGCTTGCACCTGTCCTCCTGAGGTAGATCCCGTCCTTTGCCCTTTCTTAGGGCAATCCTTCACTAAGTGCCCTGCTTCGCCACAGTGGAAGCAGCCGGTCTTCTTCTTCTTGCGACAATCCTTGCTTAGGTGGCCAGGTGTCCCACAATTGAAACACTTCTTCTTCTTGCCCTTGCCACCGTTGCCTTTCCCACCTTTGCTTTGCTGTTGTTGAGGTCTCTTTTGATCTCCCTTCTTCTCGGGTACCTTATTAGCATTAGGACCCTTCTCTTCCTCATACATGAGTGCCATGTCAACTAGCTTCTCAAAGGTGGCCCCCATAGGGATGTGAGTCATAGCCAACCCATGCATAGGTTCATTCAAGCCTTTCACGAACCGCAAAGCCTTCTTTTCCGGTGGATTCACCATATCTAGGCCAAACCTTGCCAATTGATTAAACTTGTTAACATATTCCTTCACCGAAAGATTTCCTTGCTTTAGAGTCAAGAATCTTTCCATATACAAGTTTTTCCTCCACCCTTGAGAGAAACTTTGCCACAAATCTTTGCCTAAAATCCGCCCAAGAGTCAACGGGGCGTTCTCCATTAGTAACCTCCCACCAGAATGAGGCCTCTCCCTTCATTAACCAAGCAGCCAACTTGACTTTCTTCCCTTCTTCCATCTCAAAGATATCTATCAACTCTTCCACCTCTTTAAGCCAATCTCTAGCCTCCACAAAGGTTTCAGATCCTTGAAAAGGTTTCCCTCCCATAGCTTTAAATTCCTTGCAAGTCTTAGCAAAAGTATTCGTGCGAGGAGGAGGGGGAGTAGGAAGATCGGGTGCTACGGTTGGTGGAGGAATATTTGCTGGACCCGCAGAGGTGGTCCTAGCCTCCATCAATCTCCTATACCATACTGGTACCGTCACACCCTCCGGAAGATTAAGATTTTCGGCCATGCTGAAACGAAAAAAAGGAAAGATTCAAAACGGAGAATTCGAAGGATATAGATATGGCTATTGGGGATTATGCTTTTCTTTCAAAAACTTTTCTCTTAAAAGACATGTTTTTGAAAATATCTTTTCCAAAAATGTTTTAGAAAAATAGTTTTCTAAAAATTTTATCTGTTCCGGTAACCTTTGCTCTGATACCACGTGTAACACCCCACGCCCGCAGGGTCACTCACTAAGGGAATGCCATAGCATCGGTGGAGTATTTTAGTGAATATAGAACAGAAAAATTACAACAAGACAAATATAAATAGTACTTGAAATTTTAAAACATCATCTCATAACAGCGGAAATAAACATGTCTGGTTGCATCATAAAACCACGGTAAAAGTCAAGTACAATATCCATCAAAATAAAGAAGTACATAATCCCACTCTCTCATACAATAGCCATAACAAAAGAAAGGATAACTGGATAACTGGAGCTTTACATCTACCCTAGCTCCTAAAGACTGGAACAGCAATCCGATCAAGCTCTACTACCGCTAGGATCCACCATAGGACCTGAGGGTTGGGAAAAAGATAAAAACAACGGGGTCAGACATAAGTCTGAGTGAGTCCTATAACTTTAACAATACAATCATTAAAGTAACCAGAGAAGACATAAACTTGACCTACGGTACTATCTGGGGATGAATGGCTACACTAAGCAGCTTGGTAGACTTAGGATAAACTAAGATAACCGTCAGGACGCATCTACCCACCCAAGGATAATTACTAACTGCACCACACCAGTCATTCCTACTTAAAGGTTGATCCCTTCCAAGGACTTAGAAAATTTCCCCAGTAGTCTCGTGTACCCCTAGCCCACTACATAGGTGTCGTCTGCCCCTATCTCCACTAGGTGTACCCAGTATTCTTACCCAGTAGTTTCGTGTACCCCTACATAGGTGCCGTCTGCCCCTATCTTCATTAGGTGTACCCACTACTCCCCAAGCGATCGGCTCCCTACCGTAGATACCCGTGCTGGTCCCACAGTGGGGTGTATCACTCCCCTAAAGTGGCTACCCAATACTAACGGTGCACGGCTTTATATCTACACGATGCAACAACGGCTTATCTACCAGCCCGGGCCCACACACGCATATGAAACCCGTTGGACTTGCGTTGCCACCGCTAACCCGTTTTGGCCTCTTATAATCAAGCCCAATATGCGTGTCCCGTCACTCGACATGGGTCGAGCCCACAAAGATACGTTTGGGATATTGGTTGAAATGGGCCCCCACAAGCTACCCACTTAAGCTTGTCAAATATCTAGTGTATCCCACTTAACCCTTTAATCATGTTTAATTACATGTTTCCACTTGGTTAAGTATTCCAATCGTATTTTCTATTGCCACCCAAGGCAACCCACTAGATTCCACATGCCACCCAAGGCAACCACCAAATTTCCTCATGCCACCCAAGGCACCCACTTAACCCCTCATGTCCCACTACATGCTATTATGGTTAAGTGTTTCTTAATTAATTAAGACCGTGATCTCCCGTAAAGACCTCCCACATTAGACTGGCTGTTATGACCGCCTGGTTAAGCCGGTAGAATCCGGGCAGTCTTACGTCATAACAGAGTCTAACCTCGTGTCTTTACCTTAATCACGTATTTAATTTATGGCTAAGACCTCTCACATTGGGCTGACATTTGTAGCAACTGGTTAAGCCGGTCGGGTCCGGGCAGTTTTACACTACAAATGAGTCCAACCTCGTGTCTTAGTCGATTAATTACACCTAATTAATCACCCCTATATTAATTATCCCTAATTAATATCAAGTTTTCCATAACATGGGTAGACCTAACTCAATAGGTAAATTCCCATGGGGTAGACCTAACTCAATAGGTAAATTCCCACTTATGGTAATTTATTTTTATGGTATGCTTAATCATACCCAAACATTCATTTATTAACATATTTACCAACCCCATCGTTCCCCACGTAAATCGTTCTCGTTACATGACATAATAAGGGGAAGATCATCACAAATATCATGGGTTTAACATACAACTTTGTCATGGGTTAAGAGGATGTCAACTTGCATATATGAGCATATATTAACCCAACTACATATAACCCAAACTTGCATATTATCATACACATGATTTGCATAACATGTTGCATATGAGCTTGCATATTATCATACACATATCTTGCATAACATGTTGAACTTGCATATAGGCATTCTCATAACTTGCATAACATGTTAAACATGCATTTAAGCATACACATAACTTGCATAAGCATTCACATACTTGCATAAGCATCCACATACTTGCATAAGCATTCACATATTTGCATAACTTGCATATCATGTCATTTAAGCATATACATATCTTGCAAAAGCATTCATATACTCGCATAAGTATGCATAACTTGCATATCACATAAATCTTGCATTTAAACATATACATGACTTGCATAAGCATCCATACACTTGCATAAGCATGCATAACTTGCATATCACTTTCAACTTGCATTTAAACATATACTTAACTTGCATATCACTTTCAACTTGCATAACTTACTTTGCTAAACATGCATAATTCCACTTATTAAATATGCATAAATCCACTTATTAAACATGCATATATCAACTTGTTAAACATGCATAAATCAACTTATTAAGCATGCATAAACCAACTTATCAAATATGCATAAACATAGAACAACATAGAGTAACATATCATTATACATGATTCAAACTCACTAATCCGCATTTAAGACCATAAGTCTCATTACACCCAATCTACTTACTTTAACAATTGATGTTAAAGTGATAGAAACTCACCAAACTCAAGATTAGCAACCTTATGAAGTAGAATTAGTTGCTAACTATGAAGATAATGATGATTAAAGATTGATTAGAGAGGAATTAGCTTGCAACTTTCTTCTTAGATTAGTGGAGGCTTCTCTTAGAATTTAATTTGGCTGCATGAGGCCATTATTTCTATTTTTTTGTAAGGATTAAGGTAGGTTTAGGGTGTATTTATAGATTAAGAGAGTGTTTTAGGCCCTTGGATTAACCCTAGATTAATTTAGGTCCATTAGATTTAGGAAACCTCTAGAACCAGCCCTCCTAGCCAGCCTGAAACCCAACCTGGTGCAACCTGGTGCACCCAGGTTCACAGAACGGTGCCACCCTGTCGACAGGCAAGTCGACAGGCATGTCGACACCCCTGTCGACAGGCCTGTCGACAGCCCTGTCGACATGGGTTGGGCGGGAAGCTTCCCGCCTGACCCCGCCTGGCCCATTCCAAATCTGAATTTAATTTTAAATTTAAATTCCTAAATCTGTTTTTAGCTCTAATTTTTCTGCAAACTTCCTTGGGCCATAACCGGGCCATACGGACTCCGATTTTCGAAAACTCGGACTCTATTTCGCGTATTTTTCCGAGACGAACGCAATAACGCAGCCCGTTACCCCCAATTCCCACGTCTGAGATTATTTATCCTATAATTAGCGAATTTTAGTATTAACTAAAATTCGGGGTGTTACACTTCCTCCATCGTGGAAGGACTTCAAGAACTACCTAAAGCACAAGCGCAAAGAAATGACAATGGAGGAACTTGTAGTTCGATTGAGAATCGAGGAAGATAATAGAAATTCTGAAAAGAAGATTTCTCAAAATGTGGTTGCCAAAGCAAACGTTGTCGAGACGGACAAGTCCAATAAGAGAAAACGTGACAACCAACCTAAGAAGTCAAAGAAATTCAAGGGGTCATGCCATAATTGTGGAAAGAAGGGTAATAAAGCTGCAGAATGTCGCGGTCCACCCAAAAAGAAGAAATCAGAAGCGAATGTGGCAGAAGTTTCAGACGGAGTTTCTGAAATGGACCTGTGTGCAGTTGTTTCAGAATGCAACCTTGTTGGCAACAACAAGGAGTGGTTTGTAGACACTGGAGCCACTAGGCATATATGCGCAAATAAGTGGATGTTCACAAACTACAAAAGTGCCACTAATGAAGAACAACTGTTTATGGGTAACTCGTCCACATCAAAGGTCGAAGGCAAGGGAAAGATTGTGCTGAAATTGACTTCTGGAAAAGAACTCACTCTAAATGATGTTCTCCATGTTCCAGAAATTCGCAAGTATCTAATTTCAGGATCGTTGCTCAGCAAGCATGGCTTCAAACTGACATTTGTGGCTGATAAATTTGTGTTGTCTAAGAATGGAGTGTACATAGGAAAGGGTTATGTATGTGATGGTCTATTTAAGGCTAATGTAACCACTGTTGTACCAAACAATGATATGAATAAAATTGAATCTTCTGCTTATATGGTTGACTCTCCTAATCTATGGCATTCTAGACTAGGTCATGTGAATTTTGATACTTTACAAAAACTGATCAATCTAGAATTCATACCTAAGTGTAGAATTGTTTCAAATTACAAATGTCAAATTTGTGCTGAAGCCAAATTGACAAGAACCTCATTTCATCATGTTGAAAGAGAAACCAAACCTCTAGACTTAATACATACTGATGTATGCGACTTGAAAATGTGTCCAACTAGAGGAGGAAAAAGGTACTTCATCACCTTTATAGATGATTGTACAAGATACTGTTATGTATATCTCCTTAGAAGTAAGGATGAGGCATTCGATGTATTTAAACAGTATAAAGCAGAAGTTGAGAATCAACTCAATAGAAAAATAAAAGCTTTAAGAAGTGATAGAGGAGGAGAATATGAGTTTCCATTTGAGGAATTCTGTGCTGAGCATGGTATAATACACCAAACTACAGCTCCTTACTCACCTCAATCCAATGGTATAGCCGAACGAAAAAATAGAACTCTTAAAGAAATGATGAATGCCTTATTAATAAGCTCTGGATTGCCAGATAATTTTTGGGGAGAAGCTATTCTTTCGGCAAATCATATTTAAAATAAAATACCACGAAAGAAAACGTCTAAGACTCCTCATGAACTTTGGAAAAACAGACCACCATCCTACAAATACTTAAAAGTGTGGGGGTGTCTTGCCAAAGTGGAAATTCCAAAACCAAAAAAGGTCAAAATAGGACCGAAGACTATAGATTGCATATTCATTGGATATGCTCATAATAGTAGTGCATATCGATTTTTGGTGTACAAATCTGAAATTGATGACATTCATGAAAATACCATTATCGAGTCTCGAAATGCAAGATTCTTTGAACACATTTATCCTCTAAAAACCTCTATTGAAACAAGTGTTCAAAAGAGGCCAAGAGATCCAGATACTCCCGAGGATAATGCTGATCAAAGAAAAATGAATGATGAAACTGAGATAGAGGAACCGAGAAGGAGCAAGCGACAAAGGACCTCTAAATCCTTTGGACCTGATTTCTATGCATATATGATAGAAAATGAACCTCTAACTTACCAACAAGCAATGTCATCTCCCGATGCTCCTTATTGGAAAGAAGCCGTCAATAGTGAAATAGAATCCATTCTACAAAACCATACGTGGGAACTAGTGGATCTCCCTAAAGGATCAAAACCACTAGGATATAAATGGATATTTAAGAAGAAACTAAAGGCTGACGGCTCAATAGACAAGTATAAAGCAAGACTTGTAATAAAAGGATTCAGACAGAAGCAAGATCTGGATTACTTTGATACGTACTCTCCAGTTACCAGAATAACATCAATTAGGATGCTTATTGCAATCGCATCTATATTGAATTTGGAAATACACCAAATGGATGTGAAAACTGCGATTTTGAACGGTGAACTGGAAGAGGAAATAAATATGCAGCAACCAGAAGGGTTTCTAAGCCCAGGAAATGAAAATAAGGTGTGCAAGTTAGTGAAATCTCTTTATGGCCTTAAACAAGCACCAAAACAATGGCATGAGAAATTTAATGAAGCAATGTTATCAAATGGATTCAAAATAAATGAATCAGATAAATGCGTCTATATAAAATGTATAGATGTTGGATATGTCATTGTTTGTCTCTACGTTGATGATTTACTGATCCTAGGAAGTAATAAGGTCATAATAAAGTCTACGAAGGACATGCTATCCTCTAGATTTGATATGAAGGACCTAGGAGTGGCCGATGTAATTTTGGGTGTAAAAATTATAAAGACACCACAGGGATATTCGTTATCTCAGTCACATTACATTGCTAAAATTCTTGAAAAATTCAAGCAGTATAATGTAACTGCTGCAAAATCACCAGTAGATATGATCCAAAATTGGGTAAAGAACACTGGTGATGGTATCTATCAGCTTGAATACTCTCGTATACTGGGAAGTATTATGTATGTCATGAATTGCACTAGGCTTGATATTGCGTACGCTGTAAGCAAGCTAAGTAGATATACCAGCAATCCTGGTAAAAATCATTGGAAAGCAATAATCAGAGTTCTAGGATATCTAAAGTATACACAAAACTATGTGTTGCAATATGATAAGTATCCTTCAGTAATAGAAGGATATAGTGACGCCAATTGGATAACGGGCTCAAATGACACAAAATCCACAAGTGGATATGTGTTTACATTAGGAAATGGAGCAATTTCGTGGAAATCATCCAAACAGACTTGCATAGCAAGGTCAACAATGGAATCTGAGTTCATTGCTCTGGATAAAGCCACGGAAGAAGCAGATTGGCTTAGGGGGTTTTTAGAGGACATTCCAAATTGGGAAAAACCAGTACCTCCAATATGTATACATTGTGATAGTCAATCTGCTATAGGAAGGGCAAATAGTACATTGTATAATGGTAAATCGAGACATATTCGTCGTAGGCATAAAACCATAAGACAACTTCTCTCTAATGGAGTTATCACTATAGACTATGTAAGGTCAAAGGATAACATTGCGGATCCACTAACTAAAGGCTTGCCTAGAGAGAAAGTTCAAACCTTATCGATGGGAATGGGTTTAAGACCTATGATCTAAAAGTTTTTCTAAACGGAAACCCCACCTAGTTGACTGGAGATCCCAAGATCTAGGTTCAAAGGGACAACTAAGTTTATAGATAAACTTAATGGCACTGTTAAAATACAGACCATTCCTATGATAAGTCAGTGCACAATCCGTCGGAGAATAGGATAAGCTTAGCTTTTAATGATGTCTATACTGTGGTGTTATAAAAGACCCAAGTGGAGTATTACGGGATACTCTTTATAGAATCACCTACGTGAGTGTGAAGGCGCCGCTTCAAAAAGAATTGTGTAAGGTCAAATTCTTTAAACACTCATGAGACCAAGCAGGTGTTCATGGCAAAAACGAACACAAACAGAGAATCAAGGGGTTTAGAAACACTTAGCGTGTGTTATCTATATATACTTACACAAAAGGCTTACAGTTCAAAGACAATCTAGTCCACTGATCCGCCAGTAGGTTATAACGATAAACACTAGGAAAAGTTCAAGGCCAATGTGCTACTTTTACCGATATGTTAAATGTTTCGCAAAATTTAAGAACAAAATTAAGTAACCTCTCATTCATGTGGGGGATTGTTGGAAAGAATGAGAAGGTTAGTGAAGAAGAGGTTATGAGGTAGTGGAGAAACACAAAGAAAACAAAGTCACACATTGTGTATGTTTTGTGGATATATCTCCATAAATACTAAAGCCCCACATGTTATATCAAACAAATGACATGAAAACATAAGGGCTTGAATGAATGGGCTATGGAGGCTTTGGGCTTTCATATTAAATATTAAAATGTCAAAGATAAGGGCCTTGGGGCTCTTGAGGTCTCTCGTGATAAATGGGCCGCCGACTGTTAAAACGCGCGGAAAAACAGTATTTTTGCGCGGGTGTGAACGTTTGGACGAGCGGATGCATCTGTTCGTCTGAACAGTGATCGGGTGCGACTGGTTGAACCAGCGTGCCTGTACGGACAGTCGCGCCTACCCCAGAAGGGCACCCCTCCGCTGCTATATATAGGCAGCCTGCCAGAGCCATCAAATGCACAGAATTAATTCATTCGATCTCCTTCTTCTTCACTGCTCTGTTCTTAAAAATACTCTCTTGAGTTCGTGTTGCTCTGCACTTGAAAGCGCTTCAAATTGCAGAGACCGGTCCGTTTTATCTTGGGAGACAATTGTTCGATAACCTTCAGCGCCAGTGAGGGAGCAATATTGTTTCAAAGAAACAGATTTACTCTGGACTCGGACGATACTGAAAGGTACTCTTCTTCTTTTTCTGTTTTGCAACGGTTCTGCTCTGTTGCAATTCCGTTCGCGCTTTTCGCCGTTACTAATTCTAAAACAATTCAAATTAGTAACGCTTCTTGACGTGACAATTGGATAGTGACAATTTATTGATTGCTATCAGATTCGTATTGCGTTTGCATTGTTACGAATAACAGTATTATACCATACAGTCAATGTTGGATTGAGTATAAACAAATCAGCTGCCATTCTATACATTAAGTTTATACCACTACTCTGTATAGTGATATTTATGGGAAGTACAAACTGCTACTACAGATCCCTTAATACGTCTCTATGCTGCCAACATGATACTTGTTTCTTTAATACACTTTGGTAATTATAAAGCATGAATAAGATCATACCTGGATACACTAATTCATTTTTCAGTTTCGCTTTGCTGAAATTCGGTAATCGTTCTAAAATTATTTCTTAGTATTATGTAATTTTTTATACCAAAAACATGTATTTGCATTAGAATTGAGATATCAGACTTAATTATCTTATATAAAATAATTCAAAGCAAAACTTAAAGGATTTATGTGTATGGAAATAAGACCTTAAAAAGGTTCAAGCTATTTGGAAACTTGAGATGATATCTCATATCATTCAAGGTTTCTAATATAGAATTTCATTGTGGTATTAGCATTTTTTACTTACATTAGAGCGCATATCACTAAGTCAAAAATTTCATTTGAGACATCGAAAAATTTATATTATTATATTTGAAACCAACCCCTTTTTTTATGGATGTTCTTTACAGGATGAGGTATCCCAATCTCCAACAAAATATACTCAAATTTTAACTTTCTTTTAAGATCTATGTCGAAATATTTTGTATTAGCAAACTTAAATCCAATACTAAATCTTTGTGATGGAGAATTTTAAGGGTATGAAGTACCAAGATCTATAGTGATTGTGTTCTACGACCAAATAGAATAGGCTTAAGATTCAAATATTGATGAACAAAACCAAGCAGCTTCCATTGAGTGAAAATTGATGCTTGAGTGTTCAGTTTTAAAACATACTCAGCCCAACATCATAACCAATCTTAAATGACAAACGTGCTTCATATAATCAAGTGCAATACCAAGCATGTAGTCACTTAAACGTACAGTGGCATCCTTTGATTGTCCGAGTTTCAAATATTTCTTAGATGGGATGCAGTGCACCAAGTTTAAAATTTTAAACCACATAACAAACATGCGTAGTACATGAAGTGTACTAAATATATATATATATACCCGCTGATTGCATAATCAACAATAAAATAGACTATAAATTTATCTGCTATATGAAAATCAAAACCAATTGAGTAAAACATAAGGTATTATGCATTGGATATATGTCGGCTTTGATCTATATCATACACACTATGAAATCCTAAAGGTTTTTGTAGCACTGAGACATGTATATAAAAGCTTCTTGACGGTATGGTGTAAAATAATACAGGAAACCAAATTCAACAAAACTGCATATCCAACTACCCCAATCAGTCAGGCTGAACTTTTAAACATCGATAGCTATAAAGTAAACTAAAAGCTGAATCTTCAGCATACGATTCAAATACTTAAACATCAGGAGAATTTACACTTACAATTAAACTAATCTTTGCCAGTCTAGCATAATACGACGATGATGTGGATCCAGAAATTACAAGAGATGGTGATCTCTGACACGGAAAAAAGTTTGCAAGCTTGCATCTTCTGCACCTACAATTATCGCAGCAACCTTTTCATCTCAAGCCGGTTAAAAATGAAAATGACTCCTCTCAACATCTGCAAGCTGGGGGGAAAAAGGAAAAAATTAGCAGTCAACAATTGTATTGATAGTATATTTTTATATGAGTACTTCAGTAACAGCTGGCAATTGGTAGTAGAAAACCACATTTGTAAGCTTTCTTGGATTCGTAAACTTGAAGAATACAAAACTTTTGTATATTTTTGTGTATATGCATTCACGAATCAACCATTTGTCATAACATAAATAAGACCACTGAATAGCTGTAGTATTATACCATACAGTCAATGTTGGATTAAGTATGAACAAATCAGTTGCCATTCTATATACAGACATATACTGCACTATTATGCATACATATATCAGCTAAAACTATATATAGTTTTTATCATAGTTGTAAGATATGTATGATATTGTGTAATGGAATGATGTGTGAACTGGGAATGCATTATCCATGCAACATCCATAGAAAAGAATATCTTAATCTAAATTTAGACAGGGTAGTATTTATGAAGAGGCAGTGTGAAGAGTGAGTTAATTGAAATACTGAGCTATATGGGAAAAAACAGATGATCAACTAATAGAGCGACAATCTTTTAACAAGGGTGCTACTATTCACACCCCGGTTTACACTTCCGGCCACCTTTATAAATCTAATACAAATGAATATTTTTTATATTCTTCTGGCCACCAAGTCTTATTCTTTCACTCGATTATTCACCACCGTACTTCTTCTAAAAAACACGTACTTCTCTACAATTTCAAACCCAACAAAAACAGATATTCTTCTGTGCCTATTAGAGATGGAAGATGAAGAAAAAAAGAAGTTAAAATTGCTTGATTTTTATTGTTTTCTATTATGATATAGAACATGTTATTAGTGTTTTGTTAATGGTTTCGGTTTTCCATTGCATTTCAGGGTATTTCTTCCGCTCCATTGGAAATTTCAAGCTTGGAGGACATTAAATTTGATGACGTTGTAACAGAGAATGATAATGTAAGTTTTGGCTTGTAGGGTTTTTATCCGTATAACTTATATATCTTCTTTTACAAACTGTTACGTTAATTTTATTTTATTTTTTGTCGTTTGATAGATGGAGTATTTAAATGATGATAAATTGGATGATAAACCTGATAGTTGTGATAATATGATGCAAGATGTTCGTTCAAACAACCAAAAAGATATAAATGTTGATTTACGAATCATTTCACACCGACGAAGTAAGTACTCATTTATAAAAATTAAAATTGCTAATCTGGTTATGAAATTGTATTATGTTATTTTTTTCCTTGAATTATTTGCATGCGTTTAGTTGAAGGTGCCGATGGCCTCATTTTTTTCGTTATTAAATTAAATGGTAGCCAGAAGAGGAAAATTGTAAATGTCGGGGTGCTTTTAGTTTTGGTGGCTAGAAGAGTGAAACGGGGTGCCAATAGTAGGACCCTTTAACAATACGTCCACTTGATATTTAACTTAAATCAGTTATAATGCCATGAAAAATCAATTCAAAATAAAATCATTACCAAACTCACTAATCATCCCCCTTTACTTAATCATTACCTCAATTGATTTGTCTGCAACCCATGTCATCGCCGCAACCGCCAAGGCTTCATGATATGGACGACTGTAGTTGGCCCTAAGATTGAAATTTGTACCCAAACAAATCAGTTCTTCTCATTATTTCAATTATTCATCCTCTCCCTTGATAATACCCATTTCTCCAATCTGACGAAGTCACAAATCAGTTAATGCTTATATTTTGATCCAATACTCATTAAAACCAATTGATTTGGCCCTAAGATTGAAATTTGTACCTCAATTGATTTGTCTGCAACCCATGTCATCGCCGTAACCGCCAAGGCTTCATGGTATGGACGACTGTAGTTGGCCCTAAGATTGAAATTTGTACCCAAACAAATCAGTTCTTCTCATTATTTCAATTATTCATCCTCTCCCTTGATAATACCCATTTCTCCAATCTGACGAAGTCACAAATAAGTTAATGCTTATATTTTGATCCAATACTCATTAAAACCAATAAATATAAAACCCAAAATTATAAAATTCCAAAGTTAGTCAA
Source organism: Allium sativum (assembly GCA_030737875.1). Classification (NCBI taxonomy): domain Eukaryota; kingdom Viridiplantae; phylum Streptophyta; class Magnoliopsida; order Asparagales; family Amaryllidaceae; genus Allium; species Allium sativum. Next base: position 669,914,024 of record CM060913.1, on the reverse strand, counting down.
AATTTAATAGAAATAAATCAGTCTACCTTCTGATAATTCGCAGGATTTGCAGAAACATATTGCCAGGAATTCATCTAAGAAGAAAAAAGAGCATTTGAGTCTAATTACAGAAAATAGCCCCCAGTTGTTAAATGCCAGTTTCATATTCCTCGACCGCCTCAGAAATATTGGAAAATAAGCAGTTCAAACAATCCTAACTATGTAGGTTCGATAATCAAGCAATGCAATTTAAAAAGGTGAATTATACAGGTCTGATAATCAAGCAATGTTATGTACACATCATATAGCAATTTCAGATATAAAAAATTTCAAGAACAATGGTAGAAATGGCTTTTAACATACCATTAACGGCCTGAGCATAACATTGAGCAATCGATCTTTTTGTTGATGTAGCCACAGTGATAATTGATTTTGTCAATTGTCGCTTTCCATTTTCCATTGTATACAGCTTCTGCAAATTTAGAGATTGTTGCAATTAACTCATGGTGCTCTAATGCTAAATTATTTCAATATTCTGTTTTAAAGTCTAATTAGTTGTGAATTCACTGATAGAATCGGATTGATGTTAAAAGGGAGATAATTATAACAACAAATTCAGAAAATATACCAAGGATTAAAGAACTAATTTGTATTCATCGGTAAATTACTCACACTGAATATCAAGGAAGAAAGCCAACTGGCCGTAAGATCAACATCTACACCCAATTTCTCACATTCCCATTCTAAATTAACAGTTTTTTTTTATGTTAAGCACTTGCATAATAATGTATGAAGGTAGTAAGTGATAAAAAATAGTTTATAATAATTAGTTTAAACAATCCACTTCTTGAACAATCCAAAGAAGTTTAAAATTTTACCGTTGATGTGCAGTGGTCCACTAACAGATCTGCAGTAGAGTAGCAGATTTGAGGAAAGGCTGGAATTGTATCACAAATCAAACCATCGGTCGCCAAATCTGAAGTGGAGTAGCAGTTTGAAGGACATAATGAACTTCGACGATAGATCTGACCATCGATTGCGAGATCTAAAAGAGAGTTGCAAATCACATGAAAGATGAAATTTCAGGGGAGATTTAAGCATCGGTTGTTCGGTTGGAGGAGGTGAATGTTGACTAATAACGAAAATAAGAAGAAAGTTAAGGTTGGCAGAAGGAAGAGGCAAATAATCTGGAGAAGGGAGCGTAGAAATACGGTGGAAAAAGGAAGGAAAGAAACGTGGGAGTAACTGCTGTGTTAGTGGCTTATAAGATATGAGAGTGAAAAAGATGGGTCTGTCCTAAGGTTGAGTGGTTGTTTTTATTCAGAGGCGTGGAGGGTGAAGGACTGATGTGGAACAGCGAAAAAGTTTCACCATTCTCAAAGTATTCCTATTATTATAAAAAATATACATATAATAGGCAATAAATAAATAAATAAAATTTAGTAATGTCCTTTGAGTACAACAAATAGATATTTCGAGACTGATAAAATAAGGATATTCCATTGTTAATTAAAGTTTTATGAAAATTATGACCGCTTAGGGTTCATAAATGACATTAATTATTATCAATGGAAATAAATGGTAATTAAGGATAATTAATTTCTTAGGAAGATTATGACCGTAAGGCTCATAAATGACATTTATTATAATCAACGAAGTTAAATGATACTTAAAGATAAATTATTTTCTTAGGAAAATATGACTGTTATTGTCATAAGTGGCAATAACTCTATTAAATAGAATAAAGGAAATAAAACGGGGATTTATGGGGGAACGATTATAGTTTTAAATACTAAGTCTAGTAAGGAAAATAAACAAATAAATAAATATCTTAGTATAAGGAGAATATAAATTTCCATATTTATATAATTTAATATAGAAAAATAAATAAAGAACGGATTTGGTAGGTAGGTAATGGTAAAATATTATTTAATTACCATAGGAAATCATGACACTAAACACTTGGCGTACGCACCGTAAAGTGAAACTAAATGGGAATGACTCAATAACGTATCCCGCTTCATTCCCACAGGAAGAGGCATAAAAGGCTAATTGGGTGCGAGCTTGATAATCATCGCGTATAGTCCGCTTCCTTGGGTCTTAAGTGGCTTGGGTTGAGAAGTCCAATTGGGAGTAGGTCTTCCAGTATAGGGGTCTTAAATGGTGTATGGGAGGCCTACCCAAACCTGGAAATTTAAAATGTCTGGTATGGTCATTCTGTAGGACTATCTATCATACGGGAAGTAATAAACGACTAAGAAGATTATCCAATAAGGTCATCTAGATGGTAAAGCAAAACACCATCTCTCACCTTACATCGGGTATGGGTTTATATGCGTGAATGAAGGAAGCCTTAACTAGTAGGGCCCCGTAGCTAGTGCCCTTTAGTTTATAATAACATTGAATAAATCATCGAGAGGTATTAAGTGACCGACATGCCCATCTAGGGTCTTAAGTGATCGGGATAATCCACTTTATTAATCGATAGTGAAGCTTTAAGTGGTCAATGATGTGCATGTAAATAAGTAAACTCTGTAATTAGGAGTTCACCCTCAATTTAATAAGCATCTATGTTCTGGTTAAAAGGCTTCATAAATATAAGCGGAAATGTTCTATCTTAGTATCGTATTTATGGGTGATGCTACCTCGGGAAGGGTAGTTAGAGTTGTGCATACATGTTTACAAGGTTAGGCAAGAATTACAAACCTTGGAAGGCATACGTCTTGGGTTGAACCAAACGGGATACATCTGTGCTTTATAATCTGTGTTGTGCATTTCCCGTCCACTAGAGTCTTGTTGTTCTGACCCTGCCCACATTACAACCTCCCAGGTTTTCTTTAGAAGGTCGAGTTCTCATAGGTGTATAAGTTTGGATTTCGGTTCTCGTTCTCTCTTATGCTCAATACTGGCAAAGTGACTTACTTTACAAAGGTAGTTACTTGAGTTAATACTAATCTACCAATTCTGTTTCCGTTGTGAGTTACTTTATCGTACGCTGATTATGCTCATGTTCATTTATTTGCAAGTACCAGATATATATGCTTCTCGCTTGGGTGTGTTTGAGTTTCAGTTTTTATCGAAATTTGGGCTCAGAAAAGTGTGGGTGTTATAGTGAAATCCTAATCCTAGCTAAAACTGAACATGGCAGGCATGGCTCTTCTCCTTCGTAATGTGTTGTTCGTTGGATTTTATTTGCAAGGCCATGCATTACTTTTGGTAGTTATATTCCTCTCTGTTTGTTTATATGTGCATTGAAGGAGGAGGATAATTTCATTTGTAGAATATCGGAGTTTCCGAAAATGGTTAAAAAATTAAATAGTGAAAGCATAAACACAATAGACATGGAATTTTTAACTAAGTCATGGGAACATGTACGATTTTTCATATGATGCAGATTTAATTCAAAATTATTCACTCGGCAGTGCAATCATATTCCTTAACGAGGTTGAATCTATGAAATTATTATGGGAACAGGTAAGCTATATTATGGATTTATTATTTTATCTCCTTTTTGCTTTAGAGTAAATTCAGCCAGCACTTAACTTGTTGAATTATCAATGTTTGGTTAAATTTTATTTGCATGTTGAAATTTGTAGAAACTGGCAATCTTAACAAGCATGAACGCACGTGGAAACATTTATGATGTTTAAAATATGGGCTCAAAATTTCTTATGTTCACTTAGTTAGATCCATGTAAATCTGTTGTGAAATTAAGATAGTTGTACAGGAAGTTTCCGCATGTATTAATATTAGTCAGTGTTCACCAATTGTTAGTATTTACAGTTGCTGACTCTGGAGACTCACGTATGAGCTCAGGTTTGCCTTATTTTATTTCCATACGAATACAATAGGTGATATCCATTATCTCTTTGGTTGGGTGATGTTTGTTTTTAGTAACATAATAAATTATTCATCAACTATTACTTTTTCTTCGAACTTATTTACCGGTTGTTTTAGTAAGCATGCAAAGTTATCGGCAATTGCATTGAAGGAGGAGGTTAATTTACATTTGCAGAATATTGGAGTTAGAGCTTTCAGGTATTATCTATCTTCTTCACCAGTGCTCGTGATATAAGAGAGAAAGAGGGAGAGAAATGATATGAATGAGAAGGACCGAGGTTAAGTAAAACTATACAAGACTTGAAATACAATATAATCTTCAAACCTGTGCATATATAAATTATATATCTAAGTTTCACATATAAATCATTTATTAAACTAACATAGATAATATGATATAAATCATAAATAAAAAATGTCATGAACTAACATTATATGAATTTTTTGATATAGATGTATAAAAATCATACACCCCCCGAGATATCATACATATATATAAACAAGTACAGTAAGATATATATAAATTGTGTTCTATTAGTTATAAGAAATAATGGTATGTAAGTTTTGCGAAGTGTATAAATGTAATTTCTATGTAATTGCTGTGCATTTGGTTTGAACGTGGACAGGCTTAGATTTGATAAAGTGTATGCACTACACCAGAAAATATCTTTGGCAGCATTTGGAAAATGTTGTTAAAACTTTTGTTAGCATTTTAATAAACGCTACTACAAGCCCCGCAACCAAAAGTCTGAATTCTTTGGTTGCGTTTTGATACATGCTACCATATGGTTAGCATAGTTGCACTTTTCAAACGCTACTAGAGGTCTGTATATGGGTCACGTTTTGCTTTTCTGCAGTGTTTATTTTATGCAAGTAAAAACTTTTCATTGCATTTATTTTATGCCACTAAAAATCATATGGTTTGCATAGTTTCGTTTTTCAAACGCTACTGAAGATCTATAAGTGGGTAATTTTTTCTTTTCTATAGAGTTTATTTTGTGCCACTAATATGTTACATTTGCTTCAGTAGCAATTCTGAAATGCTACTAAAAGATATTGATTGTTTTGTAACATATTTTACATGCTCTATATACGGTTAATGGCTTATATTATTTTCAGCAACTATTTATATAATAGTCACATTAAAATCAACAACGATCGTATAAAAGTATGATTTAGAACAACAATCAATCATATAATCATCATATTCAAATAATTAAGAATACATTAATCACATAAGCATTTTCCATAACAATTAGATAATAGTAATTTGACAAAACCAGCAAGTTCACATACCACAAGCATTCATAAACAAATTTACATAATAAGTACAATCAAAAACCATAATATATACAATAATTAAAGTCATGTCCATTGTTGCTGATCGTCCTCACTCCAGAAAAGCTAATTATATGCACACAATATTAATTGTTTATTATTAAAACAAACATATAAACAATATTAATAGAACTCGACCATGAATAATTTTTTCCACTGCAAAATTCAGATATGCCCATAAACAATATTAACTCTACGCTCTGTACATCTACATGTTACTGTTAGACGTAAATGCACCCTTATATCTACATGTTAGTAGGTCCAACCCAAGGATATATTTAATGCCCTAGATAAGTTTTGTTTTCTCTCAGTTTCCCCCTTTTTCCTTATAAAACAATAACTATATAAATGTAACACCTAAAGGCTCCAATGACTCCACAATGCACAAAAGATCAACAAGAAGCCAAAAGTAATGGAATAGAAGCTTCACAAATCATTGTGCATAATTTGTTCAAAGACACAAAAAGATGTGTATGGATGTGGCTCTTCTGTCATGGGACTAAATGTCATCTCTATGACATTCATAATTGCAGAGGTATAAGTCCTGCTAAAAAGGATAAAGCAAAACTCAATGACAAAAATATTTATCAAGGGGAATCAATAAGTTACTAGTTCTGCCTTGTGAAATTCCATTAAGAAGTTGCCTAAATATCTAACCATCATTAGAGAAAAGAAAATTGCAAATCAACATCATTAAACGAATCATTATAACAAAAAATGGAAAATACTGTGAACTGGGCTTGAGACAGAAGTACATAAAGAATTTGAATAATCAACACTATTATCCATACTTAGGAAAATGTGAGACCGGATCCTTAAGCTTTGGACTTACTCTATATTCATGTTAACTAGTATAACTACACAACAGTGAAAAAACCCATGTAAGGTGTTTAATATAAAATATAAATTATATTTTTTTTTCAAATCTACCTTGTTGTAAAATATATATAATTCACATAAAATTTATTTGCTGATTAAAAAAGCAGTCTTATTCTATTGAATATTAGTATACTTGTAGGTGAAATCTGAAGTTACTTACAAAAGTGAACTAAATAAGAAAATGGAACGTAAAATTCAGCCACTATGCTCATTCATAGAAAAAGACAATCGAAAGTAAACATCTACGTGCAACAAGTATATAATTTATAAGGAGTACTATTTTTTTTAGTGAACATTAAGTGAACCAAACTTTAAAAGGAGATCCAAATTCAGGTATGCAATATCACATGTTTGATAATGGTAGAAGTTGAAGCAGTATAGGCAAGGGATGACTGGTATTCACAAAGTTCAAGAGTTCTTGTCATAAATGCAGTTGCTCGAATACCCAGCCAGCCTCTTCCTCAAATTTTGCACTACTGAAAAGGAGTGATTAATGTTGAAAATGGGTTGAATAATATACAGCATTAAAAGGAAGAGTAGGTTCATAGAAACGTTTAAAGTAACATTGGGAAAATGATTAATTTGATTTAGCTAAATGAAAGAGAGCCATCTAATATAGTGTATATGATGTTTTAAAAATACATGTGCATCTACCAACGTTGGTTTGGAATATTCATAAAGTTCAAGATATATGCATGTGGGCATGATTTTTCTTAAATAAAGATAAAGTAATTTGTAGGACTGTTATACCAGCGACTTATTTCTGTTTTTATTTTTGCTTTAAAATATGAAAAAAAGGCTAGTTATCACACTATAAATTGCATTATAAATTGCACTAAAAAAAATAAAGACTCTAATCAAGCATCATTCATGTAGTTTAATTGACACTGAGAAAGGTCAAAATATTTTTTGATACTTCAAAGTATTACCAATTTGCAGAACTTCAGATTATTATCAAGTGACTGATAAAGACTCTAATTAAACACCTCAAATTTCTTATATTTCAGATTAGTATCAAGTGGCAAAATTTCATCTTATTCACACTTGCAGTTGCATTGTACATCTATGTTAATAATAAAAGTCACATTAAAAACGTCTACTTTATTCATATTCCAGCAATCATCATCACCGTTTCATACTTAGGGATCATGTAACTTTAAAAAATATAGCACAATATCAGAATTCATCGATTAAAATGAAACGAACCAAAATTTGTCAGTATAAACTAACAATTTTATTAGGTGAACATAAAAAAGAGAGCAAATAATACCTCATTGTTTCTTAACACTTCTACAAACAATGCAGGACACCTGTCTAAATCATAAACTTCAAGCTCAACATTGTCCTGTTTAGATTGTTTGCACCATATCTGAACCACTGGCTGTTGACTCCACTTAAAAGAAAATTCTCGGCAGAACCTCACAAAGCTGCATTGATCTTATACAGGAAAAAAAGATAACGCAGAGTAAAATAACAGTCATTGTGACAAAGTTAAGACTCAGAATCAATATCATGTTGTTGGGATCCCTCCTTAATTAGAGAGTTTCTAGAAAATTCTAGATCTTTCTAGATAAATCTAGAATTTTCTAGAATGTTCCGGAGAACTCTACAGAAGTGTAGAACCCTCTAGAAGCTTTTGGAAGAGTGTGGAACCCTTTGGAATATTCTGGAGATGTGTGGAACCTTCCGGAACCTTACGGGAGAGTATGACCGGAGAACTCTAGAGAAGTGTAGAACCCTCTAGAAGCTTGTGGAAGATTGTGGAACCCTCTGGAATATTCTGGAGATGTGTGGAACCTTACGGAAGAGTATGACCAGAGAACTCTAGAGAAGTGTAGAACCCTCTAGAAGCTTGTGGAAGAGTGTGGAACCCTCTGGAATATTCTGGAGATGTGTGGAACCTTCTGGGACCTTACGGAAGCGTATGGAAGGATGCATAAGAGAATGGAAGAGTGTAGAGATTTCTAGAGAGTACGGAGCATTCAAGAAAATCAATCTCCACTCTTCAATGCAAGTAATCTCCAACATTCATCATGGAGGTTGAGTGGTATAAATAGGAAGAAGGAGCCTTATTACTATCCATCCTATAATCCAAGAAAGAAAGCCACTCTTTAGAGTGAGAAAAAATTGTGAGTTAGAGAGAGTCTCTTTGAGATAAAAGAAAGATAGCTTGGGAAGTCTTTATCCTCAAGCTTGAGTGAACCACTGAGTGTGAGTTACTTTTGTAAACCAAGAATCCAAGAGAGAAGCCACTCCTTGGAGTGAGATCCAAGAAAGAAGCCACTCCTTAGAGTGAGATCAAAGAATCCAAGAATCCAAGAGAGAAGCCACTCATTGGAGTGGGATCCAAGAAAGAAGCCACTCCTTAGAGTGAGATCGAAGAATCCAATAATCCAAGAGAGAAGCCACTCCTTGGAGTGAGATCCAAGAAAGAAGCCACTCTTAGAGTGAAATCGAAGAATCCAAAAATCCAAGAATCAAGAGAGAAGCCACTCCTTAGAGTGAGAAAAACTTGAGAGTTAGAGAGAGCCTCTTTGAGAGAAAAGAGATATAGCTTGGGAAGTCTTTATCCTCAAGCTTGACTGAACCACCGAGAGTGAGTTACTTTTGTAAACATAATATTGTAATCCTACTATTCTTTTGTGTAGTGGAAGAATCTCCATATTGGAGAATTATAAACTCTTGTGCTCCCTTTGCTACCTTTAATCTTAAAGTGCCTATCTTAACTTCACGAAGCGGGAAAGACCAAGATTTCCCTAATAGTGGTATCAGAGCAGGTTCATTCGTAGCTGTAATAAAGCTCGTGTAAGTTCAAGATGGAGGATAATGACGCTCACTGATGAGGGGGAGCCTCAAAGCTATAAAGAAGAAATGAGCGATTGTCATAAAGAAGAGTGAAGGATGGCCATGCAAGAAGACCATGCAAGAAGAAATGCAATCCTTGCATGAGAATAACACATATGAACTAGTGGATCTACCAAAAGGAGAAGAGCTTTGAAGAATAAGTGAGCGTATAGAATCAAAACCGTAGAGAACCGTTCAAAGCCTCGCTACAAAGCTCGGTTAGTCGCCAAACGATTAGAAAAGGAAAAAGTATTGATTTTGAAGAGATTCTCTTCCATGGTAAAATTGTTATCAATCCGAAGAGTCCTCGAAGAAAAGCAAATACATCTTGACAAGGTTCACACAGATGAGAACTAGTCTGACAAGATGACCAACGTAATACCAATAAAGAAGTTTGAAGACTGCTGTCAAGGTGTCGGTTTACTACAACCCCCAATTAAGTCGGGAGGGGGAGATTTGTTGGGATCCCTCTTTAATTAGAGAGTTTCTAGAAGATTCTTGATCTTTCTAGAGAAATCTAGAATTTTCTAGAATGTTCTGGAGAACTCTAGAGAACTGTAGAACCCTCTAGAAGCTTTTGGAAGATCATGGAACACTCTGGGATATTCTGGAGATGTGTGGAACCTTTCAGAACCTTACGGAAGAGTATGACCGGAGAACTTTATAGAAGTGTAGAACCCTATAGAAGCTTGTGGAAGAGTGTGGAACCCTCCGGAATATTCTGGAGATGCGTGGAACCTTCCGGGACCTCACAGAAGCGTATGGAAGGATGCATAAGAGAATGGAAGAGTGTAGAGATTCCTAGAGAGTGTGGATCATTCTAGAGAATCAATCTCCACCCTTCGATGCAAGTAATCTCCAACATTCATCATGGAGGTTGGGTGGTATAAATAGGAGGAAGGAGCCCTATTACTATACATCCTATAATCCAAGAAAGAAAACCACTCTTTAGAGTGAGAAAAACTTGAGAGTTAGAGAGAGCCTCTTTGAGATAAAAGAGAGATAGCTTGGGAAGTCTTTATCCTCAAGCTTGAGTGAACCACCGAGTGTGAGTTACTTTTGTAAACCAAGAATCCATGAATCCAAGAGAGAAGCCACTCCTTGGAGTGAGATCCAAGAAAGAAGCCACTCCTTAGAGTGAGATCGAATAATCCAAGAATCCAAGAGAGAAGCCACTCCTTGGAGTGAGATCCAAGAAAGAAGCCACTCCTTGGAGTGAGATCGAAGAATCCAAAAATCCAAGAATCAAGAGAGAAACCACTTCTTAGAGTGATAAAAACTTGAGAGTTAGAGAGAGCCCCTTTGGGAGAAACAGAGATAGCCTGGGAAGTCTTTATCCTCAAGCTTGAGTGAACCACCAAGAGTGAGTTACTTCTATAAACATACTATTGTAATCCTATTATTCTTTTATATAGTGGAAGAATCTCCATATTGGAGAATTATAAACTCTTATGCTCCCGTTGCTATCTTTACTCTTAAAGTGCCTATTTTAATTTCACAAAGCAGGAAAGACCGAGATTCACCTAACACATGTGAACTGACAATGGTGCTCTCATATTGAAGATAATTCGTTTAAGCAAAATCTTTAAGATAATATTCTAACTGACTAGTTGATGCATTGTCCATTTTGATACAAAGCGGAAGCTTTCAAAACCATAAACAAACTGCAATCCTATTAATAGATAATCGTTGGCACTTCCAGCTGCACTTATAAATGTTTATAAACTCAACGTAATTGAAAGAGATGAAATTTCATTATTGATGGCTTTTGTAAATAAATCTGGTTGAATGGTTTTTATTTATTCAGTAATGTCTCAAAGCATTTGGAAATGGTATGAAGTATGCAACTATATGCTATCATCCTGTATTGTTTAATCACCTTGGATGGGGCATGCTGTGCATATCCACTTGTTAACGTACTTTGCAAATTACTAATAAAATATCGATTCGTTTAAGCCACATTTGACTTTATAACATTATTAAGTTATTTAATTCTACATAAACGTGACCACAACCACATGTAGATGAAATATGTAATACATTTTTTAAAGTAGTGTAAGTAATTACAAGGTCTTTAACTTGAAGATAAGTTGAGAAATTAGTCAAGGTTTAGACAAGCAACTGATAAATTTGTCGAGCAAAGATGTTTGTAGCTACTCCAAGTCCAAACCTTCCTTTCTCCGTTTAACACGGAATAAGTTATTTTAAATGATATTAACATTGACATACTTTTTGGAAATTATAATGTAGAGGAAACTATAAACATGAACGTATTTAGGACAACAAATAAGAAAAGTTATCATTTCAATAATAAATACACATCGTATGTGCTAATTATTATAAAACAAGGATAAAAAACCAATCATTGCACATAATAACCATAGAAAGGTCACCTTAGGATGCAGCAAAAGGAAACATTAAACAATTAAACTGCCTATCGAATGCGAGATAGGTCTTCCTTTTCAATTTTAATGGCCACCATCCACCTCGAGTGTCACCCCACCGCAAGCCATCGACGCCTCCGCCTTTCATTTCAAAGTCGTGCCTTGCGTTGTCAGGTTCCATCGCACCCTAGCCACCGCGTCATCTCGAGATGCGTTAAAACTACCATCATCCCTTGCTCCAAATTTTTTCGTTGTTTTTAAAGGTGAGTTTTGCTCATGATTTTTTCTTTGTTCAAACACTTCAATATCAATTCGAACTAAATTATAATAGTTGATTTTGGTTTGGTTGTGGGATGTCTTGTGTTAATATTTCATGTTTAAACATGATTTTGCCTGATCAGCTGCGTTAGCAATGTGTTGTCCTGCATTGAGTTACTATATATTTATACATACTCGAGTTTTATATGTATATACATATGTCTGTATGTGTATATGAAAGAGGTTGTGTATTTCAAACTTGCTATTTGTATTCGTCATGGCATTTGTTACCTGTTTGCTGGCCCTTCTTGTTGTGTATGTAGACTCATAATTAGTGTGAAAATTTCTTTCTTGGTCATGTTGAAGTAAAACTTATGCTTGGGGCTGAGCTATTTTGGTTTCAAGTGCTTATCTTATATCCTTGCGGAGGAATACATTCCTTATTTTCCTATATGAATAACATGAAAGTTAAGTTGACATGTTTCTGAAATCCACCTCATATTGGTTAGGATACTAGGCTGGAATTTTTTATGCTAGGTTACTAGAATAATTGCATTCTAGGTTGCTTATATTGGTTCGGTCATCCTCTATATATCGGCCTAGTGAAGTTATTGTCTTAAGTTTTGTTAAGTATTGCCAGGTAAAAGTAAAGAAACATCATATATAAGTAACAAGCATAAGTAGCTTTAAAGATTTATCTTCTGGAAAAAAGAAGAACCGAAGATAGTTGTTATGTGTGATAATATGTGCTAAAATTACGTGACTAGTATTTTAGTCAAATGGCCTATCAAAAAATGTTTGGAACAACTAGAAGATTTTTGGTTTCACTGATCAATGAAATTTTTATAGAACTTAATTATTCGAGTTGTCCTGCTAACAATATATGATTTGAAATTGCATATACAATATAAACCGTTATGACCATGACTGTTTTGAATGTGATATAAAATTATCATCCATAAAGGAGCATCTTATGCTTTATTATCCGGCTACTATACATTAATTGTAGAGCCAATCAGACTTCGATTTTCTTTATGAACTAATGCATCACGTTTCTGACAGGACAAGGATAAGAAATTAGTCGGGCATTTCAAATTTAACATGCAGAATGAAGGACTATATTAAAAAAAAAAACTGGAGTCCTAAAATACCTAAAAGTCTGCCATCTTGATAATCATTTTAAATTTGGAAGTTGGGCATTATGTTGCATGCTATGCAACCCTACATGATATCGAACCATTTACTTGCTGCATATTTTTTTTCCATTTAAATTTTATACTTTGTTATGGATTAGACCCAAGTTTATATATTATTTCTACTAGCTTTCTTGGATGACAAGCTTGTATATAATTTGAGATATCTGGTAATAACATGGTTTTAAGGAATGTTTAAACTTTGGGTTTTGAAGTAACTATTGTGGGATTTTTTTAAAAAGCATGCAACCCTTATATATATATATATATGTGTGTGTGTGTGTGTGTGTGTGTGTGTGTGTGTGGGATATCCAACTCGTGTATGTATATGTATATGTATATGTTATATACACTTATATGCACCGGGATCATCTCATATATATGCATCCATCATCTAAAATAATATTTGTAATTGGTACCCTTCCTGTGTAAGATAGGATGAATCATTCTTACCTTTCTTTAAGATTGGTTGGGTCATTATAACATGCATGGTCTTGACTTGAATTGCTTTAGATATGCCACTATGCTTCGAGCCACTGTCCTCTGTACATGCATAGATATAATCGTCATTATTGCATGGCTTTCAACCTAAAGTGCATATATTAGCATTTTTTCCATTTGTTACCTGAACATGCTAAGGCACTACTATGAATCACTAACACATATTCTTTGATTTTGGGTAACTGGACACATGCTATTTGGATATTTGGCTAAATGAACACATATTTGTTCACCTATGTAATGTCCATTTTACACGTATTGGGGTGCATTTGTGTGCATTGAAACATACAGATACATTCAGTGCATGAAGAAATTTATTAATTACTGGCCTTAACAGAAACTCCAATCACTTAAATAAGGCAATCACCTTGTTTTCCCTCTCAGGCCGGGCCACATATATTCATTCTTGCGTATGGTTCTTTGATTTGCAAATTGAATTTTTGGACCATGATGTTTAACTGAACATGTGCTCTATACAAATCATTTCGACTGTAAATCCTTGGCATTTAGCATGTATCTCTTGTTTGTTTAGAAATTTGAAATTTGCATGGGCTTAATTATGCACAACATTATAATGATCGAGTATTTTGGGCATAGTCAAAAAACTTACTTCTTTGAAGGGTCAACTATTGTAATTTAGTATTTTATTGATACTGATTTATTTAAACAATGATTAATCCTGACTCGAGTGTTTTATGTTTTCGCATGGAACACTCGGGTCAATCCTGAGTGTTACAGATTTAGAGATTACATCTTAGGATTTGAAGATTGGCAAAGTTGGGATTTCGAAGATGTGCGCACTCTGAAGATTTAAAACAGTAAATATTTTCTTGTATTTAAATTGTATTTTACATTCCGCTATATAGAAAATATTGTATCAAAACTGTAACAATTTGAATTCCGATAGACAGAATTTTTTTCAAAATTCAAATCTATCAAAACCCGTGTTGGTTTTTCTGGTATCTTGTAGAAAAGACAGAGATAATAAACATATCAGAGCTCAGAAAAACATCTCACGGTAGAATGGAATAAAATATAATATAATCAAAATATAGCCTTACCCAAATAATAATCCTACCTAACCAGTATCCAAACCGATCATATCTCTGCCACAAATCTAACCTACGAGTTTGTTATAAAGAGGAGGTCAGAACATAAGTTTTGGTGACTGGATTTAAACTATACATTTTGGATAACCCTACATATACCGTTCATTTACATTTTCTTATTTATTAGGTTACTGAAGTTAATAGCACTCAAGGCTTACACACACACGTCATATCCATCAACTCCCCTGTAGATTAACATAAGGGTCCGTTTGGCATAGGTCCCTGTTAAGGTTTTAAATTAGGCTCAGTTCCAGTCCAATTTTTCATGTAAATTAGATCCCTATTTTTTTGAAATTTCATTAAAAAAATATTTAAAAAAATCATGAAAATTCAGTATTAAACAAAAAAACATACATGCCAAAAAAATCAGGTGTCAAACAATTGAAAACCAAGTCAAAACCCAAAAATACGAACGACATGCGAAACACCATGTTTTTGCATCAAAACATGCACCTATTCGTAAATAGTTGCATACATTCATACTTATATTTCAGTGTTGCGCCAACCTGCAGGATAAATGCATACATGTATGCAATTAAACAACAATATATGCATCTTTTTATACATATATTCAAAGTTGGCCTGTTTTTTTCAAGCATTCACGGTTTTCAGGCATTGTTGCATTCATTCATGCACTTATACAAAATACATGCATACATTCATGCGCATATTCAGAAGATATCGTCCCTTTTAAATTTGTTGCACACATGCATGCTATATACAGAATAGTAGCATTCATGTATGCAACTATTCGTAACACCAGAATTTCAGTTCAACTTTGTATGCATACGTGTATGCAACTATTACAAATATATGCATGCATGTATGCATATATTGGTCCAGATTTTCAACAGCAAACACTATATGAATATATGCATGTATGTATGCTACTATTGGCAATAGTTGCACAGAAGTATGTAACTTTTTTTTCGTGGACTCATGTGGATGTTTCTTGAATTAGATTTTTTTTTTTTTTACACACCTGAGACCGCCTTTTTTTGGTCAAAAAAGGCAAAGGGTGGAAGTGGGCAGAAGAATAGGCGGAAGTGGCAAAAAGTTTGGGCTGCAGCTTAAAAAGAGGGGGTGGGTTTATATACAAACTTTGGGAGGGATGTTGCGTCCATTTTAAACTTAGATAGGGACCTAGCCTAATTTCCACTTAACATAATATAGTATATACGTAATTACCCCCAAATTAAGGTACGTCCCAAGGTACCCCACTCGCATGGTCTCCGCCGTAACGCCACATGAATATACTCAATACCTCATCCTACGCCAGAGCGACGTATGGATCTCTACATAACAACGCTACATTCCGCATAGAACCGCCATCGTCATGCTAAGTAAGCGTATGGACTGCCACCTTTGAACCATTCGATCAAATCAGATTCTATCATAGAGTAATGCCCTAGTGTCTACGATACACCACCCGGAGCAGACATGCATGTATCTAGACTTTCTCACGTACGTATCATTAATCGTACTCGATGGCTCGACCTTGATGATATACCATTCGGAAACGGTATGCATGTATTCGCGCGTATTATCGATCGTGAACCGACTTCTGCAACAGGGCTATATCAGATACATGGAACTCGGCCTGGAGCCTTTTCAGGTATCTGTGTACGAAGATGCTATAGTCTGCATTTCCAGTGGCTATGGTCCCACCCGTCCCCTCCCTCAACTAGTGAAAGACTGTAACATCCCTCTCGAAAAGCTAACACAAAGATTTTTTAGCACAGTGGTTAGTGCACGGTGTTGCTTTCCGGGAGGTCGAGGGTTCGAATCCCGTATGTGTCACATTTGGTATCAGAGCCTATACCCAGCCGGAATTGTGTGTGTAATGCTGCGGATGTCAGTCAGTGTGGTACTAATGCGGGTTACATGCACAACGCCTGGGTGATGAGTGATATGAGCCAACGAGGGCGTTGGGCTCTTTAAGGTGGGTAGTATTTAACACCCCTCTCGAAAAGCTAACATAAAGATCTTTTAGCACGGTGGTTAGTGCGTGGTGTTGCTTTCCGGGAGGTCGGGGGTTCGAATCCCATGGGTGTCACAAAGACAAACAGAATTGAGAGCTAGTGAAGTAGCCTAGAAAAACAGCAAACAACATCCTAATTGGCCGATCCCGCAACCAAAGCCTCGACAGCGAAAGGTAGATGATCTATAGGTTCAGCTCTCCGTCTTTCCGCATCACGCATCACGCTGACTGCTGACGGTTGGTACCCGACGAATGCTATCAAACAAATAGTTAGACCTGCCAAAGGCAACCCGATTAAAATGGTCGTAACCTGCCTAGTCACAAGGCAGCCGGATCGTCGAATTACCTATGCCACCCTACAGCCTTTTGACTGCCCCCTATCGTGACTGTCAAGGTATACTCACCGGGTAGTAACGCGCAGACCTAACCTCTGCGAGCACAGCCTGAACGCTGCCACCACACAGAGGACTAACTGGAGTACCCTTCACGTCCCCGGAAGCTACATGCTTCCCCTTTCAGTCCTTCGGAGCCAGCAGAATATCAGCAAATCAGGCAGAATAATCAAATGGACGTACATTCCCCTCATGCCTCATGACACCACGATGATCTACCCCGTTGGGTTATTCACCTTCAAATATACGGACTAGTCCAAGCGCCTTGGGTTAATGTGTTATTATACCCTATGTCTAATCATTTAATTACGCGCCTGCTCTGCCTTTTTAGATTTCCATTTAATTTGGTTATTTCAAGTCATATTGTCTTCTTATTCAAGTTACCAAGTTCTCCTTGCTTATTAATTCCAGTCATATAACTTAACCAATTTAAGTTCATAAATAAGTCTTTAACATGTTATTCTTATCAGCAGATTTTATATTGTCGAGTTTATAGATAACATGTCCTTCTTATTAGCAAGATTCAAACTTTCAAGTTTGCAGATTATGTAACACCCCACCTCCGCTAGGGTCACTCACAAAGGGAATGCACTAGGTTTGGAGGAGTATTATTGGTAAACATGCACAGAAATATTACAAGACAGAACATATATAAAATAGCGGAAGTAAAATCAAACTTTCATAACATGAATAAATAAGGTCTAAAGCCTTTTTACATCAGAGTACATCAAAACCTGTCTTGCAATAATAAAGAAGCATAAAGACTTTTTCATAAATTATTCCCCAAGAAAAAGCAGTAAAGTAGCCATAGCCAAGAAAAATCCAAGCCATCCATGATGACCTTCAAGCAGAAGAAGTCCGAACTAATCAACAGTATTTCCTCCCTGTAACCTGGGGGGGAAACAGAAGAAAAAAGGCGAAACAAAACGGGTCAGTCAAAAAGACTGAGTAAGCCCTATCTACTATTAGTATAAAAACTAGTAAAGTTAACTGACATGAGAAACTGAGATGAACATAAGCATGATAACAAGATAGATAAGCTAAATCAAAATAACAGGATGAACTACTGAACTCAGATAAACTAAGATGTCATGATAAATTACGATGTCAAGACAAAACAAGGTACCACATCGTCAGGTTCCTATCAAGTATAATATCCCAAGATATCTATCACGTATAACGTCCCATGGTATCTATCCTGTATATCTGCTCTGCACCTACCGTACTAGTACCCCAACTGTATTACGTGTTATCCGTGAATGACCCTTACTCAAAAGTCGTGTAATGGTCCATGTCAACCTAATATGCCGCATATATAGGTTACTCAACTCATATGTTTCTTTCCATGAATAAGTTCAGTCCTTTGCCGTAGGCCGTACGGACTTTCCCATTTTAAACGTTTTATCCTTGAAGTTGTTTTGGACTGCAACCCTTGATCTAGTTGTGTTTCCTTACCATGAACTATCGCGCGTCCACTTAGGATTTATGCCACCTAGGACCGCTAGGGATTTTGCTACCTAATGAACGTTTCCGTGTCTCGGTTTGGGTTTTGGCCACCTAGGACCACTAGGGATTACGCCACCCGTCAACCGCGCCCTTGATCCCACGTATGTATCATGAATCGTTTTCCATGTCTAGATGCACATGTTCCCCAATGTGCCATCCGAGTTCCGTGCCAGGGCAAATCAAGAAATACGGAACTCGGTCGGGAGCTTTAAATCGTCTGCCGATGCAGATATCAAGGTCTGTTTTTGTACCCGTGGCTATGGTCCCACGTGACCCCTCCCTCAACTACTGAAAGGCAATCCAAGAAAAATCATGTATAAGAACTAATCCACGGCCCCACTATAGCCCACTTCCCTACGGGCCAACCTCACCCATGACTCGATAGCAAGCACATGGTCTGTTGGGGGTTCTCTGCCTTTCCGTATGTACACAATTGACTAAAGATGGTAGGTAGTCGGCGATGCGCTATCCAGGGCAAAAACAAGAATCGTCGACTCCACGCTAATCCATCCCAGTCTTTAGGTTGCTCGCATAGCAACCAAGGCATACTCTTGGTCCTTCTAACGCAGACCTTAACCTCTCATGGGCCTAGTATAATTACCTGGCAGCCCACAGAGGGATCCCAAGAATATCCTCACGTCCCCCGAAGCTTCCACTTCGGCACTCAGTGCGCTGGAGCTTTTATCCAAGTCAGATAACTTGCTCCCCCTCGTATACTAAGCGGTGACCTACCGTATCAGGTTACTCATCGTTTTGAGAATTAGTCCTATGTCCTTAGCTAAGAATTATTACTTAGTTACCCTTAACTAAGGTTTACTACTTAGCTTCCTTTCCCGTTATCCTTGATTAACCACGGTTTTCTACCTAGTTCTTCTAGCTAGGGTTTGTCTATTGGGTTAAGTGTTATCATTCAAGTCCATGACTTAACCCGCCCACGAATCACGTCAAAGATTGGCTAAGTATTTAAGTTCAAGACTTAGTCCCACAAGTTGGTTAAGTGTACCCAGAGGCTCATGACTTAACCCTATCAAGTCAAATTGGTCAAGTACTAGCTTACCTTAATCCTATCGGGTTATCTTGCTAGATCGGTTAAGCATATATTATCTTAATCCCATCAAATTATCGAGTCGGATTGGTTAAGTATAGGTTGGCTTAACCCCATCCTCTAATCGTACTACAATGGTTAAGTATATTCTAAAAAAAGGTCTTGTGACTTAACCTTATCAGGTCCGCGTATTAGATTGGTTAAGTGTAAGTTACTTAACCCCATCAAATCATCATGTATAATTGGTTAAGTATAAGTTGCTTAACCCCATTAAATTATCACGTTAAGTTGGTTAAGTATTGGTTACTTAACCTCATTGAATTACCGAGTTTAAATTGGTTAAGTGTTTAACTTAACCCCATCGAATTACCGTGTTTAGATTAGTTAAGTGTGGATTACTTAACCCCATCTAATTACCGTGTCGGATTAGTTAAGTGTAAATTACTTAACCCCATCCCCTAATCATCTTGTATGGTTAAGTGTCATTAAGAAAACTTACTTAACCTTGCCGAATTATCATGTTGGATTGATTAAGTGTTGGTTAATTTAATCCCCGTCCACTAGTCGTATAAAAATGGTTAAGCGTCATTAGGCAAATCAAATCACTTAACCTACCCAACCTTGTCATGTTTTGTTAAGTATCATTAGCCTAACCAATTTACTTAACCCATTTACCCATGTCATATTTGGTTAAGAGTCATTAATCAAATTAACTTAACCCTATCATGTGGCATTAATTACTTAATGCACCCCAACCTCTCACATTAGACTTTGTTGTCGTTACTAGTTAAGCCGGTCGGTTCCGGGTAGCTTTACACCACAACTTGGTCTAACCTCGGGTTCAAGCACAACATGACCAACTTCTCACATTGGGTCCTATTGTTTGCAACTACTAGTTAGGCCGGTCGGTTCCGGGTAGTTTTACGTTGCAAACTCAACCCAACCTCGAGTTGGCCACTTTCATGTTTAGTCTAGTGTCATGTTCATAGTCAAGTTTTCAAGCAATTGGGTAGACCTAACTTAATAGGTAAATTCCCAATGGGTAGACCTAACTTAATAGGTAAATTCCCAAGCTTATGTTTTTATGCATACTTACATGTCAACTTCCATGTTATATTTTAAGTCATGCTTTCAAGTATAAACACATGTCATATTTAACGTTACATGTTGTCATGTTTATACCCATTTACCCAAATCATGTTCATGCCATTATATTTCCCTCATAATGTGACCCCAACGCTTTTAAACTCGCACATACGTTCGCAACAACGTAATGGACTAAAAGAAGATACTTGACAAAGGCATGAGAAAAATGGATATTAAGCCACAAGTTAATCATGGTGGCAAATGAGGCACAAATGTGTTCATTAGCTTGCATGTTACATTCTTAAGCCTCACAAAGACATGCATAAACCCAAACTTGCAACATAAGCGAATCATGGTGACAAATGACATGGAATGATGACTAGAAACTCGCATATATCATCATATAAGGGTTATGACTTCATATGCAAGTTGACATAAAAGGTATGAAGGTTCTCATGTTGCATAATGCAACATTTCAACATAAAGGTTGTAGCTTTTAGCTCATAAGATCAAGATGATGACTTCATAAACTTGCATGACATGATAGCACAAATCATACCCAATGATCAAACCCAAATTTGCAACATGAACATTTAACTTCATAGTTAATATCTAAGAGTAGGGAAAGGGCTTACATTGCTATTAAGGCCTAAATCGTTTACACTAAAGCTTGTAATGAAGCCTATGCATGCCATCACCCAAAAACCCAAAGATGGATGCTCCAAATCAACAAAAACACCATCTTTATGAACAAAGATCAAAGCTTTTGCCTTGGAATCAACTTGAGAAGCTCTCATACTAACATAGGGACTCTCTAACACTCTCATGATCATGAAACCTCTCATAGAAATGAAGTTGAGGCTAGGATAGTTGAGTGGAGGCCATGAGAGTAGAAATTTGGCCATAGTTTAGTTACATGAGTGAATAATGAGGGTTTAGGGGTGGGTTTAGGGTCTTTTTATAGAGATTGGGATAGTTTTAGACCCTTAGATTAACCCTAGGACCAACCTGAGCCGTCAGATTTCAAACCAGGCCCAAAAACCTAGCCAAGATAGAAGATAGGTGCACCAGGCCAGAATCAGCCGACAGGGCAAGTCGACAGCCCTGTCGACTTGCCTGTCGACATGCCTGTCGACTTGCAAGTCGACAGCCAAGTCGACTTGTCTGGGCGGGAATTTTCCCGCCTGGCCCCATCTCTGCATGTTTCGAAATTCAAATTTCCCGAAAACTTCTTTGGGCCTTAACCGGGTCATACGGACTCCGATTTACAAAATTTCGGACTCTATTTCGCGTATTTTTCCGAGACGAACGCAATGGCATTGCCCTTTTACTTGATTCATAATTTAAAATTAAATTTTGCCTTGATTCTCGTTTTAACATGTTATCGAAATACGAGTTGTTACATTCTCCCCACCTTTTAGGATTTCGTCCCCGAAATCTCCAAGTTAGGAAGAACATATCCTACCATCCATCATCCATCTACTCAAAACATCATCCACAAGCAATCATTGTCCTTAGATGATTTCTAATGCTATATGAATATATGCAAAACGTGTGTGTACATGTTCCTTAGCTAATGCTAATGATCAGGCCTGAATAATCTTTCTAATGCAAAATATGTATAGTGCCATGAATCCAACATGTATGCAAATAGTCCTACCCATATAGGTACTATATGCGTGCACAATCATTCATTCATATGCAACAACCGCATGATAATACATTCGATTTCATCCATAAACAAGTATAAATACTCGTGCATATGCAATATGAAATGTGACCGAGTCGAGCTAGTATCTAATGTGTATTCGCGCATCCACGAGCAACCACTTGCAACCATATCAATCATAACATGTTTCAAATACATGTTTACATCCATAGGGTTCTACCCAGGATTCCCTGAAATAGGGTCGAGAAGATAAACAAGACAAACTCCTTATGGGGTTTGTAACAGAAAATAGGACCAAGAGGATGTCCACAAAAGATAGCCTACAAGTAAGCTCTACAGAAAACAGGGATCAAGGATACACTCCCAAAAAGAGATATCGTGCGCGTATCTAGTCTTTGACCATCAAAGTCGTACTCCCTTGAGCTCAATTCCATTGTGCCTTGACCGTCTTTTAACTTCGCGATTTCGTAGCTTCTTATTTCCTGTTTCCATAACATGAGCTGGAACTCATTCCTTCGTCGCCTCTCGTTCCACTTGCACTTATCTTTCACTAAAATACTTGACGCACACATGACTGCATACTCATGATCTCATGCAAGCTTTCCAAAATTCACTAGTGAATCTCGGACCTCGTACCATAAGGTATTCCACGTAGAAGAGCTTTCTCTTGAAAGTAAACAGATGCCAACCAGGTTATCAAGCGCACTTACTAGGGTGACTTCTATAACCCATGCATAAGTGAAATAAACCATCCGTCTTATCGGCGAACACCACTCGATCGGGCTCCAAATTTCCAATAAAGGCATCCAGGGATTCTAAGTAACTAGTCATGACAAATCCTCAAAAAGATTACACGATACTTCGAGGGTATTACCAAGGCTAGTCAAAAGTCTAACTACCCTCCTATCAAAACCGGGAGTGGCACCCCTTACTGGATAACCACCTTATCCCTAGAATCCATCCATAGCTTATAAACATAAGCATTATTTCCAAACTCAACACTTGGCCTAGACATTCTCAAATCCAAACAAGTCATGTATACATGGACTGACTCTCCAATAGGACTTTGAGACAAAAATTGGGATTCCCTATTATGCTAGTACTTAAGGTGCAGAGACTCTACTATCGAAGCAGACTTAAATGATACGATGATCAAACCAAAGTCCTAACGGGATGATAGAGAAGAAAAGCTAAACCTTTAACAAGATCGTTACCCTCCTTCCGAGGTACCCTAGACATGAGAGCATACCACTGCCCTCCCGATGATCTTGTCCTTGTCCCATGATACTTAACTATCCGTCCCGTTCCACCATGCCGAAGGTACTCTCTCGTCATGGGTTTCATTGTTCATCTTTCTCTCTCATTCCGGGTTGAGCCATACCAACAAGTTAAACTCGTATCCTTTATCCTCTTTCTCATTATCCTTTCTTATAAGGCGGCTACTGGTCTCCCGAGAACAACCTCCATCGCATGGAAAGCGCTTTCGTAGATAGAAAAGACTAGTCGCAGTTAAAACCACTATGACTACAGATGGAGGAAAGAAAGGAAAGGAGATTCAATCAAGGAAACAAGGATAGTGCTAATGGCCTTTGGGGAATAGCCTTTATTCTTTTTAAAAGAAAATTTTCTTGAAAAATGCTTCTTTATAAACGGTTTTCCAAATAGTTTTCAGAAGGTTTTAAAAGCTTTTGCCCAGTCTGGTAACCTTCTGCTCTGATACCAAATGTAACACCCCACCTCCGCTAGGGTCACTCACAAAGGGAATGCACTAGGTTTGGAGGAGTATTATTGGTAAACATGCACAGAAATATTACAAGACAGAACATATATAAAATAGCGGAAGTAAAATCAAACTTTCATAACATGAATAAATAAGGTCTAAAGCCTTTTTACATCAGAGTACATCAAAACCTGTCTTGCAATAATAAAGAAGCATAAAGACTTTTTCATAAATTATTCCCCAAGAAAAAGCAGTAAAGTAGCCATAGCCAAGAAAAATCCAAGCCATCCATGATGACCTTCAAGCAGAAGAAGTCCGAACTAATCAACAGTATTTCCTCCCTGTAACCTGGGGGGAAATGGAAGAAAAGAGGCGAAACAAAACGGGTCAGTCAAAAAGACTGAGTAAGCCCTATCTACTATTAGTATAAAAACTAGTAAAGTTAACTGACATGAGAAACTGAGATGAACATAAGCATGATAACAAGATAGATAAGCTAAATCAAAATAACAGGATGAACTACTGAACTCAGATAAACTAAGATGTCATGATAAATTACGATGTCAAGACAAAACAAGGTACCACATCGTCAGGTTCCTATCAAGTATAATATCCCAAGATATCTATCACGTATAACGTCCCATGGTATCTATCCTGTATATCTGCTCTGCACCTACCGTACTAGTACCCCAACTGTATTACGTGTTATCCGTGAATGACCCTTACTCAAAAGTCGTGTAATGGTCCATGTCAACCTAATATGCCGCATATATAGGTTACTCAACTCATATGTTTCTTTCCATGAATAAGTTCAGTCCTTTGCCGTAGGCCGTACGGACTTTCCCATTTTAAACGTTTTATCCTTGAAGTTGTTTTGGACTGCAACCCTTGATCTAGTTGTGTTTCCTTACCATGAACTATCGCGCGTCCACTTAGGATTTATGCCACCTAGGACCGCTAGGGATTTTGCTACCTAATGAACGTTTCCGTGTCTCGGTTTGGGTTTTGGCCACCTAGGACCACTAGGGATTACGCCACCCGTCAACCGCGCCCTTGATCCCACGTATGTATCGTGAATCGTTTTCCATGTCTAGATGCACATGTTCCCCAATGTGCCATCCGAGTTCCGTGCCAGGGCAAATCAAGAAATACAGAACTCGGTCGGGAGCTTTAAATCGTCTGCCGATGCAGATATCAAGGTCTGTTTTTGTACCCGTGGCTATGGTCCCACGTGACCCCTCCCTCAACTACTGAAAGGAAATCCAAGAAAAATCATGTATAAGAACCACTCCACGGCCCCACTATAGCCCACTTCCCTACGGGCCAACCTCACCCATGACTCGATAGCAAGCACATGGTCTGTTGGGGGTTCTCTGCCTTTCCGTACGTACACGATTGACTAAAGATGGTAGGTAGTCGGCGATGCGCTATCCAGGGCAAAAACAAGAATCATCGACTCCACGCTAATCCATCCCAGTCTTTAGGTTGCTCGCATAGCAACCAAGGCATACTCTTGGTCCTTCTAACGCAGACCTTAACCTCTCATGGGCCTAGTATAATTACCTGGCAGCCCACAGAGGGATCCCAAGAATATCCTCACGTCCCCCGAAGCTTCCACTTCGGCACCCAGTGCGCTGGAGCTTTTATCCAAGTCAGATAACTTGCTCCCCCTCGTATACTAAGCGATGACCTACCGTATCAGGTTACTCATCGTTTTGAGAATTAGTCCTATGTCCTTAGCTAAGAATTATTACTTAGTTACCCTTAACTAAGGTTTACTACATAGCTTCCTTTCCCGTTATCCTTGATTAACCTCGGTTTTCTACCTAGTTCTTCTAGCTAGGGTTTGTCTATTGTGTTAAGTGTTATCATTCAAGTCCATGACTTAACCCGCCCACGAATCACGTCAAAGATTGGCTAAGTATTTAAGTTCAAGACTTAGTCCCACAAGTTGGTTAAGTGTACCCAGAGGCTCATGGCTTAACCCTATCAAGTCAAATTGGTCAAGTACTAGCTTACCTTAATCCTATCGGGTTATCTTGCTAGATCGATTAAGCATAGATTATCTTAATCCCATCAAATTATCGAGTCGGATTGGTTAAGTATAGGTTGGCTTAACCCCATCCTCTAATCGTACTACAATGGTTAAGTATATTCTAAAAAAAGGTCTTGTGACTTAACCTTATCAGGTCCGCGTATTAGATTGGTTAAGTGTAAGTTACTTAACCCCATCAAATCATCATGTATAATTGGTTAAGTATAAGTTGCTTAACCCCATTAAATTATCACGTTAAGTTGGTTAAGTATTGGTTACTTAACCTCATTGAATTACCGAGTTTAAATTGGTTAAGTGTTTAACTTAACCCCATCGAATTACCGTGTTTAGATTAGTTAAGTGTGGATTACTTAACCCCATCTAATTACCGTGTCGGATTAGTTAAGTGTAAATTACTTAACCCCATCCCCTAATCATCTTGTATGGTTAAGTGTCATTAAGAAAACTTACTTAACCTTGCCGAATTATCATGTTGGATTGATTAAGTGTTGGTTAACTTAATCCCCGTCCACTAGTCGTATAAAAATGGTTAAGCGTCATTAGGCAAATCAAATCACTTAACCTACCCAACCTTGTCATGTTTTGTTAAGTATCATTAGCCTAACCAATTTACTTAACCCGTTTACCCATGTCATATTTGGTTAAGAGTCATTAATCAAATTAACTTAACCCTATCATGTGGCATTAATTACTTAATGCACCCCAACCTCTCACATTAGACTTTGTTGTCGTTACTAGTTAAGCCGGTCGGTTCCGGGTAGCTTTACACCACAACTTGGTCTAACCTCGGGTTCAAGCACAACATGACCAACTTCTCACATTGGGTCCTATTGTTTGCAACTACTAGTTAGGCCGGTCGGTTCCGGGTAGTTTTACGTTGCAAACTCAACCCAACCTCGAGTTGGCCACTTTCATGTTTAGTCTAGTGTCATGTTCATAGTCAAGTTTTCAAGCAATTGGGTAGACCTAACTTAATAGGTAAATTCCCAATGGGTAGACCTAACTTAATAGGTAAATTCCCAAGCTTATGTTTTTATGCATACTTACATGTCAACTTCCATGTTATATTTCAAGTCATGCTTTCAAGTATAAACACATGTCATATTTAACGTTACATGTTGTCATGTTTATACCCATTTACCCAAATCATGTTCATGCCATTATATTTCCCTCATAATGTGACCCCAACGCTTTTAAACTCGCACATACGTTCGCAACAACGTAATGGACTAAAAGAAGAGACTTGACAAAGGCATGAGAAAAATGGATATTAAGCCACAAGTTAATCATGGTGGCAAATGAGGCACAAATGTGTTCATTAGCTTGCATGTTACATTCTTAAGCCTCACAAAGACATGCATAAACCCAAACTTGCAACATAAGCGAATTATGGTGACAAATGACATGGAATGATGACTAGAAACTCGCATATATCATCATATAAGGGTTATGACTTCATATGCAAGTTGACATAAAAGGTATGAAGGTTCTCATGTTGCATAATGCAACATTTCAACATAAAGGTTGTAGCTTTTAGCTCATAAGATCAAGATGATGACTTCATAAACTTGCATGACATGATAGCACAAATCATACCCAATGATCAAACCCAAATTTGCAACATGAACATTTAACTTCATAGTTAATATCTAAGAGTAGGGAAAGGGCTTACATTGCTATTAAGGCCTAAATCGTTTACACTAAAGCTTGTAATGAAGCCTATGCATGCCATCACCCAAAAACCCAAAGATGGATGCTCCAAATCAACAAAAACACCATCTTTATGAAAAAAGATCAAAGCTTTTGCCTTGGAATCAACTTGAGAAGCTCTCATACTAACATAGGGACTCTCTAACACTCTCATGATCATGAAACCTCTCATAGAAATGAAGTGGAGGCTAGGATAGTTGAGTGGAGGCCATGAGATTAGAAATTTGGCCATAGTTTAGTTACATGAGTGAATAATGAGGGTTTAGGGGTAGGTTTAGGGTCTTTTTATAGAGATTAGGATAGTTTTAGGCCCTTAGATTAACCATAGGACCAACCTGAGCCGTCAGATTTCAAACCAGGCCCAAAAACCTAGCCAAGATAGAAGATAGGTGCACCAGGCCAGAATCAGCCGAAAGGGCAAGTCGACAGGCCTGTCGACTTGCCTGTCGACATGCCTGTCGACTTGCAAGTCGACAGCCCTGTCGACAGCCAAGTCGACTTGTCTGGGCGGGAATTTTCCCGCCTGGCCCCATCTCTGCATGTTTCGAAATTCAAATTTCCCGAAAACTTCTTTGGGCCTTAACCGGGTCATACGGACTCCGATTTACAAAATTTCGGACTCTATTTCGCGTATTTTTCCGAGACGAACGCAATGGCATAGCCCGTTTTACTTGATTCAGAATTTAAAATTAAATTCTGCCTTGATTCTCCTTTTAACATGTTATCGAAATACGAGTTGTTACAGATTACTTAATTTATAATTAAGCACAACTTATTGTGTTTCATAAGTTTTCCCCTTTTTCTCTACTTATTACAAACAATAGGTTTCAGGTTTCCAGATTTACAGATTACTTAATTTATAATTAAGTACAACTTATCTCATTACATAAGTTATCACATTCCCTCTATCGTTTATTATAACCTAAGTTATAATTTCTACTTGTCCCTAGAACAAGCATACCTATTATCTTTCCTTTTTCCCTTTCAGGTTTATTCATAATAGGTTATTATCATTCCCCGTTCATTCCAATCCTTTTTACTGTTGTAACTTTCCTTCATTTCCATTAATTACAATTAATGCCATTTATTTCTTTCCTGTTTTATGCACATATGCATATATATCTTTATGCACCAGACCTCTCACATTAAGCCGACAACTTGTGGATACTGGATTTGCTGGGCGGTTTCGAGCAGACTTCTACCACAATTTGGACTTAACCTCGTGTCTTAGTACCGTTATATGTATGTTTATGCACGAGACCTCTCACACTAAATTAACCACTTGTGGATGCTGGATTTTCCAGGTGGTTCCGGGCAGACTTCTATTATAGGTAGAATTTAACCTCGTGTCCAGGCGAGGTTACAATTTTCTATTTACTATAAATTTAGGCATATCCATTCTTCCAAATTTTACTGTAATCTATTTTTACATGTCATACTTAAATTCATATTAAGTCCATTTTAACTGATTATCATGTCGCATGTTCTTCCTAACATGTAATTAACTCCATTTTAAAAGAATAATATGTAATCATCCAATCATGTAAGTATCCCAATTCTTACAGTTAAGGGCTCAAGTACATAATATGACACAAATTAACATGCAATTATCCCAATTTCACTGTAACTTAACTTAAAGTATCCAATTAACAAGTTATTAGAACATGTATGTATACAATAGTAATCGTTTCCCCATATTTTAACAGGTTTATAAATTTCAACGGATTTACATTTCAGCAAATTAATCATTCCAGCAGATTTACTATGCATATTAACGGGGAATATCAAATAATAAATATAACATTATTAAAAAGGTATAACTTAAATCCACTCACCTAATCTAATAACCTTCCAATTTATGAATCTGGTCTAAACCTAGCATTCCATGGCTCCCCTAACTGAATTTAGGACCTAAACAACAATGGATCCACAATTCTCAACTAAAAGAAAATTGGAAGAAAGAGGAGAAATTTAAATTGACTAGATCCAAGAATTTACCTTACTTCGGACAGAACTCTAGATGCCTACACTGTAAATATACATTCTTTTCATCCAGATCTTAAATCAGAACTTCCTAGTAGTAGTTATTCTATTTTCTGAAGAGATTTGGAGTAGAAGAATGACAGAGCCTAGTCGGTCTTTAGAATTTTTTAGAATAAAGCTAGGTTCTGGTATCTTATTTATAGGCGTAGTAGAAGGCTCTGGACCATCAGATTAAATTAAATATAACCAAAACTGCACACGCTAGCCAAGCCACGTCAAAATCCATGCTGAAACCCCCTTGGGTCGACCAAACTACTACTTGGGTCGACCCTTAGGTTGAACCGCCTCCCCTGGGTTGACCAGTGGGTCGACCCAGCGACCTTGGTCGACCTGGGTTGTATGGGTCGACCTATATGGGTCCACAAGCTTACACTAGTGCACTTCTGCCAGTGTAAATTTGCCCAAGCGCACTTCCCAAGTGCGCCATTTACACTGGCCTATCGCCCGCTTGCTTCGTCGGACCTCTAACGGCCATAACTTCTTCATATATTATCCGTTTTACACAAACTTAGGGTCTATCTGAACCAGAATTTTAAGACGAACCCAAAGTAATGTCGATTTCTCCCAATTCTATATACTTAATTAAGTTATCCCCAGTTTATTATCTTTAACAAAAAATGTAGGGTGTTACAAAAACTCTTATTAATATATATATATATATATATAAGGTTTTATTTTGCTATTCAATATTGGATTATTTATTTATTCTGTGTTGATTCTGTATTTTTAACTCTGTAAGCTAAATAACGATCCGTCAATTTGAACGTTTTAAGTTGGTTTAATCATTAAGTTGAAACGGTCAAAAAGGCGAGATGTTACAATGTTTAAACCCAACTTCAATATTTTAAAGCTTCTTTGCGTCCTAGCTTCAAGGAATTGCGAGCTTCCAAAAACTTAGTTATTCAAAATCAATATGCATAAAAAAAAATCTGAAGTAGGTGTATCTCAACGCCTTCCATTCTCAGGTCATATAAAACTTTCCATGATATGCAAAGGTACCTTTATTAACATATTTGAAACCATGTGTATGAAGCCCATTACTCATATACTTATATGAACTTGAAAATCTTGTTATACATATACATAAAAATGTGACCAGTTGGCCACTGAAATATAATCTTAATGAATTTTTACAACAAAAGCAGGGCTATGTTCATATAATTCCAAACATATGTATGAAATCTATTCATAGCTAAACTATATAACATTTGAAAATCCTTATATTTGATGAATTTTCTATCTAAATGAGAATATATAAGATAATATTCAAAAGATATATTAACTAAAACTGCACCTTTTTTCGAATGTTTGATTTGAAACTAACTTTTGCAAAGGATAACACTTTGAATATTTATGAACTTGAATTTCAGAAAGGAATGCACATGATGTAGACTTGGGAAATAATGTGTGCTATACGTGTTGAAAACTTTTTGGTCAAAATAAATTCGAAAATCACATAGTTCGTACATTCAAAGATTATATTTTCTTTGACATTTTTCGCATTCAAAGCTAATATCTTCCTGGAAACTTGTCATAGAACCATGAGAATTATATTTCTGAAACCAATTTCTGGAAAAAACTTTAAAATCCATACTATTAAAGACTGACTCATCGTAACACTTGAATGATTCGAGCTCGGAACTCAATAAATGCTTGAAAATATTTAAACTGCATATACTGAAAACCTTTTCACACCAAAATATTTGTGCTTAACAAATATCACATTTGATGATGTATGGAATTTATATATAAAAATTACATATTCCTAGTATAATATATATTTTATGCATACAACTGTAAGAGATGCATAAGTCAAGTTTTTTTGGTGTATTGTTTTGAACAGTTTATTTTTGAAACCATTTCCATAATCAACCAGTGTTTAAATCGTATGAAAGTTAATCTATACATGCATTACAATTTAAAACACCACGTAGATCAAATCAATTGTTGACCACATGGAGGATAATTTTTTTCCATTACCAACTAATTTACACTTTTATTTCTTCTAAACAACAAAAAATGCGTGAGTTTACTTGCTCAGGTTTATTACAGAGAATAAACCCAAGTTCAAGGATAGTAGTCCTTCACACATCATCGTTGACATCCAACACAACAAAATGTAACAACTGGTGGATGGCCTTGTTGTTAGATGTTCTTCTATATGCCAAAGCCAAAGCATACATGCTACTATAGCGAAGTATAGGATCTTGATCTCCAGTCAAACTCTCAGTCAAAGTATCAGCTTGTTCTTCTCTTCCAAGCACTGTTAAAGAAAGTCCAATTGCTAATCCCTTGATGATTTTCTCACTCTAGGTATCGTGTGCATATGCAAGCATCTTTGCTGCCTTATCGCTTACAATTCCAACCATGGGTAAGCCCATGTTGGTACCAGCAGCTTCACCAACTACATCACTATCAATATAAAGAACATTATTGACCTCGACATATATCTCTTCATCAACTGTTCCTAAAGCTACCTGTCCTAAACCTAAACAAGCACCATGCTAAATAACCTCGAAACCGGTATTTCAAAGACCCTCACGAAGAAAATGCTTGATGCCTTCCCCGTGGTTAGTGTGAATCAGACCAAGTGCTTATAAAGCACCACCTTCTGAGTATGGGTTGCCACCACCAACATCGCCATTTTGAGGTATATATGGTTCCATTAGAGGCCGACTTTTTGTGTCCACTGCGTATAACACTAAGCCCAATAGTTGCGCTAAATTTTTCCTAGTTTGTTTCTCTACTTAACCATTCCAATTTTTCTCGTAAGAAATTGTCCACTGTAGTTCCTACATGCATGATAGCATTGGCACAAATGGTGGCAGTATGAAATACACTATTTCTCATCTCGACTGATTGCTTTATTGTCTTCAATATCAAAAGGTCAGAATTATTCATGCTGTATATAAACTGCAGAGTAAGTTGAACTGATGTTTCTCCAGACAATGTCCCTTTAGTTTTAACAAGCTTTACAACGTAAGTTGTTTCACTTGGACTCAATACGTGCACATTTCCATTAGGAGTGTGAGAGCTTTATTGCATTTGCACATCCCCAGCATCCTCATTAGTAGCTGCACCATTTGATGTAGTATTTTCGTCTCTAACACTTGATGGTTATTTAGTGCTAGCAAGCTGGGCGATTGATTTTGACTTTTGTAGAAGATGCCTAACATTCAATAGAAAATCTTGATGCTCATTCTCCACAATATCAAAAGCTATTTGAAATGCTAAAAATGCACCATCCTTGTCATCAAACTGTAGGAGTTTCTCTAATATGCTTGCAACAGATTTAGGCTCATCAAGGAACATAAGGCATTGGCAGAGCACTTAGTAAATTTTCACAAGAAGACGAAGAATCTCACATCTATATTCTCTTTGATTCATAAAGGAATGTGAAAGATTTATGCAGTATGAAAGAGACCCATTAACATTATCACTATGAGTGATTGCTTTTACTAGCTTATTAAGTCTTCTGCCTTCGATAGCCATTCCCATTGCTTGCTGATATTTCCCAGCCAAATTGCATTTATCAAGCATTCTTTCAACAATGGCTTCCAATCTAGGATCCAATGGAATTTCTTCAATGTAATTAGCAAGTTTAGACTTGATGCTAGCATACTCAACTAGTGCTTTGGCAAGAAGAGTATGAGCATAATCAGGTTCGTCAAAAAGTCAAATAATAGGCTAGCACTAAGAGTATAGGATAACGAATTGTTAAGTTCGCCGAGAAAATAAAAAACCTAAGAGACAACTAAGGAAGCAAGCTCTCTTTGTTGAAATTCTTCATCCTCTGATAAACTCTCAATAGAAGGGACGCTAGTGGAGACCTTGTGCCAAAAGAAAGGAACAAGCAAATTGAGCATGTCCCAAGCATGAAGCTTCAGAGTTGGATGGGGTTCATTCAGCGTCACGAGTAGACCGCTAGCATTGGCACATACACTCTTTGTACGCTCTCAAAATGTAGGGTGTGGAATGCCATTGGCCAACAAATACATATGTCTCAACGCTATTGGATGGATTCGAGAAATAAATTTTCTTTTTTTGTTTTTAGCGAGAACTAAAACAAACCCTCTTGCCCTTTCTTCATCGCCTTTTTTCACTTCGTTGCCTCTCCTCCAGAAGACAAAATGACCCGGCATTTCGCTTCCCTTCAAATCGCCCTAATCATCAGTCATCGGTAGGAAAACAAGCCTCTCTCTCTCTCTAAATCAGCCGCTCATCCTTCACAAAATCGTGAATCACTAATTAACCATTTCACTTCCTCACCTCTACTTTCAGTAGACAACCAATCCCGAAACCCTGAAGTAAAAGCAGTCAATTACAAAATCATGAACGGGTGTGTGAATTGCTAGTTACTTTAATTGACGACGTGGATGCCCAACTCCAATCCCTGAGGCACAAATAATCCTTGTCCTCCACAAACGCCAACACTGATACCCAAAACCCTAGCACTATCAAGCTCTACCTCCACGTTGGTGAAAGCTCCCTTACCGTCCCCAGATCATATCGGAAAAGCTCACCTCCATCTCTTCTCTAAAGCTGATGAATCAGATCCGATGACACAAATGTGGATCCGTCCCATTAGTTTTTTAAAGTTGGATCCAAAGTTCAGGTTACGGTTTGCCCCCGCTTTGCAGTTGATGTCCTTTCTAGACCAAAAACATGCTGATTTCATTGCTGATGGCGTATAGACGATCAAATTTTTGAATCCTGAAGGTTATATTCTTATAAGAGATGTTTTAAGAATAATGGAAAAAGCAAGGTGAAGTTTTTCGAGAAAGAATTTGTGGCATGAGATGACCCACATACCACATATGATATGACTAGGGGTGGAATCAGTTTGGTACTGCAACTTTGTATTCAAAACCATTACCATACCGACTTTATATGGTAATAGAAAAATCATACCATTACCAGCCAAAGAAATCGATTACCAACAGTTTGGTTTATAGTTGATAGAGGTCGGTATTAAGTTTTTGCTGTTCACTAGTATGAGTTCTTTTTGTTTACAATATTTCACGTTAAAATATTAAATATTAAATTTTTTGTTATTATAATATTATTTATCTATTTTATTTACGTAGTCAAACATGCGTGAAACTTTATGGATGAACAAAAATATCATATAAGTAATACCATTTCTAAGATATATGATAAAAGTTGCATTCAATCTTGTATTGTAATGGTATTTTCCTAGGTATTTTATTAAATCATTACATATCAGAAGTTCATTGTTATGTAATAAACATATATGATGAAATATAAGAATATACATATGTATTGGTTAAGATGTGGTAGGTATAGTAATTACCATTGTTAATGCTCAATTACCATTACCGTACCGCATATTTTCACGTGGTTTGGCATACCGTACCAATCAAATTGATTACCGATTGTTCGGTACTACTTTCGTTGGTAGCGGTTGGAAATGGTTGGTAAATGGTAATATGGTAAAAATGTCTAGCCCTAGATATTAGGGGTGGCACGGGTCGGTTCGGTCCGGTTTGAAGCCCAAACCGTTTCCGGACCGTACCAAACGGTTAATAAAAAATGAAGACCGTTATGTTATATTTTATTACGGTCCGGTTCCGGTCCGGTTTTAGTCGCATACGGTGCGGTTTAATTTTAAAACACACATAATAATTGGTATGAATATTGAATACAACCGCACTAATTGTTTTAGAACAAAATAAAAATAAACTGCACATGAAACTGAAAGCATATCATTTTAATTACCCATCTGAGATTCTGAATCCATAATACTTCAGCAACTTCACTAATGTTTACATTATAAACTTCTTCTAGCATAAACATATAAATATAATACATGATTACATATCATTTCACTATTTACTATTTAGTTACAAAAGCTTCAAAATATAAAAGGATTTTCATCTTTCTTTCAGGGCTTGCCAATTATAACATAACTTCATATCTTCAAAAACTTGCATAAGATCTTCTATTGACATATTAAGCAAGAACCAGCAAAATATCTACAGTTGCAACTTGCAACAACTTCATTTTTGCATGTCATCGTTACCTGGACAAAAAATAATAATCATATTTGCATGTCAACAATGTCATTTTTGGCACAATAACATATTTAGACTAACATGAGACCTCTTCAGAAAATAAAATAAGACCATAATATACAAACCTGCTAATAAGTTAGTATTTATTCATGCAGATCCATTTATTGGTAAAGCAAAAATTATAGCAGCATGATATCCTAAAATTATATTATAAGTATAAAATGTCACCATCTATATGATTACTACAGCACAATGATATGGTACAGTATGAACTATATTAAGAAACAAAGTGCACATGCCATACAGAATTTACAAAGGAGTTTACTGAAGTGAGGTTTTGAACCATGTAAATACTAAGTAGAGTGTTCAAAGTTTACTGAAGTGAGGTTTTGAACCATGATTTACTATACTTGATCGACAACTCTGAGAATATTAACAAGAGTTTAAACTTCAAAGTTTGCTGAATGTAATAATGTACGGTATGAATTATATTTGATAAAAAAAATACCGTTTTCCACATTCTCTAATTCCTCATAAAGTTCAATCTCATCTTTTGCAGGTTCCTTATAAAATGAAAATCCAGCTGCTTTCAACCAATCACTTGCACACACCAAAGCTTCCACCATTTTTGGGGTCAAGGATGCTCTGAATGGATCAACAACTCGAGATCCAAGACTGAAAGCTGATTCAGATGCAACTGTCGAAGCAGGAACAGCAAACACATCTTTGGCTATCTTTGATAGTATTGGATACCTAATTGAATTGAATTGGATTCATATATTAGTGTTGCAAACAAGTGTGATTATGTAAATAACAAACTAACAAAATATAACATCATCTAATTAACTACTTATTTTGCAAAATAAAATAGATATACCTATGAGTATTTTCTTTCCACCACTTGAGCAGATCAAACTTGTTACTGGAAGGGTCTTCAGAAGCATCAACCAAATACTTATCTACCTCATTATTTATCTCAACTACATCTCTTTCTTGTCTAAGTCGCATGAATTGTTGTATGTTAGCTACATGACTATCTTCTTCACAATTTACTATAGCAGCATGATATGTCTTTGGCATTGTGGCGTCTAATGATGCTTGCCTACCTACAGGATCTAATTCGCAGTACTCATGATACAAGTCAAGAAACATTGACTTAATTTCCTCAACCATCAACTTCACCATTGTAGGATTAGGTTCAATACATGGAAAAAAATATTCAAGGTAAAGCATCTTGTATCGTGGATCAAGAACAACAGCAATAACAAGAATCTTGTTCATATCATGAAGCTTTAGCCAATATTTTTCAAATTTCTTTTTCATCGAATTTCCAACGCTCATTAACAATGGATCGCTGCCTTGTACACATTTATCTAGTTCACTCATGATAGTGGACATCCAAAGTACTGGCTCGTTTGCAGTAACAAATTTGGTTCCACTATACTTCAATGTTGCATCATAGAAGATTTTTAGAAATTTTACTAAACGAGCTGCTTTATCCCAATCATCACTTTTTGGAGGTCCTTCCCTTTTTTTACCACTAATTTTTTCTTGAAAATACCCCTCAAATTGACTATCTTCGTCTTCTAACCTTAAAAATGCGTATCTATACTTCAAAGCAATATCTAACATAAAATATGTTGAGTTCCACCTAGTGCAAACATCTAATGGAACTATTCCACCTTTATGCTCAATCTTCTCTTGTGCCGCACAACTTCTAAATTTAGCTAATCTAGAAGGAGATGACCTTGTGTATTTCACACAATTACGAATTCCATCTATAGCACTATTAAGCTCATCCATACCATCTTTAACAATTAAATTGAGAATATGACAACAACATCTCATATGTAAAAAGGAACCATTCAATACTAGATTTTTCCAATTTCCAATCTTATCTCACATATAATCAACGGCTACTTGATTTGCACTAGCATTGTCAACTACAATTGTAAAAACTTTTTCAATTCCCCAGTCAATCAAGCAATTTTCAATCAACTTCCCAATGGTTTTACCCTTGTGATTTGCAATGACAATAAAGTTAAGGATTCTCTTGTGTAGCCTCCAACTATCATCAATAAAGTGAGCAGTAAGAACCATATAATTGACATTTTGTATTGATGTCCAAGTGTCGGTGGTTAGAGAAACACGTTGCGAGTTATTTAGCAAAGCAGATTTAAGATTATTTTTCTCTTCCAAATACAATTCTCAGACCCCTCTTGCAATTGTCCTACGAGACGGTACACTAAACTTGGGTTGTGTTACTCTCATGAACTCAATATATCCTTGCCCCT
The DNA here is from genome assembly GCA_030737875.1 of Allium sativum. NCBI lineage: Eukaryota > Viridiplantae > Streptophyta > Magnoliopsida > Asparagales > Amaryllidaceae > Allium > Allium sativum. The sequence continues at coordinate 669,876,162 of CM060913.1, read as the reverse complement.
CAATAAAACTAAAAGGAAGCTCATCTCGAATTATCATCCTAACGCAATAAAGTCTGCTAATATCCTTATTATACTCAATGCAGACAACTTTTACACCATTTTCTAAGGGATCAAAAGATAGAATTTTTTGTCGTTTATTAACCGAATAAATAGGACACTTCTTACATTGATAAAGCATGTGCGCCCTCATGGAAGATGTCCCGATCTTTGCATTAGACTGATAAATTTTTGAGCAATAGTTGCACTTTGCTTGAGTGGGAGTAATCTCTTTGCCATCCGAATCTTTGACCTTCTTAAAGTGATTCCAAACTTCCGATCTATTCCTTCTTTCATTGTCAGGCAAAAGTGGAGATGCATCGGCGGGTTGAACTTCAATAGTAGTCAGGTCTTGTATTGGTATCTCCGAAGATGTTGTATTTGTGGTAGGAGCATTTCCGATCAGCGAATCATGTGTTATTTCCATACTGTACACAAAACAATTCATACATGATTAAAACTGCATGCTAGAGCACTATTAGCTAATTATGAAAGATTAAAAAAATTCATGCTTGATGCAGCACTGCTAATGAATGTCCAGTTAAGTGCTCACTGCTCATGCATATTGCATTCAACCAAAAAAGAAAAAGAAAATATAAAGAGTCATGAGAGAAAATATAAAGAGTCATGAAAGATTACTGGAGCACAGCACTGCTAGTTAGTTTTAGCTTCAATCTAATTCTGTCAGTTCTTGTTAGTATGAGTTTGTTTAGATTCTTATTAACTTACATTAGCATATGGCATATGCCTTATGCTTAAGCTTTAGTTAAATGAAGCTAAAGTATTTAACTTGCTGTATCACCATATAATTTATTGAAGTTAAATGCTTTCACAAAGTTACACTGAGTTGGTAAGATATTTCAGCTTCAGTAAGTGATTAGAATTATTATTTTACAACCAAATGATACCAGATTATGTGAAAAAATAAGTTTTCTAACTATTAAAAAGAAATTAACTAACTATTGTGTTATCTTCTATTTACGTTTTTGTTCTTATTAGTAGGTAACTAGGTATCCTTCAATCTTCATCCTTGAATCAGAATAAAAGTGATAAAATGATAATGACAAGTTTACTAGGTTTCAAAACTTTGGATGTCAAGTGTTCAACGAAAATGGGTATCCAAAGTCCAAACGTCAGTAGCGAAGATTAAAATATTATGGATTACTTTATAAAAATGTGCTAACTGCTAACGCATAAAGAAAGAACAAATTCACGAAAAGTTTACACGCACCTCGTGTGTACTCGAAGTTGGAATAGAAGATCGGAATCCAAGCAGCATCAGCTAGTTTAGGAAATGGAGAAAGGCATCGGTATCACATGAAGATTTGCCGATTTTTTTTCTTTTAGATCATTTGATTTGAGAAAGAAGAAGGGTTATTCAAAGGATGTGGCGGCTAGGGCAGATTAAAGGGACGAAATACCCTAATAGCAACTTTGGACCGCATCAAAGTGGGCTTGTGGGCTGAGCTGAACGCTTGTGCTTGAGAATCTGGGATAGGGAAAATTGACATAGCCGAATAAGCCTAGGGTTGACTGGGCTTGAGCTGAAAGAACGTTGTTGACGGAGTGAAAAATATTAAAATAGAAATACCGTAAACGAAATATTTATGCTGCATTTTTTTTTGTATGAACTATGAAGTAATCCGGTTCGGTTTAAAACGGTCGGTTTCACCCTTCAAACCGTAACCGGACCATAATGAACGGTTCGGGTCGGTTTTGAATATCCGGTTTAGAAAGATAATACGGAACGGTTTTCCACACCATTTAATCGGTCTGGTGCGGACGGTTTCCACTTATCAATGCGGTTTATGCCCACCCCTACTAGATATGACATGGGAGGATGCTGTGGTGGAGTTTGAAAAAACACTACAGAAGAATAAAGGAAGTTATCTTGAAGAATTTGAGGAGTAGGCAAATGGAGGGAAAATTCAAACCTTGCACTTGGTGCACTAGATAACAGTTTCTTAGTTAGGGATTTTGGTATTCTATGGTATTATGTGAATTGTGAGCCATTTAAGGTATTGATAACAGTTTCTGCTATATTACTATTACATCCAGTTTTTTCATTAAGTGTATTATGCTTCGTTAACATCCAAGTATTATGCTTCGTTAGCATCCAAATTGCTCATGTAACCAAATTACATCATTGGTGTAGTGTTTTCTAACTTTCATTAGGAGCAGGTTAGAATCGCTACTCATGCAGTTTAAAAATCTCCTATGAGTAGTTCAGTCTCTAAATTTAGTTGCAAACTCTGCATGTAAATGCTTAAATTATAACATAGGTCAACTTAATGACATTTTGTCCAGATAATGTACCACTATCTTGGCCACCTGTGATTTCGTCCTAACATGTGGCTGGTTTACTTCTTTATTCTAAACTGAATTCCTACATAACATTATATGAAGTATAGATAGAGACGTCATATGTACATTCTTAGAACCAAAATCGATATACAAAACTTGTAATTGTTGTCTTTTACAAGTGGAAGACAATAGAATGACTATCATCGTTGACATTGATGATAGAAGGCTATAATAAAAACTTGATCATTTTTCCACCATCACATGCCATAAGCTTGAGCACATAGTTGAAGTTGTGTGAGCAAAATAATTTTTGATTTTGCTGCATCCGTGAAAAAAATGATCCAGCTTTGTCGTGCCGTTGTGTAATCCTTCTGTACAAATTACCTCTTGGTGAACAGTTGTACGTTTGGAAAATATGATGTATTGTGTTGTCTTTAATGGTTACATCGATGATTGCCATAATAGAAGCTTTCGCATGCAAGCATCGTTACTGACTATGCCTTAAATTGGCAATTTGTTAGGACATAATGATAACGCGATCAAATCTAAATATTGCACTGATGTTTAAATTTTTCAAAAAATACTTATTCCCAGCTATTTGCAGTTTGTTTATTAACTAAAGTTTCTGATATCACACAATAAAAAATTAGATTACCAAGGTAAAAAATGCAACGAACCAGGATTTTCGACCTCAAAAATCGACATAAATACTATGTCGACTATTCAAGTATCAAAAATACCAAATCATTAATATAAAGAAGTTAGAGAGTGAGAAATAGAAAGAAAAAAGTTAGAATAGAAGAAAAGAAGATCTCAAGAGAACAGAATCAGTGTATATACAATCTCACAGCAAACGAATAAAGTATATTATATGATATAACTTTTGAAATACAAATCAATAATTGTATATATATATATATATATATATATATCATTATCAGAGAAAAACTCATATAACACAGCGGAAATAAACAACAACTATCAAATGCTGAAGCCTTATGCTCCAAGCTCCTCCAAGTATATCTGTAAAATTCTGACTACTTGACTGCCCGTACAAATTTGGACACCCAAGAGTTTAAGGTAAAAACAAAACAAAATAAACTCAGAGTCAATCATGGGACTGGTGTGAGTAAACTCCAACCACTTGATTTAACTTTTAAAATCCTTTTAAAAGAAAGGACAATCATAAGATCGATCCATACATAAACACAAATAGTTTTACCTTATAATAGTTTTACCTTACAATAACCCAAAACATTCTTTGAATCGATATTATTCTGATATTTTAATAGTGTCTAAATCAAATAAATATCAATCTAGCAGAACACTTGCATCTTACGCTCTACATACATAGTATACAATCAAAACTGCGGGCACTTATCGGAGAATGCATTCCAACTATGGAAAGGTACGGGACCACCTTCCAACAGTGTATCTGTAACGAACTGGGGTTTTCGACTCCGAAAATCAACACAAAACTACCATGTTGACTATTCAGACATCGTAAATTCCTGATCATTAATAGAAAGAAGTTAGAGGATGAGAATAGATAAGATAGAAAATTAGAATAGAAGAAGAAGATCACTACAGAACAGAATCAGAGTAATACGAATCTCACAGCGGAACGAGTAAAATATAATATATAACATAACTTTGAAATAAAACAGTATATATACACTATAACATTATCAGAATACAACACTTACACACAGCGGAAATAACAATAGCTATATAATCCTGAAGTCTCCTGCTTCAAGCTCCTCCAAGTATATCTGTAAAGATCTGAACTACTTGATTGCCCTTACAAATTTGGGCACCCAAGAGTTTAGGGAAAACAAAACAAAATTAAACTCTGGGTCAGTCATGGGACTGGTGTGAGTAAACTCAAATCATTTGGTTTAACTTTTCAAAAATCCTTTTCAAAAGAAAAGATAATCGTAAGACCGATCCACACATAAACACGGATGGTTTTTACCTTACGATAACCCAAAACAGTTTGGAAATCAATACTTCTCTGATATTATAATAATGTCTAATCACAAGTAATTAACAATCTAGCAGAACGCTTGCATCTCACGTTCCATATATATAGTATACAAACAAAATCGTTGGCACTTATTGGAGATTGGATCCCGACTATGACAAGGTATGGGACCACCTGCCGATAGTGTATCTCTAGAGACGAATACACTGGGTTCAACAAGAACGTCTTGCAACCCGACCCACACATGACCGACCACTCATTTCACTTGAGTGTATCGAATGTATACCACCAACGGTTGGGAGCTACCCACCGTTTCCCGAAAAGGGACAGCATCGATAATAGATAAAAGAATGAAATGGATTTTCTCTAGATAGGTGATATACACCCTAATGGGAGCGACCCACTTAGCCATGTTGTCTGCCCGATTTCTGTCATTTCCCGGTTGATGAGGCTTGAGGTCATAACATATCTTTTGACAGATCATACATTCATTTACTTTGAATGCCACATCGTCATACCCGTCAAATCACAAATTGATTTCCTCAAAAATACCACGGGTATAAAGCTAAGAGAAACGAATTCCTCCGCCACCAAACATAAGTACGTTTGAAGAGATCAACTTACGCGATCCGTTAGATATACTCTGTCGGACATTCGTCCATTTACGTTGCCTTGGGACTGGACAAACCGAAGGCACTATTCGGTAAATAGGATAGCCCTTGCATAACTCCATCTTCATTATCTCCATCGTATATGATCGCAACACTAACGTCTATACAGAGTGGTTTTCAGATAATGAATCTGATTCCGGTCTCTCCGTATTGACGACGGAAAAATGGTCAAAAACTTCGATAGTCAGTGATTTAACTATCAAAGAAAAATAGGTGTACAACCAACGATCTTATTTCCAGATAGAAATTCGATCGATCAATCATCAATCAACACTTATCTCTTTTAATTTAATGTATCATTTATTTATTCATTTCCCATTCCCATATACTCAACATTTCTTATTTTCTAAATTTAGGAAATATACGTCATCAATCATTGGAAAACATTTTCCATCTCTGTTTCACGTATCACTGTCATTCCAGTATTCTTTCTCATCAACATTTCATTTTCTATGATTAGAAAATATCTCTGATTATATTTGAAAAATGTTTCCAAAATTTATTCATTTGATTTAAACAGATGTTTAAATAAAACATCACTAAGCCAACTCAAATCATTACACTCATTAACTATATTCACTTAATCAATCTTCACTATCGAACCTTACCCATCCCTTAGTTAAAAACGAAGTCAATCAAGTTGGGGTATAATTACCTCTCAGACCTTAACTGAACAACATTTCTAACCTTGAAATAGACAAAGTTAACCCTTTTAAATCCTTTAACCAACTTCCTTACGTAACTCGGATTCTATTTATGAATCTACTTCTTTTACCAAATCATTTGATTATAACGATGGTGTTATATTCCCATGCTTTCGAAATAAAATAACTTAAATAAAAATTCTTATTTCTTATTTTGAATAAATAACAAATAACTAATTGAATAACAATATAAATCTTGATTTAAAGACGGAAAGTAAATAGTACTTTCCCTAATTCGATATAATCGAATTCAACGTATAATTCTCTTTTTCGAATAATCTCTATTCGATAACTCCTTTTCGAATAAACTATATTCGATAACTCTTTCTTCGCATAACTATATTCAATAATCTCTCTTCGAATGATTTACATTCGATCAACTTTCTACGAATGATTTACATTCGATAAATCTCCTTTCGAATAAACTATATTCGATTAACTCCTTTACTTTTATTCAAATAAACTATTTCGAATAACTCCTTTAATTTTATTCGAATAAACTATTTCGAATAACTCCTTTGGATTAATTCATTTGGATTAACTTGGTTTGATTAACTCATCTTGACCAACTCAACTTGATTAACTCAACTTGACTAACTTACTTGATTCACTCAACTTATTGAACTCTTATCTAATAACTAATATTCGAATAACTATGTCTGTTTTAACTTTATTTCGAATTGCTAATATTCGGTTTAACTGCATTCGCTTGACCCTAGATCGCAGCGATTACAATGGTTACGCCTGATTCCCTCAGGAAACATCCAGCCGCCGTAGGCTATCTGCAGCCCTGTGAATTACGCTGGCAGTCGTACGAAATGGCGACTCGTCCTGAATAACTATGTTTGACTAACTCTATCTCAAATAACTATATTCGATCAACTCAAATTGAATAACTAATATTCAATTTATCCTAATTCGATTAACTATGTTCAATTAACTCTAATTCGATTAATTCTAACTCTAATCGATTTACCCTAACTGATTTACTCTAACTGGTTAACTCTAACTGATTAACTCTAACGGATTAACTTTACGTTTATTTAGTTTCAAATATCGATGTTGAAATCGATTCTTACTTCTTTATATAAGTCCCGACTTATATATTCTTTTTATCCAATGATAAACATTTCATTTGATTTATACAATATTATTTATAAATTTATCTTCTCAATCTATCGGTCAGAATATATTCTATTTAAAATCTTTGCTTTAAATCCATATCAAGTTATACCCGTGTGCGAAGCACGGGTCTAAACATTTCAAATGTAAAATTCTCCTTTTATGCAATTTTAGTCACTTTTCAAGTATTTCCTTTTAAAATCAATTTATTTACAAAATAAATCCCTTTTCGATAATTCTTATAAAATATTTTCTATTTATAAAATCTATTGATGTTATAAGTAATTCCTTTGATAATCTAACTATTTTCTTTTTCTATTTACTTTACACGCATTTCCCCTTTCTATTCTATTTATTTGTCAAATAAATAACCATTTTCAATTCAATTTATAAATAGTTTACAAATATTTCTTTTTCAATTCTATTTGTAAATGTTTTACAAATATTTCCCTTCAATTCTATCTATTTGATTAACAAATAAGTATTCCCTTTTTAATCTATTTATTTTCTAAATAAATAGTTTTCTTTTTATAAATCTTTTGATTCTATAAATATTTCTTTTTCAATATAACATTGAAAATTCCCTTTTTAACATTCCAGTATTCCTTATGGTATTTAACGTACCATATAACAATGATCGGTATCATTCAACCATATAAAATCAACAACAGAGTTCATATCACATCATATAACACAATATATGAAAAACTGTAAAATAAATGTTGAGGAACCCAGTTGGGTCCCTCCTACCTGTTTTCCTGCATCTACAGATTATAAACAATAAAATTAACATCAATTTCATTTCACTATGAAGTATTTTGCTAAACAGAATCAATATTTGATTACCGATTTATATCTATATCGTTATCTATATTTTCAATCAACTGACTAGCAGTTCAACCAAACAGTCAACACACAACAAACAATCATCATCTATCAGTTATAAAAAAAATACGTTATAAAAATATAACTGAGAAGAGTTAGTGAGTTTTACTCACATTTCGCATTAACCGTTAAATAACGATTTGCGTCTGTTGATTCAGATGGACAATTTATTTTTCTATAAATTGTAACGAGCTCGGATTCACTCTCAGACAGTTCCATTGGGTTGCTCCCGTCCATACGATCCCAACGGATCTTGTTTCGCTGAATTTCGATAATATATGAGGAAGTTTCACATTTTTAAAGTTAACACTAGTTTAAATAAAAACAAAACAAAGGTTTATTTTCAAATTGGGCTTAACCATTTACCATCATCGGCCCATTCTCCTATTATTAGCCCTGCACCAAAACTATCTTCCCCAAATATCGCGAACACCAGGAATAACTTCCTCTACCATTTTCATGATTTCAAATCCCAAACCGATCCGCCATTTCTTCACAACAATTCAAACAAACATAACCAAACTACTCCACATCATCCCCTCCATCACCCCGTACCCTCAACTTCAAACTCGAACCTACTTTCCAACTCTCGACTTCAGTATTTCTGTCGAGCCACACTGTACACGCACGACACAAATTGTAACCGAAACCCACAAAATCTTCACAATAGATGCAGACAACCACTAGTGACCCAAATCTAATATCAAAAACACAATTTGATGCTTTCAATCCTCGTATTTGTCAACCCTACTCAACGCTGTTCACAAACCCTTCGACAGAAATGATGTCGAGCTTAAAACAAACCACACTGCATTGAAGAGTAATTCATCCTGAGCCTAAAAACATATAGCTCGTGATTTATAAATTTAGTTTGAATTTTCTTTTGATTTTTGAGCTCCTGGAATTTTTACTGTAAGGAGAATAAGAGAGCGGTGGATTTTTCTTACTTGTTGACCACCGTAGAAATAGAATTAGGTTTTGAAATGGTATTATATATGAAAAATATATTATTTTTATATTCCATTTATTTTTTAAGCATACGCTGTTTACATATGTCCTGTAAAATTCCTATGACCACATACGATACCCAAAAATCACGAAACTGGACATGCAGCTATAGTTCGACATTATGGTCCCAACCAAACTGGTTTCATCGAATTCCGACTCCGTTTGCTCACACAGCGTATTTTTAACCGTCAAAATACAAACTATTTTTCACTCTAAAAATCCGTACGGCCACATACTGACTTCAAAAATCATGGAAATTGAAATCTAACAATAATTTAACATTACGGATCCATCAAATTTAGTTTCGTCGAATTCTGAGGTCGTTTGCAAAACTGGCTATTTTTAAAGCTCTAAATAACCCTTTTAAATATATAAATATATTTAAAATTAATTAAATTTAATATAAATAAATTTATATTATCGTATATATTCACAGTGGAATACCATATAGCTCCAAAATAATCCTATATGGATTTCTAACTCGATATTTCAAATCCCACTTTAAATCGATATTCGATTTAAAATGAAATTCCTTTTATAAATATAAATAAATATTTATAAATTTCAAAGGAATTCCACAGTGACTTTTCTAAAATTTGATTTGGACATAAATCAAAATATACACGACGAAATCCTGATTTTTCTCTTCCACTAGAAAATATACTTCACCAGCTCCTAACGTTTCTTATTTCACAGAAATCCGATTTAAAACGACTTCTGTATATTCGGTTGAAGTTCAAATCACCAAATAGCGAACTGCCACGCCATTTCGAGCTCGATTTTAATTATAATATAATTATACGTTCAAACTGCTGTTCAAATAATATATTCGTTATTCTAATTCAATTCTAAACTGAATTAAATATCACCAATGATCCAATTCACAACATTTTGTGAATTCCACTATTTCTGACTATTTCAGAAATTAAATATATTATTATATTATTTATTTTAATTAAATATTCAATATTATTTAATTTTAGCCATTTTAAATTACCAAACCATTATTTAAATAATTAAATAAAGTATTTATATACCGTAAAAATACGGGTCGTTACAGTATCTTTAGAGTGGAATACACCGGATTCAACAAGAACATCTTGCAACCCAGGCTAAACATGACCTGCCAGTCACTTCGCGTGAGTGTACCAAATGTATTATCACCAGCGGTTAGGATCAACAATCATTATGAAGCATACAACATCGATAGAATAAAAAAGAAAATGGATTTTCTCTAGATCAAGTGACAGTACAACCTAATTGGGAGTGACCGACTTAGCCATGCAACCTACCCGATTTTATACTATTTCCCGATTGTGAGGCTTGAGGGTAAGCCTTAACAATTTAACAAGTCACATCAGCATTCGCTTTGAATGTCACATAGTTAAACCACCAAACCATTTATTGATTTCCCCAAAAATATCATAGGTATAAAGCTAGGAGAAACGAATTCCTCTGCCACCAAACATAAATACGTTTGAAGAGATCAATGTATGTGATTTATTAGGCATACCCTATCAGACATTTGTTCATACAAGTTGTCCTGGGACAGGGAAAACCGAAGGCACCATCCCATCAATCCATCTTAGGAAATTTCTGCCTAGGATTAACAGAACAAGCCTTGAGCTTCACTTCATCTTCAATTTTCTTTAGCATATTTAATTCACAACGCTTATGCCCATCAGAGTGATTTTCAGATAATAAACCTGATCCCGATCTCTCCGTATTGACAATGGAAATATAAAATGGGCCAAAATTTTGATATTCGATTATTTAACTATCAAAGGAAACATTCATACTACCAACGATCCACCGATCAACCATCAAGCAAAACTAAACCCCTTTAATTTTATTTCTTATTAATTTATCCGTTTTCCAATTTCTCGTTTCCCGTTATCCATATCTTTTTCCTAGATATTCCTCACAAACCTATTTGGCCTCTTATGATTCATTTAAAAACATTTCCATATTCATAAAATGTTTATTTCTATATTCTAGAAAATATATCTTATAGCAGTTGGAAAATGTTTCCGTATATTCACAACTTCTTATTTTCATTAGTCAGAAAATATACGTTATTAACATTGGAAAATATTTCCATTTCTTATTCACGCATCACTATCATTCCACATTCATCAGTCTTTAGCCGTAGACTAGTAAGAGAACAAATCCCTAAGTCCCAACCTAGAAGGTCAAAACCAACATCAGATTAACACTTTGGAAGCCATATAACTCGACTAATCTCCAGTTAGTTTCTAATTTCCTTAACTCCATTCAAATCGGCAAAACGTTTACTTTTAAATCAGTTAATTACTTAAAATGTGTATATTAGTTCTTTATATAAATCTGGACTCGTTTTGTCAAATAAATCTCGATTTTTATTTATAAATTCATATTCCACTTCATAACTCTGATTACAAGTCAATTTCTTATTGATTATATATTAAGTTATAACTTAATCTCGATTACATATTAGATTATAAATTATTAGTTTCAAACCGAATATTAACTATCTTCTCAAATTCTGAATTATATAGTATATAATCTCTAAAAATAAATTATTTTTATAACATTTGACATAATCGAATTCTAATTATAAATCCTTATGAATTTACTTCATTCTATTTACATTTCGAACATCGAAATAAATTTCATCGTTTTCTTTTGAAACGATTTCCAATTTCATTTTAAATTCATTCTGGAACTTATATTTCCAAATTATCCAATGAAAATTATTTCATTTATAAACAGTACAAGTTATTAACTTCTAGTCCATTCGAAATTCAATTTCTATTATAAAAATAGTTTTTTTCTTTTCAAAACCAATTTCTTTTCCATTTCATTTGAATATAATTTTATGGTATTTAATTACCAATCATTTTAGGGCCAAAGCTATGTAAACATCTAACACAACATAATCTATCCCAGAAAATTTAACACATCATATATCGCAATATATGAAAACAAACAGTAATAATTTTGAGGAATCCACTTGGATCCCTCCAACCTGTTTCCCTGCATTCACAGATGTTAACCAATGTAAATAACATCAATTTAGTTTCAATATGAGATATCAAAATAAATAGAATTAATATTTAACCAACGATTTATATATATAACTGTATCTATAATTTTAACTTTAATAGTAATACATCCAAACAACCGTCACACAACATTCAATCATCACATATCAGTTTTAAAATACATTTATAAAATTATAAAACTGGACAGAGTTAGTGAGTTTGCTCACATTGGTCGTTAATCGTTGAATAACGAATAACGATTGATAGATCCGATCAGGTATTTTATTTTTCCATAAATTCAAAGGAGCTTTAAATGGCTCCAAACCAGCTTCATCATGTAGCCTACGTCCATACGATTCCAATGGATCCTGTTTCGTTCAGTTCTGATAATGTATGGAAAAATGTGCATTTTACAAGATTATACACATATGAGATCATTAACCATATAATTAGAATATTTAATTAATATCTTAATTACATTTAAAACTCTAATTATCTGCTCAAATCACTTCTTCCCAATCTGAAACACACTCTGGTAACCTTTGAACAGTTGCTCATGGCCATTGTTGATATTTTTCTTCCATCCCCACAGATTCAACCTTTCACGAAAAGCAAAACTAAAACCTCCGACGAACTTCTCTTCCGAACCTTCTTCATCTTGCCACCATAATTTCACCTTCACTCCACTAAAATGAAATGCGACTGTATCACTTCGAACCCACTGCTATAGCAAGTATCAAATTCTTTACCCACCAAAAATCGTAAAACTTTGCGTACAAACTCCAAATCCAACCACAAACTCAATCACGATATCCGTTTAGCGAATCAACACTTAAATCCTGCAACAATCTAAACCCTACATGCGCTAATAAAACAAGCGATATGAAATGATGTTCGAACCCTTTAAAATGCATACCATATTGAAGAGAACTAGCATACGAATCCATACATATATATTACGTAATTTATGGAAGTTTATTTGAATTGATAGAAAATTTTGATTCTCATGTTTTTAGTAGAAGAGGAGATAGCAGTGGCGGTAGCTTACGGACCCAACGAAAATTGTTTCGTCGAATTCTGAGTCTGTTTGCTCACATAACGTTATTTCAAAGTCATATTATCGATCGTTTCACATATAAATCCTGTACGATCACAAAACAACTCTAATTGGCGCAAAATTGAAATAGCAATAATTAATCATTACGAATTTAATAAAATTCGCTTAATTGATAACGGAGGTCATTTTCAAAATGGCTATTTTTAAGGCTTAAATAAAACGAATAAAATATTAATATACCAAAAAATAATTCAATTTAATAAAAATAAATAATATTATCATATATCCAAATAGAATATCATATAGCCCCAAAATAAATGTACTTGGATTTATAACTCGTTATTTCAAAACTCGAGTTAAATCGATATCTAATTTATATAAAAATCATTTTATTATAAAATAAATCATTTTATCTAATTTATATAAAAGATTCCATAAGGACGTTCTGTAAATTTGATTTGGACGTAACTAAAAATCTACAATATGAAATCTTGATTTTTTTTCTTTCATTAGAAAAATATAGTTCAATAGATTCAAACGTTTCTAGTTTCACAGTTATAACGAATTTTATATAGTCGTTTAAAGTTCAAAACGTAATATTATGAACTACCGTGAAGTTTTGAGGTCGTTTATAATTATATTATAATTAATACGTTAAAACCTTTTTTATAAATAAATTTGTTAAAATAATTCAAATCCAAACTTGGTTAAATCTTTTAAATTATCCAGTTCACACAATATTGCCAATTCAACTTATTTTCGACTATTTCAGAATTAAGTATATTATTCCATTAATTATTTTATTTAAATATTCAATTTTTTTTAATTTAAGCCTTTTAATTTACCAAATCACTATTTAAATAATTAAATAAATTAATTATTTAATCACTAAAAACCTTGGATATAACATTCCTTACCCCATAAAAGAATTTCATCCTCGAAATAATTAAGGTGAGAAAAATGCTACAAACCCTATTACTAGTTTAAAAATATTTTTTTTTTACTTCTTAATTTTAGTTTCAACTGAACTAATTAATTTTAATTAAAATATTAATTCATTTTTACTAACGAAAGTTTTCAAAAATTCTGAAATTTTCTAACACCTTAAGTTTTTGAAAAACTTCGCCAACGTCTCCTTTGCATGGCTTAATTGGTACAACTACAACTCGCCTTTCTATACCTTCTCGGATCCAAAAGAAAATCAAAAGGCTAAGTGCCTTACAAAACAAGCTCATAAAATCTCATACTCAATTAAATATATACCTTTTTATTGGGGATTCAACTCCATCTCTTCTATTCGCTACCCCCTCAGTAAATACAAATGCCATCCTAATCAATCTCCAATCAATTCATCCGCCACATAATTATTCGCTTATACCCAAGCCACACTCCATTTCAAATTCATGTTTCATTCTCAATTTCCAACTCTTAACTTATCAATCCAATTCCTTAACCAAGTTAAATTTTATCCCCACATTCCATTAACAAATTAATTTCTCTAATCGATAATCTTCATTTTAAAATTCAAAATCTGATTTTTATTACAAGCCCAATCCATTTCAGTTTCTTCTTAACTTGCCTTAGTTAAATTCCAATTTCTATTTGCTTCCACAAGTTTTTATTTACATACCTTAAATAAATTTTCATTTCATCGTTATAAATTCATCCTGTGTACTTGTTTTTAATTCAAAACAATCTCTCCTGGGAGTTTTAAACAACTTCGCTTTTCTAAAATCAACTTTTCTTTTCAAGATTCAAAAATACTTATTTTGTCAAAACAATTAAAAAACAATATCCGTCACTTAGAAACTCAAAATGAACACCGATGATGTGACCGTCATCATCAGAGTTATTTCCCAACGACTGAAGTGAGTTTAATACTATATCGCTTTTCAAAACCATTTCTTAAACTTTCCAATTTGAAATTATTACAAACTATCATTCACAATGCTTAGAAAACATTTTAAAATCTCGCAAGATCTTAAAATTTCTATATATTTAATCCAAAACCATTTACAAACACTTCTCCAATTTTCCAGAGTTTAAATTCCAGTTTTGGCTTAAATTCAGATTTAATTCAATTCATAACACTTATACGAATTTTATTTGGTTACATATATAACCATCTCAATTATAATCTTATTTGGTTACAGTAACAACCAACATATCCAATATACTATAATCATTCCAATATTTTCTTTTATATCAAATATACTTTGGGTAAAATTATTTCATTTACCCTTTTTCAAAACATACTATGTCGGTTCATCGTATTCGAGTGTTTAGAAACCCCTATCGATACAATGGATCGTACTGATCGACTAGAATTCATAAACCGCTTAATCAATAAATCTCCATAATATAAAACCATTTTTATAAATTCTACAAATACATCCTCTCGTATATATACACTCAAACTCAACCTAGGGTATTACTAACCCCATCTCTATTGAGTTACGCCACAGAGCCAAGGTTATCACTCAGCCTTGTGCTTTGATACCACTGTAACGAACAAGGATTTTCGACCTCGAAAATCGACAAAAATACCATGTCGATTATTCAAGTATAGAAAATAATGGATCATTAATAGAAAGAAGTTAGAGGGTGAGAAATAGAAAGAAAAAAGTTAGAATAGAAGAAAAGAAGATCACAATAGAATGTATTATATAATATAACTTTTGAAATACAAATCAATAATTGTATATACATACCATTATCAGAGTACAACTCATATAACACAGCGGAAATAAAAAATAGCTATAAATGCTGAAGCCTCTTACTCCAAGCTTGTAACGACCCGTATTTTTGGCAGTCAAATATTTAATTTAATTTATTATTTTAAATATTATAATTGGAATATTAACGGATTTTAATATTTAACTCGTTTAATTAAACGAAGTTAGAATGATATATATTTATATAATTTTAAAACAAGCTCGAAATGGCGCGGTAGTTCGTAATATGGAGTTTTGAACTTCAACTGAATATACAGAATCCGATATAAGTCGGATTTCTGTGAAAAAAGAACGTTGAAACCATATTGATGATAATTTTCATATGAAAGAGAAAAATTCAGATTTCGTGTTATAGATTGTTAGTTATAGCCAAATCAACTTTTGAAATAGTCGCTATGAAAATCGTTATTGAAATGTCGACTTTTAAAATGGCCATTTTGCAAACAAAGACCGTTTTCGACGAAATCAGTTTCATTGGAACCATAATGTTAAATTATTGCACGGTATTAAATTGCATGGCAAACTGATGTCGTATGTGACGATGGCAGCTATAAACGCCCATTCATTTTCTATAAATTGTAATTAATTTAATTTAGCTTGATTCAATAGAGGGATTTTTGTGTGTAACTTGAGCAAACGATCGAATTAGGCCACGAAAACAGTTCCGTTGAGTTCGTATCGACGTTTAGAGTCAGGATAGGTATATAGTTTGTTATTTTTGAAGATCGGGTAATTTGGTGTCCTAAATGGCAATGTGGTGCGTATAAAAATAGCGTATAGGGAAACAGTCTTAGAACACGACGAAAACTGGTGCCATTGGATTCATATTAGTTAATTATTGTAGAAATTCCAATTTTTGTGTCAACCGGACTTACCGTTTGATCGTGGCAATGATAAATGCCTTAATCAATTATATTATTTTGGTCAATTCATACAAGGGTAACTTTAAACGAATAAACGACTGGTCAAATGAACTCCGATTTGGACGAAACAAGATTCATTGAATCCGTAAGGAAGAGGTCTAGTAAAATGTCAAGCCCTCAAATTTATTGGATTTTTTCTGTAATTATAGGAGTTTTAAATGCTTGATTTTTCATTGATAATTATAAAGGACTTTTCACAAACGATGTCGAAACTCGACAAAATCTGTCCCACTGAATCCGGAATATTTTTTTATGCTAGTGTTAGCCTGCTTTGTGACTAGGCCACACAAAGTTTAGATGATAATTCATAAGTAATGAAATTAATTCAAGTTAATAGGGATGTCTCAAACAAAGGTGGAAAACTCGTGTATCAACGAGCATGAAGCCAACCGGCCTGGGTCGAGTATATGCGACCTAGTCCACCTATATTCGGATAACTGGTGCCATGTCTCAACCGGCTCGGCTCGCATAGAATCTTACCCGATCCGCCCATGCCTCGAACCAATCGATAAATGCTTCCCACTTTGGATCGCATGAAGTTAGACCCGAGCCCCTCACCTAAAGCCACTTGCCTCTCTGCTTCCTCGCGGATCAAATTATCGGGATCAGGGCGAACTCGACCAGATCTCATATCAGCAACTTACGAAGAACTCTGGAGAAATTGCCACGCAAACACCAGATTGGATCGAACCACTTCCGACCTGCCTGGAGCTGCAAGCGTATGGGAATGAAAGCCTATTCATTAAACGTGGAAACCGGATTGTTATACACTTGGCAGCCCACGAAATGAAGCCCAATTCGCCACTTTCTCCATTACTTGCGAGTTTCCCTCTGATGCTGCCACGTGACCACTCAACCCTAACCAACTATAAGTACATGTTCATGCACCATTTTCAGGGACCTTGGTTCCTGTAAGATCCATGGCTGCCATGGCCGAATTCCACCATGAATAACTACCTTCTTCTTCAATGAAAATCAATGAATTCGGAGAGAAATATTCATTGTATTCTAGTGATTGTGTGAATGTATTAATTGTAATTGTAATCTATGAATGAAATGAGAAACTATAAAGTGGAGGTAGGCTTGTTAACGCCGAAGCACTATAAATCTCGTGTCTCTGCTTGATTTTCTATGTTTTCAGGTCATTATTCTCCATAAATCTTATTTAATTGGGTGTTAGGACCATTTTTTGGTCTAACATTTTGGTGCTTTCACTGAGAAATGACTGATTATCAACCGTTGATCTTCTCTTCTACTAATCGATATCGTATTTCATTGAGGGGAGATCTGTATGTGGCTTGAATTATTCGTTGAATACTAAGATGTATAGGCCTTCGTGACCCAGATCTGTGCTGCCTTGAATAGGTTTACAGCATCTAGGATTGAAGAAATTGCGGATGTATTGAACCAGCAACATCTTTATCGCATGGGATCAGATCTGCTCGTGGATCAGATTTAAGAAGTAGCACTCATTTCAAATTGAAGAAGTCGCATTCACTTCGTGGATCAGATCGAGTAAAAGGTCAGATCGGATGGAAATTGGTATGGACACATCAGATAAACAAACCATCGACTCAGATCGAAGTAACTGGGAACGAACAGTAGATTGAATTAACATCGGTTCGGAAAAGGAAGATGAGTATACCACCGAATCAAAGGTGACACCACGATCCGACCTAGAAGAGTGACCCAGATCTGAACATCAGGAGTGGCAGCCGAATCGACCAACCAATGATTTATCCCCGATCCGACCTGGATATATGACTCGAACCGCACCCAGAAGGCATCTCTGAACCCCAATTAGAAGGGATGATCCAATCCGACCCGAAACAGCTATTTTTGGGAAAAATACGTTTTTCAGATCATTTCAGAAAAGGCTCCTTTTTCCAAAATCGAAAAAATTGCGGGGACTGTGGGGCCCCGGACCCCCACCGGGCTGCGCCCGGACCTGTTGACGGCCTCGCCTTCGACTCGGAGCACGGTTCGCCTTCGGCTCGACATATATTTTGGCCAACAGCGGTCATCAAAGCTTGTCAATGAAGATTAGACGGATTGTCCGAGGATATCACAACAAAATGGCAACAATTGGGATTCTTCCAAGAGCCATGATCCACGTTTACTAATGTTATTCAATGTGAGGATCTATTGGGAAGGTTCAACATGATGACTATGACAGTATACGAGACGTGATTGTCTCATAGAAGCCTCCTCTTCCAGAGTTCCGATGGTGTATAGATTTCACCAATGCAAATGATGTATTCCATGAGCGAGTAATGATTACCTGGTTTACATGACTTAAACCTATTCGACTGGTGGAGTCCCAGATGGCATTAATATGGAGCATTCCAGGCACTATTCCGAAGATGAGTTAGATGATCATAGCAACAATGATTCACAATGACAAGATACTAGAAAGTGACTAAGGATTCTATCATTACAAATCTACACTTCACTTGTATGGAGTGATGAAAGAGGGAAAAGCTCGCTTACAGCCTGTTGATTGCTTGGAGAAAAACTCCGCCACTATTTTCAAGTTCGTCTGATTGTGATACACACTGATTAACCACTACAATAGGTCCTGCAGCAACCTGAGGTGTGTGGGAGATTGCTCGAATGGAACATCAAGCTTAACCAATTTGATCTCAATTCTCTCCTCAAGAAGTCCATACGGGGGCAAGCATTAGCCAACTTCATCGCTGATTTTACCAGTCCTGAAGAAGATGTGTTATATGAAGAAGATGGACCCTCAAAATGAAGAATAAAAACAAACACCTAAAAGCTGTACACAGACGGTGCAAAGAATGATCGATGGTCCGGCGTCGGAGTTGAATTGATAACTCCCTAAGGACAGTCCATTTACTATACCTTACAATTGAAATTTTATGCTACGATCAACAATTCCGGATATGAGGCCCTGATTGCCAGATTCAAAGGGAATCCCAGATGAAGGGACCGCGACTCGCAGCTTACCTAGAGTGAGTAGAGGAGCAGTTGGATGGATGGGAACATTACAACATGTCTCGCATCCTACACACAGAAAATAAGAAAGCAGATAATCTGGCCAAGTTAGAAAGTTCTGACAATCTAGGAGAGATGGAGATGATCTCGATCAAGATCCTACAAACTCCGACTATTGATCAGATGGAAGTTGATCTAGTGCTGGAGATCGAATCTGAAAGAAAATCATGGATAACCCCCATAAAGAACTCCCTGCAGCACGGAATGCTTCCGGCAAGCAGAAGTGATAGACGTTCCATCATTTGTTATGCCTCAAGATATGACATGCAAGGCAGTATTACTTATTTCTCTTGGAAGGTTGTCCTAAGATAGAAACCACTGAGTTCCATTGCTGAATTCACCTCCATAAATGATTCGATAATATCACTAATCAACTTCCCACTAGATGGGAGATGTACATGAATGAAACTTCTTATGAACAATGTTTTGGAGGTAGGAAGTGAAGATTCACAATTCCATTCCTTTCATCGATTATCTGCCAAGTGAGTCATGCTCTCAAACACAGGGACAATTGGGGATTTAAGCGTGGATTACTCGTGATTACATCATCCAATCCAAAGCTAATATATCATAACCTCGCATGGCCTGCTGCCTTAGTATTTCCTGAAGACTGGAATGCTAAAGGTTTGGAGCACTTAAGCCTAGATCCTGATTGATTGTCTACACTCCACTCTTGTCCCCGACGAGGGATCGACGACAAGCCAACGAATTTATGAGATATGACTATCTCTCAAGTTGCCATATCCTATTTCCAGGCATAGAAAGTGAAAAAGTGTCTATAAGCATGAATCCTTTGTTCTCATGCCAACTATCATCCTAACACCAATGTGATGATGTGCTACCATTAGCGGTACAAACATGACTCCCTAACACTCAATCCTTGCCTTTGGCATGGGGGCAAGAAGGCGATTCAAAGGAGATGTGACCTCGTTATTCGCTTACAGTATTTACCTGACTGCCTTTGTCACTCCAAGACCCCAATCAAGGTCTGTTCACTCTTGAGACCGCCATCCCACGACGGTTTGAAAAGACGTTCATCACCAGCTGAATATTTGGCAACCATCCCCTAGCAGAGATTAGGCAAAGCAAAACGGACCTGCAATGAACATGCAACGCCATTTTCACTCAGAATGATAATCACTCCTCTACAGGATTATTCTTTAACCATGACTCTTATATTTGCATGCCTTATGAATTGTTAATGTAATTAACTCAGACGAATTCATATGTGGATGGTATAGGTACCTAGGATTTGATACCGATCAGACTTCTATCACCCACATGTAGAACTATGGAGCACTGTCATAACGAGCTCGGTTGAACTGCTCATTTACAAAGCCACGCCCCCCGTCTGAAGGGAGTTGTATAACTCAAGATGGATCTGATATGACCATCCACTTGTTTACTTTTGCATTTCAAAGTCGAAATCCAATTCTATATGGAAGCAGCTCAACCGTTTACATGGCTCGATCTTATGCTTGACGCCACCAGATCACATGATTCCAAATAAAGGAGGCAGCAATGCCCCTTGATATGCTTACTTTTCAATCATGAAATTTACTTTTACATGCCTCTTGAGTTATTGACATGACTAACTCACGCGATATGAATGATGCAGGTACCCGAAGTTTGGTACCAATCACTCCTCCCATAGATTGATCGGAGGAACAGAGAGCCTTGGCAAACGTTTTCTGACTGTTTGCCCAGCTAACTCTAATCCTCAAAGCTTGGATAAAAGTATAAACCTAGGACGAGTTTGATGGGTGCGCCATGATTAAAGACCACTCAATCTGTGACTCTAACTCTCATGACTTGAGAGAGAGTATAAGGAACGATATCACGATGTCCGACCAAACTCCATCCCACGAGTCAACGAAACGAGAGAGACTTGATTATTGCAAACGGCCACCATTACCTATGAATCAGGGATTATGAGGTTGAGCCTCGGCGAGTGTGATCTGACCGCTTGCCCGAAAAGATCCATCCGCCAGAGTGAAGCGTGGAGTAAGGACTAAAACCGAGTTTGAGAATGACACTCGAGACGGCAGACTCCTACTCTTTGAAATAAAGCGAAGAAGGAGCACCGAGCCGAATGACACGACCGTTCGCCTGCACAACTCTAATTCTCATGATTCGAGAGAGAGTATAAAGGACGTGAAGATGGCGTCCTCAAGGCGTGAAGGTGGACCATGATTAAAAGACCGCCTTGATTCCACTCTACCCTTAGTATTCGATGGGAGAGTATAAAGGAGCCAAAGACTGTGAGCTACAAATGAACTCCTACCCTACTGAAGGATTAGAGGGCAGACTGAAATCTGAGTTCGAACTCTATCCTGGGCATACGACAGGAGAGTATAAAAGCATTGCGATTAAATGCCACGAAAGGACTCCTACCCCGCTGCAGGATCGGGGGAAAGAATAAAAGCTGAGCCCGAACCCCTCATTTTCGGATATGGGGGGCAATGCACTATCGATTCTAATCAATCCCAAACAATCCCTGGCCAGGCACTTTATTCACTATTGATTGGGGGCATACACACACATCACATCCCTGCGATGGCCGCAATATGATATGCTTTTTATTTGCTGGGATTATGATTTGCAAGGATACCAAATTGAAACCCTTATTTGATTGTGATGCGGTTTATTATCTATTATTTAGTTTAGTAATAATTAGATTACGAGTATATTTGATTGAAATATGTAATCGACCTGCAAGAGTGTGATAATACAGGAACATGGCTTCAATTACAAAATGCAGGCTTGTACACGATAACATGATAAGAATGCGAGGGCCGCACTCGCAACAACCACAGTAGGCCAGTGGAAGACAAATAGAGGACCCCGTCCAGGAGGTTGGCGCTGATACCTAATGCTAGAATTCCCATGTGACTCAAGGCGACGATCGGAAAGAGGTCTTAAGAGCAGATCGTTCAACAACATATCATCTGACCTGAGGAAACGACCGAAAGGAGGCCTTTGGAGTAGTGTCTAAAGTGCAATGACGAGTATCACCATGTTAGTGCACTAAATGGAAAATGTAATGACTCGAGCATTTGGATAACTCAATCACTTAAGCTTTGAAAGCAATGTCTCTTTTCCGTGCATTCATGTCTAAATTTGAAAGGGATGCGATACAACTACCGATATTTCGCCATTACCCCTGAACTGGAGACCACTTGAGAACCACAAGATGGATGCAGAGTGAACGTCCATTTGCTAGTCCCGACCGACTTCCCGATTGAAAAACCCTGAAGAAAGGAGGATGCCGGTACTTCGACTTCTAGCTTGTAAGGAAGCATATTGCTTGATACTCCGACCAAAGAATTAGCAAGAAGGAAGATAGAACTTTATTCCACGTTAAGGATATTGGTATAGAAGCGCTAAAAACAAGGGAAGTCAGAAGATTTCCTCTTGCGGTGATCCCTCAGCATATCAGACTAGATATGAAATGGATGGTGCCTTTGCTGAATTAAGAACCCAGATGGTTCGGCAAAATGAACTTCTCCCGGAGCAACAGAAAATGATGGATAACTTCTTTAGTCAGATAGATGGGTGGCCGAGCAGCTACGACTTACTCTCAGGAGCGAGTACCATAGGAATTCAATCGACAACGAACTTGACTCAATCACCCCCTGTTACGCTGTTGAGATCGCATGAGACCCTAGGACAAACTGGCAACGTCATCTTGGAATAAACAAGATGCAATCAACCTCCTCCCGGACGTGTGCAACATGCAACTTCTGACCATAACATTTTGGATGAAAACGACAGCAATGCAAGATTCAATGCAAATTTAAACAGAGTCCGATCAACCCCTGCTCCAAGTCAGATAAATCCTTCAAATCCAACTTAACTTCAACATGAAATTCCTCATTCCTTAATGCAAGGGGAAAATGGAAGAATTCGAAGCGACTATAATTTGACCTTATCACCACCCAACTCCGATCCTTAGAGCTTGGATGGGAGACCAAAGACTAATATGAGCTGGAGACATACAAAACATTTTGTATGAAACTTTAACTCATGACTTGATGAGGGAGTATGAATTAAGAGAAGACATGGATTTAATGCTCACCGCTTAACAAAACCCCCGTTGATGGGAAGCATGGGATGCGACCTTCGAGCAACGTAATTTGACTATCCGCCGACTTTATGCACATTTACCATCATCGGAGTTCGACAAGATCCTAGACTGCAACCAAAAGAATGACTCCTCAAGACTAACCCGCATACGTCCGAGCAATGGATCACCATCCAAAATTAAAGGACAGAAGCCTGATTGATGGCTATTACATAGGCGGAACCAAGATGCCAAAGAACGGCTTCCACCCACTTCAAAACTACATGCTGGGGGCACCAACGCTATGTTGGACAAGAGATGACAACTCCTCAAAGATGGAAGCCGAATTACCAACGCTAAGTGATGCTTCACCAGAGGCGGCACACCTCAATAGCGACATGAGAGACATCAATCAAAGCTCTTTCACACGAGACATCAGGGACTTCAGTAATCCCCCGCACTTCAAGCTACCATTTCTGGATCTTGACTTACATTGTTATTATACAATTTTGGTGGCATGCCTTTGAATCGATCATCTGTTGGAACGCTTTGGACACCGACTTCATTTAGCAGTCAAAGGTCTAGCGAGACCCTGTATGCATTCCTTAAAAGATTCAAAGTATCATTGGCATAAGTAAATCAACACAGACCATTTACGGTGTTAATACCAGCAGTATCCGGTATTTTGGATAACTCAGATTTTAAAGGAATTATGCAACGAGACCCACCTAGGAGCCTTGACAGATTCATCTTTGAAACAAACCTCAATATCCTTCTACCATGAGATTCTCCTAAAAACGTTGTTGAACTTTATCCTGAGACAGATAGATTCCTGCAACAAGAAAACACTAATGTTGAGATGGATGACCTCAATTTTTTCATGACAACGAATGGAGCACCATCTGACTCGTGAAATGATAAAGACAAAAAAGGGGGGCCTCAGAAAACACTGACAAGAATGTACAATTCCGGAAAGGACCAATATCATTGATCGAGCCCGCGACCTTGGTTGTCAAGCTCAATGGAACCAAGCATGAGAGATGACTCAACATGACTATGACGGCTATTTCATATTTTAAAAAAAACAAATGAAGGGGCTCGAACAATCCCCTAACGATGTTCGCTTGCTTGCATGATTGGCCACCTTACTTAACTCCATAGCTAATGCAAGGTGAGTATCTAAGTTCGCTGACACTCGATGAGGCAATCCTTGCTTTCTGACTAAAGAAATAGGATGATACCGAAGCGAGTGTGATTCAACCAATCACATATATAGCTCCAACTCTTGATGACTTGAGAAAGTGTACAGAATGACATGGGTCAACTAAGGTTGTTGAACCTGCAGCTCTAACCCGATGCAACGAATGAAAGTATGAAGACTAGAAGATCAGATATCCGACTGGCTTGGCCTAACCCCCACCAACGCGGGGGCATAAGCACTGACTTGGCTTTCCTCCGTTGACTTCAGGAGCACAAGCCTCAACTCACAGGCTGACATTGAATATGACCCTAACTTGGCACATAATTAAAAATATACAAACAGCATCCCCGGAATATGATATGATTCATCTTGACCATTTAAGAAATCCCACTAATGGATCAAATGCGAATTCAGAGACTTGATCCGCAACTACATCGAAAGGAGAATGCAGAGAACTCCCCAACTGCCTTACAATTGTGACGATCTTACGAGTACTAGTTTACATGATTTCAACAACATCTTTTACTAATTTGTATGTGATCATTGGATTATGAAACGATCTAGAGCAATTGTGGATTCCTTTAAATATCATTTGGAGCAACTACGGATTTTTGGTTCTGTATTAATATGATCTGGAGTGATTGAACATTCCCGCCTTCTCATTGTTACGATTCGATGCAATCATGGATTCTCAGATCACTATCCTGAGGTCAGGATAGTCCAAAGCAAAGTACAAATGACATATTCATATGCCAATTCTGAGGTGTTCTCTCCAAATGTTAGATCAGAACCCGAAGGTTCTTATATTCCTACCTGATTTGGACGACTATTTATATATTGACCTGTATGTAAAATAAAATCTGATCCGATTATGTGCTTGACTTGCGTAGAAAACCAATGTCGTTTGGCAACGACCTGTGTGTCCAATCACACATGGGAGCCAACGATCCAGTACGACTCGGGGTGAAATAATGTGACCTCTTGATTCGGCGAGGCTTAAATGATTGCTTGATTATTTCGGCTACTCTGGTCATAGGATTTGGTCCGTTGAACACCCATGGAAGTAGTGCAACAAATGACAGGTTGTATATTCAACCAAAAATCTAAATATCAGAACTACTCAAGAGGACACACCAATTTGATATAGTCTTCTCAAGGATGGATGATGTTCCAGAAAGAGTCTGCTCGACTAATTCAAAGCACATCTCATCTAGGATAAGACGTACTTTAGAGGGCAAAAAGTTAGTCTGCTTTGTGACCAGGCCACACAAAGATTAGATGATAATTCATAAGTAATGAAATTAACTCAAGTCAATAGGGATGTCTCAAACAAAGGTGGAAAACTCGTGTATCAACGAGCATGAAGCCAACCGGCCCGGTTCGGGTATATGCCACCTAGTCCGCCTATATTCGGATAACTGGTGCGACGTCTCAACCGGCTCGGCTCGCATATAATCTTACCCGATCCGCCCATGCCTCGAACCAATCGATAAATGCTTCCCACTTTGGATCGCATGAAGTTAGACCCGAGCCCCTCACCTGAAGCCACTTGCCTCTCTGTTTCCTCGCGGATCGAATTATCGGATCGGGGCGAACTCGACCAGATCTCATATCAGCAACTTACGAAGACCTCTGGAGAAATTGCCATGCAAACACTAGATTGGATTGAACCACTTCTGACTTGCCTGAAGCTGCAAGCGTATGGGAATGGAAGCCTATTCATTAAATGTGGAAACCGGATTGTTATACACTTGGCAGCCCACGAAATGAAGCCCATTTCGCAACTTTCTCCACTACTTGCGAGTTTCCCTACGATGCTGCCACGTGGCCACTCAACCCTAACCAACTCTATGCATAAAAGTACATGTTCATGCACCATTTTCAGGGACTTTGGTTCCTGTAAGATCCATGGCTGCCATGGCCGAATTCCACCATGAATAACTACCTTCTTCAATGAAAATTAATGAATTGTGAGAGAAATATTCATTGTATTCTAGTGATTGTGTGAATGTATTCATTGTAATAGCAATCTATGAATGAAATGAGAAACTATAATGTGGAGGTAGGCTTGTTAACGCGGAACCACTATAAATCTCATGTCTCTGCTTGATTTTTTTATCTTGCACGCAAGTTTGTTATATTATTTTATCAATAAAACTCTCCCCACCACACTTTAAACCTTTCTTTCTTGCCAGCGTCCCAAACCTTGTTCTATTGTGCTTTACTTGGCTCACAAACAATTCAATTTCTTGGCTGCCAATTTATTTACACTGTGCGCTTCACGTTTCTGAATTGGTCACTTATATATACAGTCCATTATTAACCCTAATTTTAACCCATCGCATGCTCAAACTGGAAGAGCGCCTCCACTATACCAATGAACGGACCAAACTACACCATATTTCTCCCTTAATTCTCTCTCGATCCGACCATATAATCACAAATATTTCCTCTGCAAACATGTTCGTTTCGTCGGGCTCTATGACCGGTACGGTGGAGATTTGATTCGGGAATGTAGTTTGGCCACGGTTTAGCTAGAAGTCGCCGACCGTTTGTTGGGTTTTCTGGAGAGAAGGCGCAGCTAGGTGGCACCGTATTTCTAGCGAAGGGGAGGTGGCCTTAGGCGCACATTCCGGTACCCTCCGATCAGCTGCAGATCAACGGGGTAGAGTGCGACATGGTGGAGATCGAAGATGATGTGATGGGTTCTGTTGAAGTCGCAGGAAAGAGGAGTGGCACTTCATCATTTTTGAACAGTAAGGAAGGAACAAAAGTTGGGCACTAACTTTGATCAAGACGTGGTAACTGAAGTCAAACAAAGAAGCATGGATTGTTTCAGAATGGGACGATGGTGTAACCGGGCAACGTTAACAGCAAAGGAGAAAATGGAGACCTCGTTCTTTTTCATTTTGAACCGCTATTTTGTCCAAACCATGAAGATTGGCGTGAAGAGCGGTTCAAGCAGAAGTGGTAAAACATGGGCTTGATTTCTGGAATTACAAACAAACGTAATTTACATATATTTATAAGATAATTAGTTAAACTAATATTTGACTAATAGTAAATTAATTAATTAAATTTATGTTATTCCATGCAGATGAAATCATAAACTGGGGAAAGAATTGGGCGCCTATATCTTTTGAACAAAAGGGAGAAAAAGAGGGAGAAAAAGTCGGCCATGTTTTAGAAACGTAATTAGTTTTAATTTAATTATAATAATTAAATTAGTTAATACAATCATTATTATGATAATTAAGGTGGGTGCCTGGTTTTCTATAGGGTTATTAACTGTGAAGTTGTAGAGATATAGAACCACTAAGGAACGAAGAAATAGGGACCATGAGTGAAGAAAGGAACTCAGTCGTGTTCTCTAAGATTAAAACGTAATTAATTAGTTTTTAATTAAAATGATTAAGGAATTTAATGTTTAAGATAATTAAATTATACATTTACTAATTTATGAATTGCTTCAGGTATGGGTTGGCCTGGTTTTGAACAGATGGAACGAAGAGTAACAGTTGTGGACAAAGAAATGATTAGTTGATTTTATTAAATAAAGTAATTAAGTTTAATATTAATTAAAATAAGAGGTTAATTATATTAAATAAGAATCGTATGCTTATAATTCCATAACTTACTTATATGTGATCAGAAATGGGTACACCATATACCGTTGGAATCATCTTGACGAGTACTTCATTATGGAATTGATCTGAACAAAGTCGGAGACCGCTGGAGTTTATTGTTAAATTAAACACTAGTTTAATTTAATTGGAACTGGAACTGGGACCGAACTGCTTTAGCGACAACGGAAACAAGGTGAGTTAAACTCACTCAGTTCTCCCATTTATATTTTATATAAATTGGGTTTTTAATTTGTGTGTTCTGTTTGCCAATGTTTGACTGTTTGCTAATTATATATTCATCTGTTGATTTAACCACAATAAAATACCAAATCGTTATTTTAACGATTGGATCCAATAGAGGTAACTCACCTTGATTGGTCACGTTTATAAAATATACGTGTTTAAATTTTTTGAATTGTTTGCATTGCTTGTGAATTGGTTGATGTTAAATGTTCGTTATTTATTGTTATCAGTTAAATGAAATTGAATGATCTGATTTGAGCTAATCGATTTGGATACAGGGAAGAACAGATTGGAGGGATCCAACGGGATTCCTCAAATATATTATTTATTTTCATATTATCATATATGAATTGCCATGATGGGGTGATTGATTTGAATTGTGATCATTGACTAAAAATTCAACCTGTGTTTTGTTTTAACCAATGGGCAATATTGGTTGAGTAATCGGCAGTAAATGGCATAAGAATAAATTGTTTTGTTTTATATTGATTTACCGTCTGGTGGATCGATAGAACTGAATTATAAAATTTATTTAATAACTAGAAATAGATTTTGAATAAAAGTTTATAAATAAGAAATAAATATTTATTATTTAGTTAATTTAAAATTAATTATTAATTGACTTTATAAAGTAAATTCTGACGTCAATCAGACTTATAAACAAAGAGAAATTAATCTAACAGTTAATTTGGATAATTGTTTGGTTAATAAACAATTAAATGGAAGTATTTAAATTAATTATATTATTAATTAATTTAAAGTGAGAATTAATTGGAATCGATTAACGAGATAACCGTGTTTGAGTTGACTAAGTTGACCACTCTAATTGGGATTAATTATTAAATCAGTTGTCTGGAATTTCGTCTAAAAAAATAGTTTAAAGAATATTTGTTTAAAATTTAATAAGATTTTAAAAAGGAATTTACTACTTATTTTAGTTGATTGAGTAATTAACTACAGAAGTAGTAAATGATTGAAATAAATTATTATTTTTAACTAATAATAATTTAGGAAATTCTTTTTAATTGAATTCAGTTAAAAAGTAACCGGAGGTGAAATGAAATCCATTTGAATGGTGAAGGGAGTTGGTGAGCAGGTTTTATTTTAAAACTGGGTTTTATAACAAAGTTATAAAAGAAGTTTTAAGCGGATACTATAGCGTAAAATGAATGTTACTTAAATATTTGAATTAAGTGAGAGGGAAAAAAGGGGTTAAGATAAACCAGGATTATATAAAGGAGGTTTGAGGTGTTATATTGTTAATTCTAAATTAACGTTACTAAATAGTGAGATCAAGCAAAAGTGAGGAATTGAAATAAGATTTTCCAAAGCGGGAATGGCTAAATGGATTTGAAAAGGAATTGGTGAAAGTAAATTTGGTGAAAGAAGTGGGTCGTAGGATTTTGTAAATCCGAGTTATAGATGAGTTTGTTTAAAGAGGCAGAGTTAAGAGTGGTGTTACTTAAGTATTGAATTAGGAAAGGATGGTATATTCGAGAAAGAGTTTTTCTAAAGGATAAGAAGGTTGTATGAAACTGTATTTTGAATAGAATGGTTAAATGAAATTTGAATTTATATTAGAATGAAATATTGTTTTTATGGGATTTCAACTTGTATTTATCTCCAGATATGAACGTTGTTGATCAAGGTCTGAGAGGTAATTAAAATACCCCAACTTGAACGACATCAGGATTATTTGCGGATGATATTAGTTGAAATGGTAAAAGAGGTTAGTAAATATGTATTATTTCCATTAGAAAAATAATAGTGCAACGATTAATGGACATGTGGGAAATATATAACGAGAGTTCCAAAATAAAAGGGAATTAAAAAGGGGTTGCCGGAAATATAATGATATGTTCGAGTTAGAAGGGAAACGTAAAGTTGAGTTTTATTATATAAGAAGTATGGATTGTGTTTCAAGTAATGAATAAAAGATATTTTGTAATGTTGTTTTACGTATAAGGTGAATTGATTTCCCTAATACTAGATAATAATGCGACTAATGTTTTGAAAGTGAAAATAGGAAACTAGATAGATAAAAGTGAAATTTGTTTCGAGAAAAATCTTAGCGAAGAACTATATTTATAATATCGAAATATTTAAAAGTTCTAAATTTACATTTGTTTTAATTAAAAAGGCCAATTGATGTTGAATACTAAACTAGTGAACTCATTGGATGTTCATGATTGAATCACTGTTTATTTTGATAGTTAAATAACCGACTATCAAATCTGTCCAATACGATTGTTGGTATGGAAAGACCGGGATCGAAGTCATATCTGAAAACCATTCCGACCAACAAATACGTGAAGATATTAGAAGATGATAGAGATGGAGCATTGAAGACCGGGGATCTTCATTAAACGGAAGAACCGCTAATAATCTCTGTGATTGCAACCAGAGATAAACTATGGTTCTGTCGTGATTGGAATCTACGGGTTGCAAGGACTTCTCGCTATTGATCCATGGGGTGATTCCTATATTGGATGCAGTAGGAGAGTACCTTCGGTTCATCCTGTTCCTGGATGACTTGTATGGACGGATATCTGACAGAGTATTTCCAAAGGGGTCGCGTACGATGATTTCGTCAAACGTACCATAGTTGATGGCGGAGAAATGGTTTTCTCTAGCCAAATAACTAGAGTATTTTTGTGGACATCAATTAGTGATATCTGGCGGATCTGACGATGTGACATTCAAAGTGAATGGTGACCAGATGTTCTAAAAGTTAATCTAAACCT
The DNA here is from genome assembly GCA_030737875.1 of Allium sativum. Classification (NCBI taxonomy): domain Eukaryota; kingdom Viridiplantae; phylum Streptophyta; class Magnoliopsida; order Asparagales; family Amaryllidaceae; genus Allium; species Allium sativum. Next base: position 669,844,815 of record CM060913.1, on the reverse strand, counting down.
CAAGCCTCATCAACTGGGAAATGACAAAAATCGGGCAGGCAGCATGGCTATGTGGGTCGCTCCCATTAGGATGTATAATCACCTATCTAGAGAAATTCCATTTGCTTCTTTAATCTATTTCGATGCTGTCCCTTTTTGGGAAACGGTGGTTCGAGCCCAACCGTTGGTGATATACATTCGATACACTCAAGCGAAATAAGTAGTCGGTCATGCGTCAGTCGGGTTGCAAGACGTTCTTATTGAACGCAGTGTATTCCCCTCTAGAGATACACTATCGGCAGGTGGTTCCATACCTTGTCATAGTCGGAATCCAATCTCCAATAAGCGCCCGCGATTTTGATTGTATACTATATATGTGGAGCGTGAGATGCAAGTGTTCTGCTAGATTGATATCTACCTGTATTTAGACACTATTATAATATCAGAAAAGATATTGATTTCAAAAATGTTTTGGGTTATCGTAAGGTAAAAACCGTCCGTATTTATGTGTGGATTTGGTCTTACGATTATCCTTTTCTTTCAAAAAGATTTTTGAACTTTAAAATTAAGTTGGATGATTCCCCTTAATATTGTGCGAGTTTTCTCACTCTGGTTCACCAGACTGACCCGGTGTTTTGTAAATGCTCGGGTTAGACCGGATTGTACAGGTTTAGGTTATCGACTGTTGTGAATAAACGAGCTAGAAGAGTTCAAACGTATGATATTACATAACTACTATTCCGTTGTGTTGTATATGAGGATAGGTTATTATGACTGTCCAGATGTGTGATGTACTCTGATGATTGTAAGTATTTTAAAAGCTCTCAGTAAAGTTTTATTTCGATATTATATTTTGTTCCGCTGCAATGTGAGACTCTGTGTTGTGTTGTTTCTTCTTCTTCTTCTTCTTCTTCTATTCTAATAGTTCTTTCTTTCTTATCTCACCCTCTAATTTCTTTCTAATAACGTTCCAGTGTTTCCGGTGTTTGGAAGCTCGACATGAGATACATAATTATATTTATGTCGATTTTCGGGGACGAAAATCCTTGGGTCATTACAAAGCTCCTCCAAGTATATCTGGAAAATCCCGGCTACTTGACTGTCTGTACAAATTTGGGAACCCAAGAGTTTAGGGTAAAAAGAAAACAAAATAAACTCTGGGTCAGTCATGAGACTGGTGTGAGTAAACTCCAACCACTTGGTTTAACTTTTAAAATCCTTTTAAAAGAAAGGATAATCGTAAAACCGATCTACACATAAACACGTATGGTTTTTCCTTACAATTACTCAAAACATTCTCTGAATCAATATTATTCTGATATTATAATAGTTTCTAAATCAAATAAATATCAAGCTAGCAGAACGCTTGCACATTACGCTTCACATGCATAGTATACAATCAAAACCGCGTGTGCTTATTGGAGAATGGATTCCAACTATGGCAAGGTATGAGACTACCTTCAAATAGTGTATCTTTAGAGAGGAATGCACCGGGTTCAGCAATACTGCAATCCATGCTAAACATGACTGGTCACTCACTTCGCTTGAGTGTACCGAAAGTATTACTACCAACGGTTGTGACCAACAACCATTTTGAAGCATACAGCAGCGACTGAATAAAAAAGCAAATGGATTTTTTCTAGATTAGGTGACAATACACCCTAATTGGGAGCGACCCACTTAGTCATGCCACCTACCCAATTTTTTTTATCGTTTCCCGGTTGTGAGGCTTAATGCTTCGTCTTACCTTTTTAACATATCACATCTTCATTCACTTCGAATGCCACATCGTCAAACCGTAAAAACATTTATTGATTTCCCTAAAAATATCACACGTATAAAGCTAAGAGAAACGAATTCCTCCACCACCAAATGTAAAACATTTGAATAGATCAATGTATATGATTTGTTAGGTATAATGTGTCAGACATTCGTCCATAAAAGTTGTCCTAGGGTTGGATAAACCGAAGGCACCATCCCATCAATCCAACTTAGGCAATTTCTACCTACGATTAACAGAACGACCCTTGCGCTTCACTCCGTCTTTGATTGTTTTCACTATATTTGATTCACAACACTTACGCCCGTACAGAGTGGTTTTCAGATAATAAACCTGATCCCGGTCTATCTGTATTGACAATAGAAATATAAAATTAGCCTAGATATTTAACTATCAAAGGAAACATCCATACAACCAACGATCCTATTTTCAAATGGAAATTCTGTTGAACAACCATCAACCAACACTAAGCCCCTTCAATTTTATTTCTTATTAATTTATCCATTTTCCAATTTCTTGTTTCACGTTTTCCATACCTTCTTCCCAGATATTCCTCAAAAACCCGTTTAGCCATTTACGATTCTTTGAAAATATTTCCATATTCATAAACTATTTATTTCTGCATTTTAGAAAATATTTCTTATCACAATTGGAAAACATTTCCATATATTCATAACTTCTTATTTTCCATATATAGAAAATATACGTTATTAACATTGGAAAACATTTCCATTTCTTATTCATGCATCATTATTCTTCCACATTCATCAGTCCCTAACCATAAACTAGTAAGAGAACAACTCCCTAAGTATCAACCCTGAAGGCCGAAACCAACATCAAATTGACACTCAGGAAGCCACTCAACTCGACTAATCTCCAGTTAGTTTCTAATTTCCTTAACTCCATTCAAATCTGCAAAACAATTACCTTTAAATCAATTAATTACTTAAAATGTGAATACTATTTCTTTATATAAATTCGGACTCGTTTTGCCAAATAAATCTCAATTTTTATTTGTATATACCATTTCGGGTTAAAATCTTGTTTATCTAGTCATTTTATAAATTCATACCACTTCATAACTCTGCTTACAAGTCAATTTCTTATTAATTCTATATCAAGATTAAAACTTAATCTAGATTACATATTCGATTATAAATTATTGGTTTCAAACCAAATATTAACTATCTTGTCAAATTCTGGATTATATAATGTATAATTTCAAAAAATGAATTACTTCATAGCATTCGACATAGTCGAATTCTAATTATAAATCCTTATGGATTTATTTCAATTCTATTTACATTGTGAACATCAAAATAAATTTCATCGTTTTCTTTTGAAATGATTTCCAGTTTCCTTTATAAATTCATTATTGAATTTACATTTCCAAATCATCCAATGATAATTATTTTTCTTCATTTATAAACATCGTTTATAAATTAAACCCCTTATTATTTTATTATTAAAAACAAGTTATTGACTTCTAGTCCATTCGAAATTAAATTTATATTATAAAAATAGTTTTTTCGCTTTTCAAAACCCATTTTCTTTTCCATTTCATTTAAATATATTTGTTCGGTATTTAATTACCAATTATTTAAGGGCTAGAGTTATTTAAATATCCAACACAACCTAATATATCCTAGAACATTCAACACATCATATATCACAATATATAAAAATAAACAGTGATAATTTTAAGGAATCCAGTTGGATCCATCCAACCTATTTCCCTGCATTCGTAGATGTTAATCAATGTAAATAACATCAATTTCATTTCAGTATGAGATATCAAAATAAATAGAATTAATATTTAACTAATGATTTATATATATATAATTATACCTGTAATTTCAACCAATTTATAACAGTTCATCCAAAAAACTATCACACAACATTCAATCATTGCATATCAATTTTAAAATACGTTTATAAGATTATAAATTAAAAAACTGAGTTAGTGAGTTTGCTCACATTGGTCGTTAATCGTTGAATAACGATTGATAGATCCAATTAGGCATTTTATTTCGCCATAAATTCAAATGAGCTCTAAATGGCTCCACTCCAGTTTCATCCTGTGGCATGCGTCCATACGATCACAATGGATCATATATCATTAAATTCAGATAATGTATGCAAAAGATATGCATTTTCAAGATTGTACACATATTAGACCATTAGCTATATAATTCTAATATTTAATTAATATCTTACTTACCATTTAAAACTCTAATTAGCCGCTCAAATTACTTCTTCCCCATCCTAAACACACTCTAGTAATCTTCGAACCAGTGCTCATGGCCATTGTTGATATTTTCTTCCATCCCCACGGCTTCATCCTTTCATGAAAAGAAAAACTAAAACCTCTGACGAACTTCTCTTTCCGACCTCCTTCATCTCACCACCATAACTCCTCCTTCGCTCCACTTACACGAAACATGACTGCATCACTTCGACCACACGGCTACAACAGGTATCGAAAACTTTATCCACCAAAAATCACAAAACCTTGCATATAAACTCCAAATCCAACCACAAACTCAATCACGATATTCGAATCAACGCTTAAATCATCCACTAATCTAAACCCTAGACGCGTTGTAATAAAACCAGCGACAGGAAATGATGTTCAAACCCTTTAAAATGCATACCATGTTGAAGAGAACCAACATACGAATCCATATATACACACACATATATATATATATCGTAATTTATAGAAATTTATTTAAATTGATATAAATTTTTGATTCTTACATTTTTAGTAGAAGAGGAGATAGTAGTGGCGACAACTTCATTTGGCCACAGGAAAATAGTTTAGGGTTAGGGTAAGATGGCGGGCTATTTATAGGGTAGCAAATAATTTTTTATTCGACTAGTTTATTAATTTTTATGCTATCGCTGCTTGCATTTATCGTTTTTAAATTCTTATAATTACATACGATATCCAATTTCGATGAAAATGGGCACACAATTATAATTTGACATTACGAACCAACGAAACTTGTTTCATCGAATTCCGAGTCCGTTTGCTCACACATCGTTATTTCAAAGTCAAATTATCAATCATTTCACATTTAAAATCCGCACGACCATAAAAAAACTCTAATTAGCACGAAAATTGAAATCTAGCAATAATTAATCATTACAGATTTAATAAATTCGTTTCATTGAAATCGGAGGTCGTTTGCTAAATGACTATTTTAAGGCCTAAATAAATCCAATAAAATATTAACATAGTAAAAAACAATTCAATTTAATAAAAAATAATAATATTATCGTATATATCCAAATAGAATATCATATAGCTCCAAAATAAACATACTTGAATTTATAACTTGTTATTTCAAAATCCGAGTTAAATCGATATTCAATTTATATAAAACTCCTTATATATTATTATATATGTTATATTTTACAAATGATTCCATAGCGACTTTCTCTAAATTTGATTTGGACATAACTAAAACTCTATAATATGAAATCTCGATTTTTCTCTTTCATTAGAAAAATATAGTCCAACAGATTCAAATGTCTCTAGTTTCACAGAAATCCGACCTTTAACGAATTATGTATAGTCGTTTAAAGTTCAAAACGTAATATTATGAACTACTGTGACGTTACGAGTTTGATTATACTTATATTATAATTAATATGTTCAAACATCGTTTAGAAATAATTTTGTTAATATAATTCGAATCTAAACTCGATTAAATCTTTTAAATTATCCAATTCACACAATATTGACAATTCAATTTATTTCCGACTATTTCGGAATTAAATATATTATTTCACTATTTATATTATTTAAATATTCAAAATTATTTAATTTAAGCCTTTTAATTTACCAAACCATTATTTAAATAATTAAATAAATTAATTATTTAATCACTAAAAATCTGGGACGTTACAAAGAACAAGGTATCGTCAAATGCATACCTTTGTGGAGATTTTGGTTTTTAGGGCTCGTATACTTCAAAAATTCTTAAAATCAAAGAATCTGAAATAATGTATATCTTTGTAATTAAATTTTGAAATCTTGAAATCCAATCGCATGAATTTGAGAGGAAGAAGCATATTGTTGCGCATGAATTTGTGAGGAAGAAGAAATATTGTTGCGCATGAATTTGAGAGGAATAATCATTATCGTTTCGCATTGTGAGAAGATTTATTTAGGGTTTGGGTGACTCTTTCCTAAAGATGAGTAAATGAAATGGATGAAAAGGGATAACAGGAAGAGTAAAAGATTCACCAAGTGTTGGCGGGACTAATGCAGTAGCATTGATGTTTTTGGTTTCTGTATTTTTTTCAATAATAGTTGCAATTTTTTTCCAAACACCGCTGTATATTAGCAACCAATAGCGGAATTTCTTGTAGTGATACCTTTCTTCATGTTTAATTGGAAGCTATCAATATTAGCAATGAGGCTGTTAGGAAAATTTTAGGCTTGTCAGGGTCTATTCTTTGTATATTCAGATTATTGTATGGATGTTTTTCGAGAATTAAAATGAGAAAAGAGTTCTGCTATGGATTGTTTTAAGTGGCTTTTTTGTAAGGGTCAAATGTTGAGTTAGAAATTGTAACAGTCCGTCATTTTGATCGCCCCAAGTCGGTAATTAAACCAAGCTGAAGCGTTCAAAACGACGGATTATTATTGGCTTACAGAGTTTAAAATGGAATTTAACACATAATCACAGTTCTCAACAATAGTAGCAGAATAAAATTTTATTCAAATATTAGAATTTACACTATTTTGTATAGCAGAAAATTTTTATACACAAATTTCTTTTAATAAATTACAGCTTTTGTCGAGCGTTGCACGTGTATACGTCTTCTTGCACCTCTCCTCTTTAAGAGTTAAAACCTCTGCATCTGTACACATAGGGCCTGATTCGAGAGTTCAATGCAAAAACATAAAACGCTCAGATAAAGATTAAACTTATTTCGAGTCAGTAACATCGATTTATTCCCAATATTTCATGAAAGATTGGTTCAAACTAAATTTATGTCCTAGATAGATTCTTTCTTTTCATTCTTAAGATGCGCAACATGTTCCAGATGTTAATAGAACAATAATCACTAGTTTATCTTTAAATGGGCAGGGTTATAGCTATCAGCTTATATAAAATTCTAATCAAGTTACAATTCCTTTGAATGAAAACATTATAGGTAAACACTATGCATGTGGGATCTGTTTATTTTTGGGACCACATTAGTTTGGTTACCTAAACATTGTTCATTTCTATAATGGTTAAATTAATCATAAAGAGTACAAATGCTGCATGTATATATTAAAACATAGCACAAATTATGCTTAGTATATATTTAAGTAAAGACATAAAAATAACACACATAAATCATACAAATAGTGTGTAATCCTTTATCAATATAACATTTGAAAGGACCGTCTGGGTATATCGTTACCTACTGTCCTCTGCTGTGTAAATGCAAAGAGACGCACCATTGAGATTTGTGAGAAATAAAGAAATTCCAAGGTAATTCCAAAAGTATTAATGGAGTTATCAAAACTATAGGAATTTATGCTAACATCAACAATTTTTTTTAAAAGTACAATGACTGACGAAACAAAAATTGTACTTTGTTATTAGAAAGAACGAACTAAGTAAAATGGAAGCAAAATAGATTACAGAACTCATGTTGCTCTATCATTTAGTTGTGAGCAATATAATTGTTATATGTTATTGTAGAGATAAAGATTTGGTATAAAGATGATATTAGGAAAATGCTTATTATATTTTTTAGTGATATGAAACAAGCACTTCTAAATAGCCCAATAACGATTAATAATTCTTACGAAAATGGTGGTTTAAAACCATGGTAAGCACAATGTTACCAAAATTACATAATTATATGACTCAAGTATAAAGACCAAATAGCTGCTTCCTTTTTATTATGAAAGAAAAATACATTACGGTGCAGCAGTAAATAAAAATGACATAGGCAGTTTAGTATTTTGTATATATATCAAATAACAAGCCTGCCAAATCCGAAGTGGCCTACAAAAACTTAATGTGTTACATAACAATCAAGCAAGGTACTAATACAGTGCCTGGTAAAATACATGGATTTGTCTTGCTATTACCCTGATTCCATCACTAATTACATGTTGGTTTTCTTTTAAGAATGTTAAGACAAAACTCATGCATCCCAAAATGTTTAAAAAAAAATTTATGCAAAGCGATACAAATTATAACGTTTACAAATGAATGTACCCTTTAAATATGTAATCATGTTAAATAAAGAGCTGATGTCTTAAATCCCCAAAAATATCAACTTGAAACATCTCGAATCCCCTGTATATTGTCAAAAGTAATACAAAACTGCTAAAACCGAGCTTAACAAATCCCACTCCAATCTTTCCACCGAAGCGTTCAGAAACGAGTTCATCCAAAAGAAAACAAATTGGAAATTAGGATTTATTACATATATGCTCTCAAAGACCCAAAAACATCTCTAGATCTGAACTCCAAGTTATTCTTTATGGCCTTAACCAGCAAACTAAGTGCATGACTTTAAATATATAAATGATCTCAGAACCTTGCTACAATACACGTTAGTAGCATGATAACATAGTGGCACAAGCTCTAACTCATCCTTGGTTAAGAGACATGCAACAGCAAATCCCCCTAGACATACATGTTTATAAATTAGTTAAAACTTACCTGCGAGCAACCCCAATAAGCCAAAGATACCAGTTGATGTTCGAAGTTCTACAGAACCGCGGCGTAGGACAGAAGCAGCGGCAACCGTGAATAAGGATGCTTGATGGGAGCAGCGTTCTGGAACGTTGGACTTCGGCTGATGATGGCTTTCAGGGCAGAAAGGCTCCTTAGTCCCAACGAATTGTGGTCGTTGGAAGAAGGTGCAGCCACAGCGACGGCCTGGTGGTGAAGACTGGCGACCGATGCCAGAGTTGGGTGCGCGTTGGGGATTTTGATTCGATTTAGTGGAGGCTAGGAGAGGCGAGCGAGTGCAAAATAGCAGTGATGGAGGTCTGACGAGGAGGCGAAAGGTGGCTTCGATAGGGCCAAGGCTTTCCCTTTTGAGAAAGAGGATTTTGGGAATTTTCTGGGTTTGGCTCCAGTCCAAAAAAATGAAATGGGGGGAAATGGAAAACAAGAATCATGCTATATACTAAAGAAAGGTCACTTTCCCCACCAAACTGACTTTTTTCCCTCCACAATGTCACTGAATAAATAAAAAATTCCCTCCAATTCCCTCCTCGTCATTCAGGCGCAGAGCTTTAATAACTTGCTAATAACACTTCGCAGAGCTATGTTAACTCATTTTCCACCAAAACCTTCTACTAATTAAAAAACTAATAAAAAACACCAATAATAATTATACTGGGTTATGTTTTCAAGGACACAACCATTTATTTTTAAATTAATAACAAAAAAAAAACATTTGATATTATTACTCAGTCCGATTTCCAAGAATTTGACGCATTCTCGAGGAAGCTGGAAAACCCTATGTATCCCGTTTTCTCCTGATCCATCTCTTCGCTTCTCTTTCCTTCGTGTAATATTTCTAACTTCAGCTTTTCTTCCTCCAACCCTAATTTCAATTCGCCATGGTGATTTCATTTCCCGTCAACTCTTTCTCCCCCGAACTATGGCATCATAGGATTTTCGCCAAGGTTTGTGCGTATGTACCAATTCGTACAAAGGTAGACCTTTGTTTACTATTCTCTGGTTTGTTATAGATATTTATATTAATCGCAAATTATTTCTATTTTCAGGGGTTAGAAGCTTTAATTGATTTAGGTGGTTCTTACTGTATAGAAGAAAGCATATGTATTTATGAGTAGGAGATAAAGAATATCAAGGTAATTAAAATTTGCATAATCAAATTTTTTTCTCGATTGGGAATTTCAGCACTTCCTATTTGTTTATTAATGTTGAAAATTTAATTTTGGCTATTACTTAACAAAGTTTTTCTGTTGTTCTGAAAGATTGTATAGCCAGTTCAATTCACATATGCTTACTCTTCGAAAAGAAAAGCGAGGATCATCAGAAAAGAACAACGAGGTGGACAAGTTAATAATCAGAATGAAACCGAGGTTCAAAGAAGCGGGATTGAGTTTTTGATTGCTGCAAAATTTCAGGTGTAGAGAAAGCTAGATCTGGAAATGGTGGGGAAGACAGATGTGGAAAAGAAGTGAAGACAAAAAGGAAAGAAGGAAGGGTTAGAAAACGGCTAGGAGGGAAAGTGGATCTATGTTGAAAGGGTAACGGTTGATGAGGCTGACTACGATGCCGATGATATGCTTGATGACGAGTAAGCTGAGGTTCCAGATGATTATTGATTTGATGAAGAGGATGAGCCAGAGATGGACCCGCAGATTGATGAGGCGAAATTCGATGTCGATGATATGCTTGAAAAGTTCAACACAGTTTTAAGTTGTTAATTGTTTCGAAACATAACAATTCATACTTGGTTTCAAGGTGAATTTCTTTGCTGCAAGTTCAGTTGTTTTACTAAATTATAAAGCATGAAGGTCACCGAACATGGTTTTGTAGGTTGTGGTAGGTCTGAAGTTCTTTGTCGGAAGCTAACTGGAGAAGATCAGGAAAATTTATTTTATATCTCTCCAAGAGTAAGAAATAGTTTGCCAATATTTTCTTATTTCATACAATATTTATGTAATTATTTTTTTATTAGAGGCTAATTTTGTTTCTAAAGCATTGCAAGTTTGTGTAATTTTCTTGAATTGTTTTTTCTTATAGTTGTATTTCGAGACCTATCGCACTGAACCATGCCAATGGAAAGTAGTCAGGTACGATTTAGATGCAGCAATCTGTAAATTTTTTGATAAATTAATTGCAACAACAGTTTCTAAATTTGCAGGAAACTGTATACAATGGAAATTGGAGAGCCACAATTGACAAAATCAATTATCACTGCGACTACATCAACCAAAAGATCGCTTACTCAATGTTGCCTAAGGCCTTTGATGGTAAGTTAAAAGCCATTTCTACTGTTCTCACAATTTTTATGTCTGAAATTGCTCAATATTACGCTCAGGCATTATTACTTTTTTTGGTTGATACAGCAACAACATATGTTTTTACGCATGCAGCTAAATATGGTGATATATATGGATGTATCTGAATCCAGCGTTGTTCAACTGATTAAGAATTACTTGCAGTCAGCGATGTTTAATCAGTAGTTTATTGTTCTTAGAGTACTATTATAATTCTAAAATAAATAAAAAAACCGATACATTAGTCAATGGACTTTCCTTTTCTTTTTCTGTCTTGGACCTTTGATTCTTGCAATACTAGGGTCACTTGACCAGATTAGTCTACTATCTCATGCTATCTACGGTCTCCGTGGTCTTTATAGTATTTACACACGTTTCATTAAGGAACATTGTCTTAATTTTTTCTGTCAACGTTGAAAATTTGTGTTCTTTTGATATGTTCCCTCAGTGTATAACAAGCTGAAAGATGCACTTCATAATATATTAAACTATTTTCCTCCCTTCATCAAGCAAGTCTACCATAAAAAAAAAATCATTACTTTCTGCCTTTGGTCTCATTGTCTAATAATAAGTGTCCAAAAAACTACATTGTTCATTGATATATCTGTCTTTCTTTCAGGCTGCACAACCATGAAAGCAATCAGCTCTAACCTCTTCGCCCTTCTACCCAAATCTAAGTTTAATTCAATCACTGTCCAAATAGGGGGAATTTGGTATTCAAGCAACATGGAAAAAAGGAACTAAAATGGTAATTTACTATGAATTTATGTTATGAGTCTTCCATTTTATGAAATTTTAAAGCTGACCCATCCAGTTATATATATTTTTTGGTTTTTTCTTCATCATATTTTGTGATTCCGTACAGTTATTGACATGAATAAATAAATTGGTGACATGGATGATTAGAACTAAAACTTTAAATCTTTGCACCAAAAATACCTCATTTGTTTTTTTTAGGACAAATTAACAACTTGAAACTTAGAAAATCATTTCCATGTTAGGCTATAAACAACCACGGGAAGATTAACACAATAATTCCCAATAATTATTACACTTTGCACCTTAATACATTTAGATTTATTACAATTGTATAAGCAAATATTTTATTTTGTCTTACACCTAATGGTTGTCATACTTTATAACCAATTGTCTAGCAAAGAAAACTGAAAATACCAATAATAAATTAATCAAGCTTTCGAAATATTGACAAACCAATGTAGAAAACATATTTTACTTTTCAAAACTTATATCCCCATAAATTTCTTTTTCTAATACGAAGTAATGTGATTTACAGGCTTCTCGGTTGTCTATGTCGAAAAGATGTAACACATTTTGATTGTTTATTCAGAAATGCAAGGCTCACACTTAGAGGTAAAACTGTTCCAGCTTTTGATGATTTCCAATCTTCTTTGCATCCCTTTATTCATAGCAATGTTTCAAGTAGTATTGCCAAGGATTGTGAACACGTTACATTTGTAATTTTTAAATCACTCCTCTTTAATTTGTTACAATGTTCGTCATTTCAGAGAACCTGAATACTAAAATAACAGTGGCTGCAGTTGAATTTCCTTCAGTTAGTTCATCACAAAACCATTTATTAATTTAACATGGTATAATAAATATATTTTTCATTTTTCAGAGAAATCAACAAAATTAAATTAAATTGTAGATGCTCCAACAAAATTAAATTAAATTATAGCTGCTCTGTAGTTCCAAAGCTATTAAGCTTTATCAAGATGAATCTATGAAGTTGGATAAACAAAAAAGGATTCTAATGATCAGTTTGTAGCATAATTCAATCTTTGGCATTATACCAGGTGATAGCTATTAAGTTCACTTTTAATCATGCATGGGTTAGTTTGTAGAATATTTGTTTTATAATTAATAAAAGTAGAAATCAGGGTTCACACATTTCTTACAGATAGGTTCACAAAACATGCCTGTAGTTATTTTCAAAACAAATGCTATGCTACAAATATTTACAACATGTATTTGCAGCATAAACTGCATTTTTTTATTAAATTTATGAGAGTTTTGTGTGGTCTTTTAATTGGGAAGAAGCAAAATTCATTTCTTAAATTTATGAAGGGTGTTTACCAAAGTGCCCTTAATAATATATCAAATTATGTCATCTAAATATTTCATGTTGATATATATAATCTTATTTTTTTTATTTTCTATCTGAAGTTAATTTTATGAACATGCTAATTTATGGCTTTCATTTTGCAATATATGCCTATAGTTACGGTTTTATATTTCTATTACAATTTCATTAATATAATAATTGATAAATATTTATTATTTCACATAATTATTACAATTTCATTCTATTACAATTTCATTAATATAATAATTGATAAATATTTATCATTTCACATATTCTATTCCTTCATCCTAAAGGTGCATTTTAATTTTAACTTTCGTTTTGTTCGATTTATAATGAGTTGCAGAGTTAAACAAAGATTAGACATATATGCTTCTCAGTTTTACAATCTCTTCATTTTGTTGAAATATGTTAGTGGAACATATTTTCCATATGAATAAATTTAGTCAATATATCTTCTTCAGCTAGAAAATGGTAGGTACAAATTGATGGTTCGCTTGGAAAATCTTTTTCATCATGCATTTATTGTGCAGTGTGTAGCGGCTTACGTTTGTTAGCATATGTTATCAATGTTATGTATTTTCAGTTTCATACAATTATAAATGCTGATGGTGTTTAATGTTTTTCATGTTTGTATTTACTTCATGCATGCATTAATTTGGAGATAGTAAAGTTACAGTATCATAGTGTGTTAGTTAGGTATATGTTTTATATATTTAGAATGAAATTGAAATAATATATTGCTTCGTTTTTATATGTAAGTGTAGGAAATTATAACTAAACCATATGAAAAGAGCACTGTGCGTAAAATGCATAAGGCTGAATTTGAATGCTGATCGTTTACCAAAATCAAACCATTATAGTTTACTGAAATGTATGTATGATTTCTGCATATTAATATTGCATATTTTGATATAATAAATTGACTATCTTAAAAATAAGTTGACTATCTTAAAATTATTCGTAGATATTAATTGATTGACTCAACCATTGCAAGGTTCTTAAATACATCCTTTTTTTCAGATACTCCTTTTACATGATATCATTTCATCTTTAATCCAACTATTACAGAACTTACTTTTAGAAGTAGTTTTCATTCAAGAAACTTATATTTACGTACTAGCACAAGGAATAATTACTTAAATACTACAGGTTAATATTCATATTCGACCATTTCATATAAAAAGATCCTAACGTAAGTGATAGAACATGATGGATTCATATATGGATGAAGTATATCAGCAGAATATGATTACTAAAAATACTTTTTTTGAGTGCAACCATATTGTATTAATAATGTGATGAATTTTTGATAAGGGTATTGTATGTCATTGTATTTTTTAGTAAATGAAATATGCATGAAACGTAATTATGCATTTCAAACAAGTATATAACTTAATATCCAAAGTGTTGTGGATGGTATTCAACAAAATTTATTTTTAAAATGCATAAAATTGAATCTGTGTGCAAAAAAAATTAGAGGTTCAAATAAAATTTAACTTTTTTTTAATGTGCTTATATCATTATTCTCTATGATCATTTTATGGGAATAATATTTTATAATCATCTGTATGTAGGTGGTTCAAGTTTAGTTTGCGTAACAAGCTGAGCTGCTTAAGATGTCAGTTCACCATTGGTTTACCAATTAAGGATTATAAAAGGTATAAGTACTCAAGAAAATGCTTTCTAATACCACGGATAAAGGTAATCAATTCATTATCAGCTTTATCACGGTTCATTGTTGGGTATCAATGAATTCTTACACTTTAATTGTCGATATGCTATATGTACTTACATGACGCCAAACATTAATAAAGTGACATTTTTTTTTAAATCTTCTTTGCCATCTGATTGCATTTGTGAACTATGTTCTGATGTGTTTTAACCTTCCATTGCTAAAGTAATACATAGAACAAAGTATTTCATTTCAACATTAGTTTATTTTATATACTTCGTATTCTTGCTGTGAATCATACAAAAAAATAGAAAATTTAATCTAGGTTAGAAACATCTATCTCTTTATAATGATATATCTATGCAATCAGAGCTGGCTTTTGGAATGTTCTTAAAATAGTACTGCAATGGAGACAATATGATTAGTTGCAGGAAGATTTGAAGGCAAACAAAGTATACATCGGAAAGTGGATGATTCAATTTTCTCTTTGTTAACGGACTTTCCATGATGATGAAATTAGAGAGTTAGTACTACTTTTCAATTGTCAATGTCTTATTCAGCATTTTATTGTACCTTTGAGTACCTTTAATATAATGAGTAGTGTGATTTTATATTCAGTTCATCAAAAATTGGTATACTCTGTATTTCAAACAAAAGTTCTTTTGAGTGTTATATGTCACTAATTTAACACTACTATTATATGTTTAAACAACACTTTTTGTTATTTGTGAGCCCAATTCGTGTTGATGTAATCTGAGTGGCACAAATCATTATGCTGGCCCAAAACAACGTTTAGTGAGACTGATTTGAAGTTATAAAAATGTTTAGTTAGAATTTCCAAACTGAAGTTAAAAACAAAAACAAACAAAAAAACAACAACAAAAAAACAAAACAAAAAAGTGCTGAATGGAGAAGCTGAATTTTTATTTTATTTTAACGTATCAAGTCAAGGAATTTTAAATTTAAGTAGTATAAATATAACAATAAATCGTAGTAAGGACATAATAACAACCACGTTTAGCTACTGCCATCAAATTAAGTGTGCGGTATTGCATGGATGTTCGATTGAACGAGGCCGTGCATCACCAAAACTTTAATTGCTTGCTGCCTTGCTGAAGCTTCAAATAGTGCGTTAATAAGTAATTATCAACAGCTATTTTATGAACTTTTTTTTTTTGGGGAATTGATACAAAATTGCCCTTCAAAATTTCTGAGTAATTATCAATATTGTTTTTAATGTTCACGTCAACGGTATATGGTACATATGTTTTTTATTAGAAGTATCAATTGCCGGAAAACAACACAACATTTTTATCTTTATTCAAACCATCATACACCGCTTACCTTCAGCTGAGATTACATGCATAACACTTTTCCCTTCAAAATTGACCCTTTCCCTTCAAAATGCCACTTGATAAATGAAAAATTCCCTCCAATGAGAATAATGCAAGATTTTCAATTTAAGATGAATGTTTCAATTTATGACGAAGACGAGCATATATGAGAGTTTTGGTCGTTGTGAAATGGTCCAAAAATATCACTTGCTACTACATGCTTCAATTTATAGTTTTATTTATTTATTTATTTATTTGCCGATATGATAACGTCATTAAAACATTATGAAGTTTTTATTTGTACTTTGTTTAGCTTGTGCTTAATTTTGAATACTATTCAGCTTATTGCCTCCTCCTTTGTATGCGTATTTCTCTCTGTCTATGGTCATTCTTCCCCACTTGTTTAGCTACTGATTTCAACATAAGAGAATTTTTAGATTTAATCTTAATTTCTGAGTTGATTTATCGATTCTATCAGGTAGCCTATCGAATTGTTGTTGAGCATATATCTATACATATTTCTAAAAGTAGCTATACAATTTTTTTTTTTACAACCGTGCATTTGCACGGGTACTAACCTAATATTACTAAATTAATATTTTACTGTATTCACAATTTATTTGGCATGGTATTGCATGAATGTTCGATCGAAGGCAGCCGTGCATCTGCACGGAAAGAAGTAGTAGAAAAAAAATATTAATGGATTTTTTTTAACGTAACAGTTAACTTGGTTGGTTTAATCTAAATCAAAGCAATATTTGACATTCAATTTATTTGGTGTAGTATTTGTTGGATGTTTCATTAAAGGCAGTTGTGCAACTGCACAGGACTATACTAATATTAGAACCATTCACTGCTTTATCCTTTGAAGATATTCTAAAGTTAATATTATTATATCTCAGCCTTTTTATTTTAATGTACTGTGTTACCTTTTTAACACGAAGAATATCTATGTAATCTTCATGCATTCAAATAGTTATTGTCAATTTACCTTTGAATTGTACGTGTAACCTAAATTAAATATGAAATAAATTAATTTAAATCATTGTTGAAAATAATTATTTTAAAAATAATATATTATTTATATGTATATTTCTAAAAGTGTTAATATAAAGTATATTTTTTCAGCCGTGCAACGCACGGGGACTAACCTAGTACATAAAAGAAAGGCACGAAAATCCATTAAAATAAACAGAGATGCCTGAGAAACAAGTGGACACGCGTTATAATACAGCAAAACCAAGCCATTTGTCACTCATTCTAGTAAATTTTGGACAAATGTCACACCATTTTAGTCAAAAATGAACAAGTGCAAAACAATTTAAACCAATTTTTTTTTAAGTATAGATACCATCTATAATACAAAGTACATACGAATAATTATTTCAAAATCTCCACTAATTTCAATACTTAAATTCAAACAAATAAAATAAATTAGTTTATAGCTTCAATTTTAAAAAATATAGAATCAAAGTTTACAAATACTAAAACAATTAGATTAAAGTACTAACAACACTTAATTCATTCAGAATCAAAGATTAAAATTTTAAGTTCACACTTATAAATTAATTCAAACCAAGCTTAAATATTGCAACCGATGTCTATTCAACAAAACACTCGTATTTAGAATTTAATTAAAATAAGGAATTTTCTTTCAAATGTTTATTCAAACATACTCTAAACAAATTGAAGTCCAAATTTTAGATTGAAACCCAATTATAAATATTTGTTTTAACGTTAGACCTTGATTTTACTTTATATCAAAATCTCCAAGTCGTTGCTATCATCCCTCAAAAATCATGGTTGTTACAGAAATAACTAGAGTGGTAGTGACGAAGTAGCACGTTGTTTTGGTATGCATGTTACTGCACAGGCTGCTTCATAACTTGTTTGTTAGGGAAAAGAATCATAACTTATCTCGTAACAGAACTTGAGAGTTTCTGTAACTTAATCACAAATGTGCACGTCTGTGCGTATGTATACTCAGTGCCCTATTTCTTAACTTCATCATATTATGTATTTCAGTTTGGCGTAGTCTCAGATGATAACTTGTGTTTCGTCTACTGGAAATAGCCATGTCATTAAACACTGCAGAAAATGTGAAGGTCGGGAGAGCTGATGGACTCTAGTGTGGACCTGATTGCACTAATGACTCAGTTAGCTGCTCTCGCCACAAAGTTTATTTTCAGGCTAGTCAAATGGCTACCTCACAAAATAGCGGTTCAGAACAGTGCGAAACAAGTTGTAAGCTTTATATTGTATATAATTTGATATACCCATATGCTGAAGTCTTTTTTGTAGTAAGCGAATGATTTTATTTTGGTTTGGTAAACTTTGTTATGTAACAGATATGTGCAAACATGGTGTATTAATATTTTGCAAATTTGAATGTTTCTTATAATTTGTTGAATTATCATAGTTTGTTTACATGATTATCGTTTGAATATGTTCTTATATATTTAGATTTCTATGAATTATCATAAAATATTATTTTACTGTTTAATAAAATCGGATAATAATGAATATCGTAAGGTAAATGCAGAGAAAACAATGTAGTATATACAGAGCATTTAAGAAATGTTGATAAAAAGAATGGAGAGGTATACACAACGTTTCATAAATGCTGAGAAAATGATATGGTGAATTATAAACAGTGTCTAAAAAGCGCAGATATAGTAAAAGTCAATGTATATACAACGTTTATACAATGTTGAGAAATTTAATTATAATAACACAGTATAAACGCTGTAAAAACTGGTGTTTTTACAACGTTTCTAAAAGTGTAGTTAAAAGTAGAGATCCTATTACCATATGTCATTATACAACGTTCTTAATTCCACAGTTAATTTTTTTACAGTGTTTTTTCCAACGCTGTTAAAAATGTTTTTTCTTTTAGTGTATATATATGTACAAAGTATATTCCAAAACTTGAATCTATAATAATCTTAGAATAGAGAGGATATAATTAAGGCTATATGAATAAAAGAGAATCCTAACCTTATCTCTGGAATTATTAATGGTAGAAGGATAGCATGAAGGCAAGAGAGAAATAAGAATAGGGTTTAGAGTGATGCTAGGGAGTCATATTTATAGTTGCAAGTGTAAGTATAGACCATTGGATTATTTAGTTTTAATATGGATGGTCCAACTGATGCAAATTATATAAATTTCCCTAACCAAACACACATCCATCACCACTCCACCCAGAAGGGCGGTTCTGCGTCGAGCCAAGAGATTTAATTCTCCTATAACGTTGTTTTTGTACTAATCCTGAATTGATTGCTTTGATTTATTTCCTTATGTTGATTATCTTTGTCCCCTTTGCATATGAATATATACACATAAATTCAAATCCTCTTGGAATACTCTTTTATGCTAATCTATAATTAATTATATTCCAAATTTATATATAATCTATTCGAATTTCAAACCTTGTTTTATTAATATTTTTTCATACGGACTCCGTTTTCAGTAAATAAAATATGAAAACTGTACAGAATCTCTCCATGAACGCAATAAAATTACTTTTATGGCCAATTCCCACTTACTAAGAAATATATTTTCAGCTCATTAATTTATTATTGATTAATATTATTTGTTTTGAATTAAATTACCTTATGTCTATTTTAGGTTTATTTTATGGGGTGTTATGTCAACGCTTAAAGTAAACTTTTCCGAAGATATTTCTCTTCACTCTTTAGACTGTTTAATGCCTTAACAAAAGTAGGTCCTACCTTTAACCCAGTTATAGGTTTATGACTGGTGATATTTCACATTAGTAATAAACACAACCGAATACTAGAAGCCTTGAAGTGAAGGGAAGACTACCATTGAATGACTCTACGAACCTCGCATCACTGGTCCACTAAATTCGTTTAATTATCCTAAGATTGGATTACTATGTTAGTTTAATATTGGACTTAGCCATGATCATTTCATTTGAGGTAACAAGATTACCTTAAATATTATTTACATGTAAATCCCCATTTAATTTAATATCATAAATGCCAATTATCAATAATAAATCTAATGTACATTTTGTAACAACCCAGAATTTGGCATTAGTAAAATTACTTAATTAGTTAGTTTCCAAAAATGGAATTTGAGCAAATGATGGAATTTGACCATGAAACTTGTGCCGTTGATGGAATCTTGTCAACCTCATGTTTGGAACTTCGCGAACGGAGTCCGTATGAAAATGTTACGAATGAAATACAAAAATGGACAGAAAATAAAATATAAACAAACATATAACTAACTCACCATAACTCTCCCGCAGTCCCATAAGGCAAGTTGACCGAGGCAGTCGACTAGGTTATCGATTGTGGTGTCGACCGCTTGATCGACATCCTGATCGATCTGAGCAGTTAATGGCTTGAGTTTTAACTGTTATACTAGTGCGAACCGGTGCTATGCACATGGAATACACTAAATTTTTCGTATTAAATTTTTATGAGTAAAAGCAACGTGCATCCATATTTCATGTTATCCTTTTGTTAGCAAATTTATATCCGAACTAATAGTGTAATGGAATGCAAAAGAAAAAGGGGCAGTAGCCAGCTAAAGCAATTGGCATTAGCTTAAGAGAAAACTTTGGCCGATGTATTAAAATATGAGCAAAGGGGAAGAGGTTTCATATCAGTCCAAGGGAAGCTTTTAAATAAGTTGGTAGTGCCAAAAAAAAATTTAGTGGTTGGTTTAGTTTTATGTCACAACAAAGATAACTATAACCCATAAATAAGACATATTTAATTATTTTGAGATGATATAGTGAAAAAAAATGTAACAAACAAGCGGTAATGAACAGAAAATTGTAATTATTGGACATACATTTCACATGGATTATAGTTGTAGGCCTTGCTATGCAAGGAACATATGTTTAAATAATAATAGTTCTGCATGTAAGTATTAGGATGTAACTAAATAATTTTATAACAGGAAAAAGATACTGTTTTACCATACAGATGAATATTGATACAAAACATAGGCTGCATTGTTTTAAGTTTAGTTGTACTATTCGAACAATGTACAACAAAAAACAGAAAATAATAAGGTACATTGACTTGAAAAATAATAAGATACCGTACATAGTTTATAAACAGAAAAATGAGTAGCCAAAAACCTAATATGGGAAAGTAGTATCTTGATTTGCAAAGAATCTAGAGCACGGTGTTTGCTCAAGAGCGAATGAACATTGTTTTACCATAGGATTCATTGTGTATGGACCTGAAACATTTCAAGATACTACCATGTCTATTAGACAAAAAAAAAGGGTTAAGAACATATGCAATAATGTAAACAATTGCTGAAATATGTGTATAAATTAATATGAAATGTATTTGGTTATTACCGATGCAGGTTTGAACCCAAAGAAGTCAACGTGCTCAATATGCATAAAACAGAACTTACAAAACAGTGGGGTTAACTATGAACATCTATGCTTTATTCAAAGTAAATACTAAGCAAGTATTTTATATTTTGATGTACATGTTATTATATATACAGGGGGTCAAAGGGTAGCTAGCACTATTTGGGGTGCTATTAAACGCTCGTCTATATGAGGAGCATTCAGTAGCACCCCAAAAATTGAGCACCCCTTTGGTCTCTTTATTTTCACCTTTCATTTATATTAGAATAAGGTAGTGGAGAGAGAGAGAGTTAGTGGAGAAAGAGAGAGAAATGATGTGGAAAACTGGTGGGCCAAAGGGGTGCTAGCACTTGTTGGTTTGTTATTGAATGCTCGTCTGTATATATATTGAACTACAATAGGAGTGTAGAGTGTGTACATGTGCTCGATACGGCTACTTGTATGAGTAACTATTTTAAAAGTTATTGTTAGATATACTTTGTTTGATGAAACTACATGGTAAAAGAGATAGTTTTTATGTCAATGATGTATAATATATAAGAAAAAACTAAAACTTTTTCATGCAGCTATTACTTGTAACAGACTTCAACTCGAAAATAAAAATGAACTTCACCTTATATTTTTGGGTCGTCCGAAGATGATGATAGTTAAAAACTGAAAATATTCCTAAGATGTATTATGATAGTACCAGTTATATGTGATACTTAAGCAGTCGTTTGATGTGCCTGCACTAAAGCTAACTACATTTATGTGTTAGCTATTTCATATATAGGTAAAGGACTTTGGTAGTAGCAACTGTACTCATCTCAAGAGATGTAGTTTTATTGTATGAGTAACAGGTAATGCAAATAGGAAGGACAAAATATTGTTGTAACCTTTCTACTATATTATTCACTGATAACATGCTTGACAACTATGTATAAGTATCCAAAAATAAATAGATGTAGCACTTGGTATGCATCCTAAGAGGATGGACACAGTGATAGCCTGGCAGTTTTGACAACAGGATATTGGTAGAGGCAAAAGTTAAACGATATCATTTTCAGGAAATTTGTATAAGGTGATAAGTATAGTAACAAATTAATCAGTAAAAAAACTTCCAATAGGGTAAAATTGGTATTTAAATTTCAAACATGTCAAAAGTCAATTTATGGATAAAATATGTGAAGAAAACACAAGTCTTATCTAATTTTTATACATATGATGGAAAATGTTTCCAAAATTAAAGCTTATTAAAGTGAGACGAAGTAGTGATAAGCATCAGATAAAACCATGGCATATCATTTTCTGATCCTGGAAAAGAAATCATCATAACTGTATCTCAAACTATTAGCAAATATTAAGCTAGACATGTGATTGCTACACTTTCTTTTGTACATTAATACACAGGTGAAGGGGAAAAGAAATCAAGTGCTTGCATGATAAGGAAAACTTCTACATATATGTAACTGTGGAAAAAGGCCAATAGATGATATCAACAAACGAAAAAAACATGTACTTGTAAATTGGAAGGTGCTATAAGGCCTTAAAAAATGCGCTCAAATTATAAAGCTATAATCGAAGGATGGATATCGAGTTGGCCGCAATCAGTCTCGCAGTTATTTCTAAATTGTTATCCGGGTATCCAAGAATCATTGTTCTAAGTTTTGTTGTAGATGTTGAACACCATTGGTTCATAGCAGTGGAAGAAATGGCAGCATAGAACATTTTAAGCAACATTGACTTTTAGATGTGCAGTAATAGTTATGGTGTTATTTTCAGTGCGGTAAAAAAGATGCTATTAGAATGAATGGTGTTAAAACATTACAATGGTATGGTTAGTGTAAACTGAAAAGGATTAAAAAATGAGTGAACATAGCAGCCGCCTGTAACCATGTTTGTAACAGTGGATTTCTATTTGATCAAGAAGCCACTATCAAAATGAAGTGCTTAAAACGCAATAGTTGCAATATTGTTAGTCCAAAATGCAAAGGATTAACCAAAAAAAGGGAGCAGAGGAGTAGATGATAAGCCATGTTAGTAATAGTAGAATTGTGGTAGAACTATTCTTATCGATATAATCACGTGATAGAATGAAATCAAAAGGGATTGGGGGAAATTAGCAACACTTGGATGAGAACGTTGAACAATGTTTTGGAAACGGGGTCGTCTCGGAGGCCAGTATGAGCCGTCGTCCGCTTGGGGTCATCCCCGCAGTGGGGCAACCACCAAAGAATGGGGGTGGGTGTAATTATTAGCAAAAAAAAAAAATCATCAAATAAACACAGATGCGAAATATTTACCAATGGAGCGTGTAGTCCAGCTGGATGTGCAAGTGACTACCTATGTTGACATCAAGCCTTGAACACTTAAAGGTGTCCATTATCGCTCTTGCATGTGTTTTTGCAGGTGACTACCTAGGGCAATCAATTCTTCCTTGAATTTCAGAGCTGCGACTGTGTGGAAAACAGAAACATGTTGGATACGCAGAGTTGTATAGGCATGGTTGGTTTTTTTTTTGCAACACTAACAGAGTAATCTGGTAGGGTTTATTTTGAAACTATGAGAACATGTATATTTTTAAGGTAGTAAAAAAAACATACTTGATGGTTCGTCGGAACGAAAGAGGGACAAAGTAATCCGGTAGGGTCTATTGGAAGCGTCTATTGGTCAAGCCCAAAAGTGGCCACATGGACTAAAAAAAATTGTTCGATAGTTCAATATTTTGAACTCATCATCAAAATTCCTAATTGAATAATTTTTGGCTCATGATAGAATATCATGCTCATATATTCAGTAAGCGATATCTAATAACAAATATGTAATACTGTTTGAGAAATTTGAAACTATGGTCGGTAGTCCACCTAGTGATTTCAAATTACATAACTGGAATATGATTATAATATTATATCCAAAGTATTAATTGGTATAAGTGTAAGTTGTGTTTGATTGTTACTATTTTGAGGCAAAGATTACACCCTAAATTCCTGATAAAAATTTCACATATCCTCTTTGTTGAAACATAATGCATATTTGTGTTTCTTCTGATGCTACTATTGTTCAATAAAGTCATAACTATTTTTTTAATAATGAGGCTGGTAGATTCAAAGGAGTAAGGTACAATACAAAGTGTTTGAGAATCCAATATCAGACTTATGGTAATAATGAAAACTGAACGGGTTGCTACAAATAGTCTATACCTGACAACGACATTAATAGAGTCTCATTTTTACTGATATGAACATACATGCTTTTGAAGAAAACTCACCCAATTGGTAAGATCTCTTGACATACCAAAATTAATTTGTGTACAATTCTCCATTAATATTCAAATCGATATTTTATACTCATTAAAATCAACCACATCTTATTGCATGAAAGTGGGAAAAGGCTCAAGATGAAAAAAAAATTAAAAACATGCAGTATGAACTATATAATTAGCATAACTAACCAAAAAAACCATAATCAAATTATTTCATTCATACAACGACGGTTTCAAACAATTACCATAATATTTACAGTAATGTCAACAAACTTACAGGTTAAGCCAAAAGTGAAGTATGCAATAAGCTGATTCAGTAATTACAATATTAGGAACAGAAGAATAACAATTGAGATAAGCTTGAAAAATTCCAGCAAATCAATAATATAAAAATACGTCAGAAAATTGAATAATAAAAATACCTGAGTTGCAAAAATAACCGTTGGTGATGATTGGCGATGAAACTGCATGTAAGTAAGAGAATCAAGCTGAGTTCGGTCGACGGCAATGAACACCTAGATTCATAGCTAGCACTAAAGAGATGAATAGACTTTGATTTGATTAAATTATAGCTGTTCATATCATTGGTATCGAAATTGAGATAATTGGGGCTTAAGGAAACATGGTTTATGTTAGAGAATATTTATGTTTCGAGTCCAAGAGCATGTAAGGTTATACCCACCGGACGATTGAATCTGTGGGTAGACGATAGGCTGAATATAGCGTATTTATCGTAGGGTTTAACAACATAATGAAGGGGAAGAAAAGGTACTTCCAGCCGGCGGACATCGGAAGAGAAAGGGGTCTATCTATTCATATGACGGAGGTGATTGCGGACGTTCGAAGAGAAGGAAGTTGTATTTGTCTGTACGAAGGTGGCCAGAAAAATAAGGATGGAAATCGTAGAAGGGGGAAATGTTATAAATTAAAGAATGGAGCAAACGAAAGATTGAAAACGGAAGAAAGCGAACGGTTGATGGAAACAGATGACGAAATTGCGGCCATACGATTGTATGCATAGGACAAATGGCAACATCATTTATTTTTGGACAAAAGTGGAACCGAAAAGACTTTGACATATAATATAATAGATTACTATATGGATGGGCGAATTTTATTTAAATAAATCTAATGGTTTTGGATCAATTAAACGCATATAAATAAAGGCCTAGTCCCTAACTCTTTGCTCGTATTTTCAGGAGGCAACTTCGAAACTCTGTCATTTCCACTTCTCCAATCTCTTCCAAGTTTTCTAATATATAAACAAGTTTTCTTTCAAACAAATAAGAATTGGAGAAGATGAATCTATAAATATAAACAAATGTTGGTTCTTTGTATTAGATAAACTTCTTTTCCTTTTTCCTTTTTCCAATTCTTTTCCAGATCTATAAATCTTAATATATATGCCTATCTCTTTTTATACATATTATAGATCCGTAGGGATTTGAAACTATAAATCTAAAAGTTGTGTTCAGATTTAAATTTGGAATGGTTTTAAGGTGAGTAAGAAATCTGTTCATTTCTTCTAGCATTAGATTTATTCCATTTGTGTTAATTTGAGTTTATATGCCTAAAATCTAATATATGTTTGTAGACTTTTCAGTTATAATATATATATATATATATATATATATTCTATCTACAATTTTTTCTTACATCTTGTAGTTATTGTGTACACCTTGAATCTGGAAATCAGTCGCTAAATATTATTGAAAGTGTGTAGTTGTTTATTACAGATTTGCAGGATTGGGCATAATTTGTAAGAATTATGTAAATTGTTATCTTGAGTTGTAAATCATTTCTGTTTGGTATTGTTTGGGGGTTTTTTGCGTGATTATTATAAAAATAGCCCTTTTTGTTTTTTTCAATAAAAAGCGTTGTTTGGAATATACGAGAAATATTAACAAAATATATAAGAAGTGATGAGTAAATTCACATATTTTGTACGTATTTTGTGTCGTCTATTCCAAATGAAACATTTCTTGTTTCTTGTGATTTTGGAAACATCAATATTTCCTCTTTTTAATTATTTGGGAAAAACTTACAAGAATCACAATAAATAACCTTATGAGATTTTGAATCTCGAGAAGACTGAATATAGAAAGATTTTTCTAATCATTAGCTTGTACTAAAATGTAAAATAATAAGAATTTAAAATAATTAGTAACTACGTAAACATCACGCTAAAAGTATGCATATATATAATTATATCATAAGCTTATCCGTCCAAAATATACGTAAATAACACTATTATTATGTATCACGTGAACATGAATTCTGAGTTTGAAATTTATTTTTTTCCATTAATACCGGGTATATAATAGGTGGAAATTAGGTTGAAGTGCAATTTATTTCAAAGTTATAAGTTTTAAGGACAACACTTCTGAATTTTAGTTTTAAGAACAATGTACAGGAAAATGATAAACTCATTTATCTTTTTAAGTTGTACATCTTTATTTATACATAGCTACTGGAAATGATAAATTCTTTTATCTCCTTAAAACAAAATTTGCAGAAGTGTCGTCCTTAAAATTTATTACCTTGAATAAATAAGCTCTTTTAAGTGAAAATCCCTATACAAAAAAGCACTTAGTTGTTGGGGATGGATCATGGGAGAGCAAATCCTCTGTACCCAAAATCCCTTATTATGCTGTACCCAACAATCAACGCCTTTGATTTTTCACCTTTTTGTAATTAAGTCAGAAAGAAAAAGAGGACTTAACTGCAAAAAGTTGGAATTTAGGGGGTCCTGATTGGTTGGATATAGGGGATTTTGGATACGAGGATTTGCTCTCGGATCATGGAGCTTGCAATAAGTTTAGAATTAACTTTATGCAAGCATCATTATACTAAGCTTGGTTGATATTTATAAATCTTATTGAATCTCTCTGGTAAAATCATATTAATATATAAATATTGACCCTTCAAAATAACTGAATATATAAACTAATGCCAAAATAGTTTTATCTGTGGCAAGAGTTGCAGAACTTGTGGAACCTTCTTTTCGAGGAAGAGCAACAAAGGAAATGATGTATTCTTCCTTCAACCCCCATTGCAACTTCTAGTAATACTGTTCCTACATAACTTGCCACCGTTTAGAACTTTACAAAACTATAATCTTTTAAACAATTTTACATGCTAAAATGTTCAGATTTATTACAATTGAATTTGGTATGGAAAATGAAAGCGGAGCCAGAAAAAACAACTTTAACAACTTTATTTTGTAGTTGTTAAAATTATGTTATCGGATCGATCACCTAAAACCTATTAATTGGATGAGACGACCCCAGACCCCGTACTGACGGCGGCAAGGGTGATCCTTGGAATATAACACAGAAACAGATAATAGCAGAACAAAATTAAATAAATACACCAGATAATGAACAATAGAATATACTGGATAAAAGTAATCATCAGAGTTACACAGTATACAGGATCTTACTTAGTACAAATACATTTCAGCTATACATAAATGTCTACAGCGGAAAACAAACAAAATATGTACAATAGGAGTTGAACAGCATAAAAAGAGATAAATGATAAAATCCATCTTCAGCTCCAGCTATCCAGAAAGAACCAGCTAAACCTGAATACAAGGCTGCCCGTGTAGAAAAAGGGGCACCCGAGTTTGAAAGTGAAACAAACTACGAGTCAGTCATGGGACTGGTATGAGAAATCTACTCAACACATTTAATATGGCTAATCACAGGACCACGCCACTTTCGTGGAACGGGTTTACTCCATTGGATTGCCAGTGCTTTAAAACAAATCATTCTTTTAATCATCGCAATGCTTTTTATAAAAAATGAAACCATTATAAGACTCAGTTCCCATCACACAATGCAATAACTATCAATCATAGACGGCATGGGTACCATATATCATGTCGCCATATATATATATATATATATATATATATATATATATACAATCAAAACCGCACAGTCACGTATTTGGAAATTGGATTTCCGTCATGAACCAAGGCAAAAGATAGTCCTTACCGAATTCGTGACTCTCTAGCCCGAGCCACAGGCAAGTACTCAGTCAAGCCTTTGGATCGTCAGGGCCGGTCCACTGATGTGGATTAAAATGCCTGAACAATGCGTTTCCCCGCCCTATAGGGCGTAAATGAGCCAATGAACGACTCCATTGGACCCGGATCGTCCGATCTAACCGAGGCGCCTCGCAGCAGCAACAACCACATAAGTCAAACTCGTCAGGGCGTGTAAAACCACTGACGCCACTTCTAACTAGAAAGAAACGCATGTCCTCCCTGAGGTCCTTTCTCCCGTTTCTGGTTCATACCGGGTGTGAGGCTCGCGATTTCACGTTATACACAAAGCTACGCCACACAGGCGGTGCTTTGATCATCACCACAAGAGTTTGCTTTTCAATAGAAGCCCTGATCATTTGCCACTTAGGCATGCCACACTAGCAATTCATGCCATGCGACTGATGTCCATCGATATACAACCTCTGAGCTCGTGCGTTTCAGAGAAGGGCGTTAAGCAAAAGAATAAATTCTCCGCCGCCAAACAGATGTATATTTAATAGAGATCAATCAACATAGAATAAAATCTAATGTCAGACACACAGTCCATTTACAAGTCCGTTCTGGGTCTGAACGAAACCGGAGGCACTAAATACCTCGCAAACCCATCGATCACCACGTACGTCTGGGCGATCACCACTCATTATCCATATTTCGGTATGCCTCCCAATCAGGACCTCGGTTACCATCCGAACGAGGTGAAGATCTCCGGTCTTCGACCATCGTCTTCATCTTCGATTTCTTATCGTCGATTCAGTTATTCAGAATGGGATAAACCCGGTCTTTCTGAGAAACTCGCGTATATAATAAACAAGTGCAACACTAACAAATATATGCATCATTTCAATTCATTAGTCACTAATTGTCAATCAGTAAGAGAACGATTTCCCAAATATTAACCCCGAAGGCCGAAGCCAACATCAGATCAATACCCAGGAAACCATTCAACTTAGCCAACCTTCAGTTAATTTCTAAATCACATCCATATCGTTTATAATATTTTATAACGAGTTATCGCTATTTTTATTTATTTTAAAATAACCAATTTATTTAAAACGACGCTTCGGGCCATAGCGCGACCGTGGCGCTGTTTTTCTTCAGATTTGATTTACACATATCTGAAAATCTAACTGTTGGATCTTCACAAAATTTACATCATTAGAAAGATCTTTTCAAAACGAATCCAACGGTTCCAGTTTCGGGAAGATCCGACGGTCGGATCTCCCGGTACAATCGTTTGAAGTTTCGATTTCAAAATACGAACTGCAGCGTCGCTATTCGATTAAATATAATTATATATATATATATATATATATATATATATATATATAAATATAATCGTTTCTGGCACTGTTTTTCTTCAGATTTGAATTAAACATTCCAGACAATCCAATCGTTGGATTTTTACAAAGTTGGTGCCGTTGGAAAGATATTTCCAAAGCGAACCCAACGGTTGCGGTTTCAGGAAAATCCGATGGTCGGATCTCCCATACTAATCGTTTGAAATCACGGTTTCAAAATACGAACTGCAGCGTCGTTATTCGATATATTTTAATTCTATTTATATATATATCGATTCTTCGATTTCAAAGCTACATTCTTTTCATACATTTGATAAAAATGATATTTTTATCTAACTGTCTTCTATTTCAACACTTAACTATTTTTAACAATTCGTTTATATAATAAAAATGTGATTTTTATTGTAAAACAATTCATTTCAAAACACTGTTATTTCGTATAGTTAATATAGGGGATAAAAATAGGATTTTTATTGTAAAACAATTTATTTCAAAACAGGATTATTTTATACTTTTCATATTGATGTTAAAAATGGGATTTTTATTATAAAACAATTTCTTTCAAAATATGAATACCATTCAACACATGAATTTCAATTCAACGAATGAATATCGATTCAACACATGAAGGTTTTCTATAGTTTATATAAGTCGATAAAAAAGGTGATTTTTATATTTTAAAACACGAACACCATTCAACACATGAATTTCAATTCAACGAATGAATATCGATTCAACACATGAAGGTTTTCTATAGTTTGTATAAATTGATAAAAAGGTGATTTTTATATTTAAAAAACGAATACCATTCAACACATGAATATTATTCAAAATTTCGGCAGCATAACGGCAGGGTAGTTAAAACAGGGACCGACCCTAGTACGGCTCCTCGCTCTACCTTAAAACCTCGCGGTTTTTGACAATGAGGATCATGCATCTAGTTCACATGCAGGCGGCATGTATATATTTATTTCATTTCCACAAACTAATCCTATGTGGTTTCAACCAAATATTTCTCAACCACAAATGGGTATTTTTCAACCACAATCAATCAATATCAACCACAAACAATCCCAAACAACCATTCGCTATCAATCAATTTTCACACCAATCACAACCAATAAATATCGTCCATGGTTTGTGGACGAGGGGCGTAATATATATATATATATATATATATATATATATAGAAATTCACTTCTATTTCAACACATATATAATTTTTACAACGCATATATAACTTATACATCGAACGTACCACTTATACAACGCTTATACATGAGGTGTACAACGCTTATATAACTCATACATCGACTATATAATTTATACATCGTCGTTTTCCATATCGTTTATAAATTAGAAATCTCACATTGGGTTCCCCTCCACCAAAAATAGCAGAAGGCTCAGAAAAATATGCGGTCTCTTCTAGAATGTAGAAGACGTCCACACGGTCACGATGTTTCCTGTTTCATCGAATTTCATCAAGAATCGAAAAAGATATGATTTTTCAAAGTTCAGATGTAATAAAAGACGCACCTTTCACGATGGTTCAAAACTAGGTTTTGATCTTTCGATCAAACCGTTGCGCGATAGGAGAATCATCTCACACAGCGTCGAAGAGCTCCGAACCACCTTACCGGCGCTGGTGGTTTCACCCCGTTCGGTGGCGCCTGTACGTCGCGGCGGCGGTCCAAAGTCGTTGACTTTGAGGACCCGTAACTCCCTCCACACTTGATGATAACAAGCAAACCTTAGATGGATTTGAAGAGGACGGTTAGAGCTTCAAAATGGATCCGAGTTTGCTTGATTTCGTTTGGAATTGAAAGAGAAATCGAGTCGGGAAGTTTTGAAGGCCTTCCGCCGTCGAGCGCTGTATCGGGGAGAGAGAAAACGAGGGATTTTTTTATTTAAATTCTGATTGGTCGGTAGATTTTATAAGGGGTTTTCTGACACGACCACCAATCCAAACCCAATGACTGTCGTCCCTAGCATTTTACCCCCATTCCGAACACAATGGGATATGTTTCGAAGGCCCATTCGAATGTCTCAGTCAGTTTTCCTTCAAATTAAAATATAAAACATTCAATATTTAATTTGAACGTACATTTCAATTTGCCAGGGCCGCAAACTGATTCGAAAAATTCCAGAAAAATAAATCTAGCCATGTTTTGACGATATGGTCCCAACAAAACTAGTTTCGTCGAATT
Organism: Allium sativum; assembly: GCA_030737875.1. Lineage (NCBI taxonomy): Eukaryota > Viridiplantae > Streptophyta > Magnoliopsida > Asparagales > Amaryllidaceae > Allium > Allium sativum. Next base: position 669,812,765 of record CM060913.1, on the reverse strand, counting down.
CTGAGACTGTTTGCAAAAAGGCTCATTTCTGGTCGATCCAATTTAACTGTAATTGACCAAAACACGTTTTCCTTTGCCACGCTCACATACTAGCTTCTAAAATTATGAAATTTGAAACCTAGCAATAACTTCACATCCCGGATCCAACAAAAGTGGTTTCGTCGAATTCCGAGGTCGTATGCAAAATTGCCAATTTCACGGGCTATATAAATTCCATAGCGACCTTTCTGAAAATTCATTTGGCCATAACTTTTTCTTTCCATTATGAAAATTCAATTTTTCAGATTCGTTAGAAAGGTATTCACTAACAGATTTAAATATTTTTGGTTTCACTCAAATCCGTTTTGTTTTGCACCCGGTACAGTCCGACAAAGTTTGAATTCAATTTTTGAAACTACAGCGCCATTTCAGGCCTTGTTTATAATTATAATTAATTATATTCATTTTCAAACGTCGATTCAAACTCAGTTTTCATCGCCATTATTTAAAATATTTATTTTAAATATTTAAAATCCATTATTTTAGCCAATTTAAAAGTTTTAAATTGGTTCAGATTTTCTGGGTCGTTACAATCTCCCCCACTTAAAACTTTTCGTCCCCGAAAAGGAACAAAGTCGAAAGTGGTTTGATTATTCAACTCTACATTCAATCTGGCTTCCATTCTCCAACTTTTCAGTTTTTGAGAATTTTCAAATTCTTCAAAAATTTGGCTAACACCCGGAATTTTCAAAAAAATTCGCCATAACCTCCTTTGTACGGAGAGAGGTTTGGAAATTTATTAGGTCGTATTAGGTACCCAATAAATCCTAATAAGCATACACATATTTATAGTGATATATTCTGGTGTTTACAGGGGAGCGTGTATTGATAATAACTTCAGAGAATAAATTCTCGTCACCCTGTCAAAGCCTGAGGGAGTGTGTATTTAAAATGCTCCAGAGGATAAATCCTTGTCACCTCGTCTAGTGTGGAAAATAAATAGTCCATGTGCCGTATCTAATAACTAGAGAGACGTGATTATTGTCAACTCCAGACCCGTGTGGGGTTTTTATTAATTTGGCAATTTAATCGTTACAATTTAAATAGTCCATATCAGTCATCAGTTCAACCTGTAAAATATAGTCATCGCCATACAAGCCTCTCGCTCGTATGGTAAATCTTCCACCTCGTCACACAAGCTCCAAATGCTTATGTGGTATATGATGAAGTATGCCTATCTTCTGAAGTATGCCATGTAATGTAGTTCAAAATTAATTGTTACTATCCTATGGCGACGTTTATTATTTCACACAGAAAAACCAGCACTCTGCATCCAATGGCATTCACAGGAGTTGATATAATAATATTTCGCATCCAACTCATTAAGGTTTACCTATTTGTCGGGTACGCAAATAAAATCTTTACTCAACAGCTATCCATTTACCTGTTCAAACATATATAATGCACAAGTATATATATTTCTTTCTATTTTCTACTCAGTTCAATGTGTGATATAATCGAATAAACTCTACCATTATTCTATTGTTGATTAAATTAACTATTGTTTCAATAATTCAATTAATCAAATCTTCTATCACGCAACACAAACAATAATCAAATTGTTCTTAACTTTTCAAAATCATACAAATTAATTCATATATTCTTTTAAAATCATTCAGACTATAGAATTAAAAGTGCACATCCATGGAAAGAAAATAACAATAGAATAGAGCACTAATTGGTAATGCAAAGTATGGTAAATGTACCTTGCACCGGAGTCAATCAGAGATATCCACTCGGCATCTAGGATAAGCTTTCTGAATGCTCTCCTCGGTTTCCCAAGTACAATCTCGCGGATCTCCCCTCCATTGCACTTTGACTAAGTGAACCTTCTTGTTCCTCGGCTCTTTGGTTTCATTGCCAATGATCTTTAGCGGCTCTCTTCTCACAGCTAATTCTGGAGTAATTTCAATATCCTGCTGAGCTGCTTCTTCCATGATCAAGTCTGGATCATGAACGTGCTTTCGAAGTTGAGATATGTGAAATACATCATGAACTCCAGGCAACCAATCAGGCAATTTAACCCTATAAGCGAGAGTTACTATCCGTTCCAGAATAGGAAGCGGACCAATGAATTTGGGCGCCAACTTGCCAGTTTTACCGAACCGGATAACTCCTCTCATCGGCGATACTTTCAAATATACGTAGTCGCCAACAACAAAGGATATATCTCTTCTTCTCCTATCGGCGTAGCTCTTTTGTCGGCTTTGAGCGGCGTGTAACCGCTTCTTAATAAAATCGAATTTGTCGGGAGCTTCTCGAATCATATCAGGCCCTAACACAAGTCTATTTCCAGGTTCGACCCAACAAGCAGGAGATCGGCACAGTCTACCATACAATGCTTCGAATGGCGACATTGTCAGACTCGCCTGGTAGCTGTTGTTATAAGAGAATTCAGCCAAATGCAGATGGTCTTCCCATGATCCACCGAAATCTATAACACAAGCCCGCAATAGATCTTCTAAAATACGATTCACCCTCTCAGTTTGACCGTCTGTCTGAGGATGATAAGCGGTGCTCAAGTTCAACTTCGTTCCTAGCTCGACTTGAAATGCCTGCTAGTGAATATTATGTCTCTATCACTGACTATACTGAGCGGCACTCCATGTAGTCTAACTATTTCCTTAAAGTATATCTGCGCCAGACTCTGAGCAGTTCTGTTTGATCTGACAGGCATGAAATGGGCGGTCTTCGTGAAGCGATCTACGATCACCCAAATACTGTCATTTCCTTTTCTGGTTCTGGGCAGACCATCAATGAAATCCATAGAAATATGTTCCCACTTCCAACCAGGAACGTTTAGCGGTTGTAACAATCCAGCCAGCTTCTGTTGGTCGCTCTTAACTAGTTGGCAAGTAGGGCTTCGACTAACGTATATTGAAACGTCCCTTTTCATAGCCTTCCACCAGAATGTTCGTTTGAGATCGTTATACATTTTGGCCACACCAGGATGGATACTCAGCTTGGACTTGTGACACTCGTCTAACACTTCCCTTTTTAACTCTGGGATATCAGGAACACAAATCCTTCCTTTCAACCTCAGGGTCTCGTCGTTATCTATTTGAAAACACGAGGGCTCGCCTTTCTGAATCCTTTTAATCATATCTTTAATAAAGTTATCCTCCTTCTGAAGAATAGATATTTTGTCAATCAAGGAAGTCGTGATAATAAAGCTGGCGATCATTACACTCTTTCGGCTCAGCGCATCGGCCACGACATTGGCCTTCCCTGGAGTATATATAATTTCAAAGTCATATGTTGCAAGAAACTCCAGCCAACGTTGCTGCCTCAGATTCAGGTCTTTCTGAGTGAACAGATACTTTAACGACTGGTGATCTGTAAACAGTTCAAATCTCTCACCCAGAAGATAGTGTCTCCAGATTTTCAAGGCGAATACTATAGCCAATAATTCAAGATCATGAGTTACGTAGTTCTTCTCATGTGGCTTCAACTGATGGCTAGCATAAGCAATCACTTGGCCCCTTTGCATTAACACTGCGCCAAGGCCTTCTCTAGAAGCATCAATCCAGACTTTCAAATCCTGGTTGCCATCGATGATGGTTAACACTGGAGCAGTCGTTAGTCTTAATTTTAGCTCTTAAAAAGCCTCCTCACTTTCCGGAGTCCATTTGAATTTAGAGTGCTTCTTTGTAAGCTTCGTTAAATGACCAGATATCTTCGAAAAGTTTTTAACGAACTTCCGGTAATAGCTAGCCAATCCGAGAAAGCTGCGAACTTCAGTGGGGGTACTGGGCTGTTTCCAATTCTGAATAGCTATGATTTTGCTTGGATCCACAACAATTCCTTCTTTTGATACGACAAGGCCTAGAAATTTTACTTCATCTTGCCAGAATATACATTTGGAAAACTTTGCTTTCAATACATTCCTTCTGAGGATTTCTAACACTTGTTTCAAATGTTTTTCATGTTCGGCCTTTGATTTAGAGAAGATTAGAATATCGTCAATGAAAACCAGAACAAATTTATTCAAAACCCCTCTGAACACTCTATTCATCAGATCGACGAAGTAAGCTGGAGCGTTACATAAGCCGAACGGCATTACTAACCACTCATAGAATAAGTCGGGACCTCTGAATGCTGTCATTGGAACACACTCTTCGGCAATTCGAAGCTGATGGAAACCTGTAGCTAGGTCCATTCTTGAGAATACTTGTGCGCCCTTTAATCGATCCAACAAATCATCAATCCGTGGCAATGGATATTTGTTCTTTATTGTCTGTTTGTTCAGATCACGATAATCCACACATAGACGTAGAGTACCGTCAGATTTTGGGACAAACACCATTGCTGCCCCCCAATCAGAGAAACTAGGCCTGATCAGACCCTTCCATACTAGCTGTCGTGTTTGATTGTCAAGTTCTTCTTTCTCTTTCAAGGACATTCTTTGAATAGCGTGAACTACCGGCCTTGCATTGGGAATCAAAGCGATCTTGAAATCTATTTCTCTCTGCGGAGGTAAGCGAACAACTTCCTCGAACACATCCGCATAGTTTTTGACGACAGGAATATCTTTCACTAGATCGGGAATATTCTCTGTGACTTCAGGGACATTTTCTATTTGGGCTGGAGAAACATTCAATGCTGCCCAGAAGTCTTTTCTATTAGCATTCTGACCTTCACAGGGAATGGTTATATAATCACATGATTTAATCTTCGCCTTTACGACTCTGTCGGCGCATTTAACTTTAGCTTCATATTTGGTCAACCAGTCTAACCCCAAGATAAGATCAAACTCTTTAAAATTCATGACGACTGCGATGGTAGGAAACTGATAACGAGAGAAAGAAACCGGCACTCCACAAACCCAACTGAGATCAATGGAACGCCCAACCAGATTCTGGACAGTCATTGGTTCCTTCAGCTTTTTCAAATTCAAATCCAGTTTCTTAGCTGCATCCTTTGCAATGAAGCTTCGTGACGCGCCTGTGTCAAACAGTACTTTAACTGGAATATCTTTGACAGTTAGCGTGCCTTCTAAAACATTGGCCCTTTCTTGACTAGCTGAGGGCTCAGAAGTTTCTTCTACTTCATTTACTTGAACTATTTTAGGCTTGTTTAAGAGCGGGCAATCCTTTGCAAGATGACCAGCCTCGTGGCACTGTTTGCACTCCCTATTCTCTTGAAACTCCCCATCAGTTCTGAACCTTTTCTTCTTTTGCTTTCGATTTGCTCTATATCCCTCTTTTCTTTGTTTCTTTAAAGATATGCAACTTATCGATAAATGTCCTTTCTTATTGCAGTTAGAGCAAATAGCAGTTGTTACTGGTTCTTTCTCAGACTTTAGCCCTTTTTCTCTTAGCACTGGGCTTCTCACTGACCTCAGACCTCGTACTGGCTTCAGGAATATCAGTTTCCGACTCTTCTTTGTCACTACAACAGACTTCTTCTTCGTCGCGCAACATTCCTTTCTTATGGAGATCTTCATACTGATAAGCCATATAAATCATTTCAGAGAAAGGAAGTTTTACATTCCTCAGTACACTATTCTGATATCTCCTTTGCAGGCCATGAATAAATCTCAGATTTTTCCTCTTTGGATCTTGAATCAGATGAGGAGCAAAGTGAGCAAGTTCGTTGAATTTCTTATGATATTCTGGGATGGTCATATCACCTTGTATTAGATAAGAAAATTCATCACATAATCGCTTGGTTGCTTCGGGAGGGGTAAATCTTTCTAGGAAAATCTCTTTGAATCTGTCCCAGGTGATATCACCTTCTGGATTATCTTTGATGATTGTTTCCCACCAGATTAAAGCTTCTTCTTTGAGCGCCCAAGAGGCTACTAATCGTTTCTGATCATCTCTCAACTGGATGCGCTCAAATATTCTTTTGACAGAACTCATCCAAGCTTGAGTCTGAATTATAGATTCATTGCCCGAGAACTGTGCTCCGTTTAGATTTCGATATCTCTTTAATAGAGCCTCTAGATCGGGTTCTGCATTTCTCCTGTTTCTGACACTCATTTTTCTAGTACTTCTGCAAACAGCAGATCAAGTATCAGGTCACAGAAAAGATATTTTAAAATATAGAAACACATACTTCAATGTAAATGTGTCTATCGAGGTGTAATTTCATTCTGCTTTACTCATACTAGGATATCACTGATCCTATCTGTATAGAGTTACCCGTCCTAGAACACTACTGGTTCTATTTCTGACGAGTTCGTTCATATGTTATATTCCAGCACTAAGCTTAACCAAAGCTCTGATACCAAAATGAGACGACCCCAGACCCCGTACTGACGGCGGCAAGGGTGATCCTTGGAATATAACACAGAAACAGATAATAGCAGAACAGAATTAAATAAATACACCAGATAATGAACAATAGAATATATTGGATAAAAGTAATCATCAGAGTTACACAGTATACAGGATCTTACTTAGTACAAATACAGTTCAGCTATACTTAAATGTCTACAGCGGAAAACAAACAAAATATGTACAATAGGAGCTGAACAGCATAAAAAGAGATAAATGATAGAATCCATCTTCAGCTCTAGCTATCCAGAAAGAACCAGCTAAACCTGAATACAAGGCTGCCCGTGTAGAAAAAGGGGCACCCGAGTTTGAAAGTGAAACAAACTACGAGTCAGTCATGGGACTGGTATGAGAAATCTACTCAACACATTTAATATGGCTAATCACAGGACCACGCCACTTTCGTGGAACGGGTTTACTCCATTGGATTGCCAGTGCTTTAAAACAAATCATTCTTTTAATCATCGCAATGCTTTTTATAAAAAATGAAACCATTATAAGACTCAGTTCCCATCACACAATGCAACGCAAACCGGAGGATAGAGTTTTTACCTTATAACAGCCAAAATATGCTTGATACGAATAAAACAATGGAATTTGATATTATTGCTAGTGTTTATATGTTTCAAAAACAAATTCGAATCATAACTATCAATCATAGACGGCATGGGTACCATATATCATGTCGTCATATATATATACAATCAAAACCGCACGGCCACGTATTTGGAAATTGGATTTCCGTCATGAACCAAGGCAAAAGATAGTCCTTACCGAATTCGTGACTCTCTAGCCCGAGCCACAGGCAAGTACTCAGTCAAGCCTTTGGATCGTCAGGGCCGGTCCACCGATGTGGATTAAAATGCCTGAACAATGCGTTTCCCCGCCCTATGGGGCGTAAATGAGCCAACGAATGACTCCATCGGACTCGGATCGTCCGATCTAACCGAGGCGCCTCGCAACAGCAATAACCACATAAGTCAAACTCGTCAGGGCATGTAAAACCACTGACGCCACTTCTAACTAGAAAGAAATGCATGTCCTCCCTGAGGTCCTTTCTCCCGTTTCTGGTTCATACCGGGTGTGAGGCTCGCGATTTCACGTTATACACAAAGCTACGCCACACAGGCGGTGCTTTGATCATCACCACAAGAGTTTGCTTTTCAATAGAAGCCCTGATCATTTGCCACTTAGGCATGCCACACTAGCAATTCATGCCATGCGACTGATGTCCATCGATATACAACCTCTGAGCTTGTGCGTTTCAGAGAAGGGCGTTAAGCAAAAGAATAAATTCTCCACCGCCAAACAGATGTATATTTAATAGAGATCAATCAACACAGAATAAAATCTAATGTCAGACACACAGTCCATTTACAAGTCCGTTCTGGGTCTGAACGAAACCGGAGGCACTAAATACCTCGCAAACCCATCGATCACCACGTACGTCTGGACGATCACCACTCATTATCCATATTTCGGGATGCCTCCCAATCAGGACCTCGGTTACCATCAAAACGAGGTGAAGATCTCTGGTCTTCGACCATCGTCTTCATCTTCGATTTCTTATCGTCGATTCAGTTATTCAGAATGGGATAAACCCGGTCTTTCTGAGCAACTCGCGTATATAATAAACAAGTGCAAAACTAACATATACACGCATCATTTCAATTCATTAGTCACTAACCGTCAATCGGTAAGAGAACGATTTCCCAAATATTAACCCCGAAGGCCGAAGCCAACATCAGATCAATACCCAGGAAACCATTCGACTTAGCCAACCTTCAGTTAATTTCTAAATCACATCCATATCATTTATAATATTTTATAATGATTTATCTCTATTTATATTTATTTTAAAATAGCCAATTTATTTAAAACGACGCTTCGGGCCATAACGCAACCGTGGCGCTGTTTTTCTTCAGATTTGATTTACACATATCTGAAAATCTAACCATTGGATCTTCACAAAATTTACATCATTAGAAAGATCTTTTCAAAACGAATCCAACGGTTCCAGTTTCGGGAAGATCCGACGGTCGGATCTCACGGTACAAACATTTGAGGTTTCGATTTCAAAATACGAACTGCAGCGTCGTTATTCGATTAAATATATTTATATTTATATATATATATATAATCGCTTCTTGCGCTGTTTTTCTTCAGATTTGAATTAAACATTCCAGACAATCCAACCGTTGGATTTTTACAAAGTTGGTGTCGTTGGAACGATATTTCCAAAGCGAACCCAGCGGTTGCGGTTTCAGGAAAATCCGATGGTCGGATCTCCCGTACTAATCGTTTGAAATCACGGTTTCAAAATACGAACTGCAGCGTCGTTATTCGATATATTTTAATTCTATTTATATATATATATATATATATCGATTCTTCGATTTCAAAGCTACATTCTTTTCATACATTTGATAAAAATGATATTTTTATCTAACTGTCTTCTATTTCAACACTTCACTATTTTTAACAATTCGTTTATATAATAAAAATGTGATTTTTATTGTAAAAAAATTCATTTCAAAACACTATTATTTCGTATAGTTAATATAGGGGATAAAAATAGGATTTTTATTGTAAAACAATTTATTTCAAAACAGGATTATTTTATACTGTTCATATTGATGTTAAAAATGGGATTTTTATTATAAAACAATTTCTTTCAAAATATGAATACCATTCAACACATGAATTTCAATTCGACGAATGAATATCGATTCAACACATGAAGGTTTTCTATAGTTTATATAAGTCGATAAAAAAGGTGATTTTTATATTTTAAAACACGAACACCATTCAACACATGAATTTCAATTTAACGAATGAATATTGATTCAACACATGAAGGTTTTCTATAGTTTGTATAAATCGATAAAAAGGTGATTTTTATATTTAAAACACGAATACCATTCAACATATGAATATTATTCAAAATTTCGACAGCATAACGGTAGGGTAGTTAAAACCGGCACCGTTCCTAGTACGGCTCCTCGCTCTACCTTAAAACCTCGCGGTTTTTGACAATGGGGATCATGCATCTAGTTCGCACGCAGGCGGCATGTATATATTTCTTTCATTTCCACAAACTAATCCTATGCGGTTTCAACCAAATATTTCTCAACCACAAATGGGTATTTTTCAACCACAATCAATAAATATCAACCACAAACAATCCCAAACAACCATTCGCTATCAATCAATTTTCACACCAATCACAACCAATAAATATCGTCCATGATTTGTGGACGAGGGGCGTGTATATATATATAGCAATTCACTTCTATTTCAACACATATATAATTTTTACAACGCATATATAACTTATACATCGAACGTACCACTTATACAACGCTTATACATGAGGTGTACAACGCTTATATAACTCATACATCGACTATATAATTTATACATCGTCGTTTTCCATATCGTCTATAAATTAGAAATCTCACATTGGGTTCCACTCCACCAATAATAGCAGAAGGCTCAGAAAAATATGCGGTCTCTTCTAGATTGTAGAAGACGTCCACACGGTCACGATGTTTCCTGTTTCATCGAATTTCGTCAAGAATCGAAAAAGATATGATTTTTCAAAGTTCAGATGTAATAAAAGACGCACCTTTCACGATGGTTCAAAACTAGGTTTTGATCTTTCGATCAAACCGTTGCGCGATAGGAGAATCAGCTCACACAGCGTCGAAGAGCTTCGAACCACCTTCCCGACGCTGGTGGTTTCACCCCGTTCGGTGGCGCCTGTACGTCGCGGCGGCGGTCCAAAGTCGTTGACTTTGAGGACCCGTAACTCCCTCCACACTTGATGATAACAAGCAAACCTTAGATGGATTTGAAGAGGACGGTTAGAGCTTCAAAATTGATCCGAGTTTGCTTGATTTCGTTTGGAATTGAAAGAGAAATCGAGTCGGGATGTTTTGAAGGCCTTCCGCCGTCGAACGCTGTATCGGGGAGAGGGAAAACGAGGGATTTTTTTTTAAAAAAAATTCTGATTGGTCGGTAGATTTTATAAGGGGTTTTCTGACACGACCACCAATCCAAACCCAACGACTGTCGTCCCTAGCGTTCTACCCCCATTCCGAACACAATGGGATATGTTTCGAAGGCCCATTCGAATGTCTCAGTCAGTTTTCCTTCAAATTAAAATATAAAACATTCAATATTTAATTTGAACGTACATTTCAATTTGCCAGGGCCACAAACTGATTCGAAAAATTCCAGAAAAATAAATCGAGCCATGTTTTGACGATACGGTCCCAACAAAACTAGTTTCGTCGAATTCAGAGACCGTTTGCAAAAAGGCCCATTTCTGGTCGATCCAATTTAACTATAATTGACCAAAACACGTTTTCCTTTGCCACGCTCACATACTAGCTTCTAAAATAATGAAATTTGAAACCTAGCAATAACTTCACATCCCGGATCCAACAAAAGTGGTTTCGTCGAATTCCGAGGTCGTATGCAAAATGGCCAATTTCACGGGCTATATAAATTCCATAGCGACCTTTCTGAAAATTCATTTGGCCATAACTTTTGCTTTCTGTTATGAAAATTCGATTTTTCAGATTCGTTAGAAAGGTATTCACTAACAGATTTAAATATTTTTGGTTTCACTCAAATCTGTTTTGTTTTGCACCCGGTATAGTCCGACAAAGTTTGAATTCAATTTTTGAAACTACAGCGCCATTTCAGGCCTTGTTTATAATTATAATTAATTATATTCATTTTCAAACGTCTTTTCAAACTCAGTTGTCATCGCCATTATTTAAAATATTTATTTTAAATATTCAAAATCCATTATTTTAGCCAATTTAAAAAATTTAAATTGGTTCAGATTTTCTGGGCCGTTACATTGGAGCATGCAAGGCTTTTCCATAAGCCTTGTAGAGAATATTTCTTTAGCACATGAAAACCTTTATTTTTTACAAACTCATGTCCCAAGTTGTGATTCATTCCATTATTCATCTTTGTTGTTCGTTTGAAATGTATGCAAACCTAAATCTCAGCCAGTTTGAGTCCATATGATTTTTTTCTTTATAGGATAGCTAGGACACTCATGTTCTGGTTCCGATTGATTCACACATACCTAATAAATCTTATCTAAATTTTATTTTGTTTCTTTTAGAGAACCCTAAATTATCACACAATTGACAATTTGAAGGGTGAACTCTTAATATTTATTAGAATTTATTTTATAAATTCCCCGATGTTGGACTTGTCTCAACATTTTCCAAAATTGTTGACATAAAAAGTTCAATGGGGCTACAAGGAAGCTACATTTATACGCTACTCTCGGATACGACACCCTATAAAGTATAAAAGAAAATCATCTAAAATGCGAAGTATATCTATTTGTTGTAACCGGAGGAAGGAAGAAGTAGTACAAAGGCCGTGAATGTGAAGAAAAGGAAGACAAAGATGAACATGTATGTTCTACCTGCAATAACATGCGTAATCTTCTTGATTCTTCTTCTTAAATCGGTATGTAGATTCACATTGGTTTCCAAGGAACATAGTTCATACATAAATGATCATCAATTCATGTAATAACATAGAAAACATAACATGAAAGTGTAGAATATTGAAAAAGAGAGATGGAAGAAGTTTAGGGCAAGAGAATTTTATTGCGTGATTGCTTGATTACTTGACTTGACTTATTACATTGCAAATCTATAGTTTTATTTATACATGCTTCATCGTTATCCAAAAGACAATTCTAGATAAGATTTTGGTTTATCATATTAATACAATAATAAATATAAATCAAATATCCAAATTAGGCAATATATATTGCAATTAACACAGACAACGTATAATGTGTTGTAATATACATGAGTGAATATGCGTTTGTCATATTCTATTTAGTCCCACATTATGGGAATAAGTCTAACATCAGCTTCAAAGCCTATATATAAAGGATCCAATGTAATAGAAATGGTGTACACTTGAATCGATAGAAATAAAGGTATGTCCCTTATCTCTTATGTTCTTTCTAATGGCTTCTCTTTTATTATACGTTCTGTTTTATTTTATAACACGTTATCAGCATGGTGTCTTCAATGTTTTTTTTAAGTTTTTGTATGTAGCCTTTTATTTTGTCAATGATGATTTATTCTATTATGATACATCATCAGTAGTTTTTTTTATGACCTATTCTACTGGAAACCTAGTCATCTGTAAGATTAAAAAAAATTACCACTGCGCAACTGTATATATATAAGATCCAGTATTGCACCAAATAGTACATACTAATTTCACTCTCCTTTATATATCTAAACGAAAAGGTTAGTACTTTTGCCATATTTCTACTTCTATTCAAAAAGGTAAATGAGATCCTTTGCCTAGTTATTAATCACCCTATGATTACGTCTATAATTTTTTTTATTCTTTTCTTTCATACATATATTGCCACATACCATACTCTACGATCTAACATGCTATCTTTTATATGCTAATGCTCACATCCTAATTTATATTGCATATGTGGAAAACAATTAATGAATGGATTGTGACAGCTTGCTTTATTTTACCTTCTATTCTTACTTGTTGTACCATTCCTAAATGCATTTTTTTTTACCATCACAACTAGTGATTTTGCCTTTAATATTTAAAGTCTTAGACATTCCATCTTACACGTGCGGATTATTTGGCATGTATGTATATTGTTGGTTCTATTTATTGAGATGACACGGAATACTATTTACCCATTAATTTATTATTTATTCTATCATTGTATTTTTTAATATTTTGTGTAGTTCAAAAAATGTTGAACATTGCTAAGCTTGAATTCAAGGCTCAAGACATATCTGGGGACAATTATTTATCATGGATACTGGATGCTGAGATCCATTTACAATCTCAATACTTAGAGAATGCCATTAAAAGTGGTAATAATATGTCCTAGTAGGACAAAGCAAAGGCTCTAATATTTTTAAGACTCCACATTCATGATGATATAAAATTAGAATATTTAACTGAAAAAAATCCTCTCCACTTATGGAACTCCCTGAAGGAGCGTTATGACCACCAGAAGACAGTTATACTTCCAAACACAAGGCAAGAGTGGTTGAATCTGAGGTTTCAAGACTTTAAAACGGTAAGGGAATACAATTTCGCTACGTTTAGAATTACTTCTATATTGAAACTATGTGGAGAAAATGTAGATGATGCACAAATGTTGGAAAAGACTTTCTCAACATTTCATGTCTCGAATATACTCCTGCAACAGAAATATCGAGAGCGTCATTTTACAAAATATTCTGAATTGATTGAATGTTTGTTTATTGTTGAGCTAAATAACGAATTGCTTGTTAAAAACCGCTCCTCAATACCAACTGGTTCGGCTACATTACCTGAAGTTAATGCTAGTTTTGCCTACTTCAGAAGAGGTCGTGGCAGAGGCAGAGCTAGAGGACATGGACGTGGATACAACCACAGCCGAGGTGGTTATAGTGGTTTTGGAGGCAACAAAACATCTGATTTTAAAAGGCAGCAAAAGAAAAACGAGCTTGAAAACAGTAATAATTCAGCTGCCGAAAATAAAAGGCATTATGAGGAAGTTTGTTATATATGCGGACGCACTGGACATTGGTCACATACTTGCAGATCATCAAAGAAAATAGTGGAAGAATGCCATAAATAAAAAAATATCGAGATAAACAATACCGAGGGATTGTCCGATAATACTAACCTGAATTTAGATGATTTCTTTGAAGATTATAATGAGAATTTATTTAGCGATGAAAATTTGAATGCAATATTCGAAGATATGACCGAACCAACCAATAAGTAGCCCGAAGCTTACTATGTGATTTTTATATTGCTTCATTTCCTTTTAGCATGTATTAGTTTGAAACTTTTGTTTATTTTCTTTCAGTTTATTCTTATCGAATTGCAGAAACAATGTGTAATGTTGGACATGATGAGTAGTGTATTCTCATGGACATTAATTTATATTTATATTTATAATTTATTTTAGTTCTTAACTAGATGTATTGTTTTTAAATCTTAAGGTATGGGTTGACAATGTTTAAGTGATGATGTATGTCTGGTTGATAGTAGAACTATTCACACGATATTGAAAAACCCGAAGTTTTTCTCTGAAGTATCTGAAAATATTTCATATAAAGTTTCAACTATAGTTGGTTCAGCCAATATAATTTAAGGGTCCGAAAGAGCCCATATAGTGTTACCAAATGGTACACATATATTCATTCAAAATGATCTATATTCAAGCAATTCTAAAAGAAATCTGCTTAGCTTCAAAGATATAAAAATAAATAGATATCATACTGAAACTATAAATGAAAACAACAAGGAATATCTTTGTGTTATTTCTAAAAGTGAAAGCCAGAAGCTTATTTTAGAAAAATTTGGTACAATTTCAACTGAATTATATTTTACCAAAATTGGCATAGTTGAATCTCATTTTATAAACATGAGTCAAAAGCTCATGGATACAAAGAAATTGATACTTTGGCATGATCGTTTAGGTCATCATGGATCAACTATCACTACAACAAATATGACTTTTTATAGCGTTCTAGAAACACCATAAAAGGTATTAACAGCGTTTGTACATACGTTGTTTAACAACATGCAGTTAAAAGTCAAAATTATACTATATCAGTAATAAAACGCTGTGAAAAGTAATTTTTCAATGGCGTTTCTTTTGTTTCGTTGATACATTTATTGGCGTTTTAGGCTCACTTGTTACAATTTTTTCTCAACGTTTTTTGAATGTCATAAAAAATATTTCTTACCGTTTTTTACGTGCTATGGAAACAAGTTATAGCGTTTATGTTTTTTCGTGATATTTATTTACAGCATTCTTGAGTTGTTGTAATCTTTATATGTCAATTTTTTTTAAAGTATTTATTGCGTTTTAAAAACGCCATTGAAAAATCGCCATAAAAAGGTTGAACAACGTTTTGAAAATGCCGTGAAAAGACCTAAATCAATCTCTATAATTTTTATGGCCGTTTAAATCAAAATATTTTATCGATACCATATTTTATAATCAGCGCATCTAATAACATATTTTATATTGATCATATAAATCATAACCAATAAATAAAATTACATAATCAAAATATGCAATATTCATACATCAAACATACACGATACGTCCATAATATTTTCATAAAATAGTAATGAGACATCAAATATACACATACACAAGTAGTTGCGATCAAAAATAATAGTTCATACATTCTTACAAACCAAAATAGTCTTAGTAGCAAGAGTAACTCCATCCCATAATTATTTGCAACAATGTTTTTCATCAACGTCGCCTATTTACCTGTAAAGCAAAAATAAAACAATTTTAATACTGTTAGCGCATTCAGAAGCAAATTTAATCATCAGCCGATATGTAAACAATTAAATTCCAAACTCTCCAGTAATGACCAACAATATAAAGCCAGAATATTGTAGTTTGCAAAAGCAAGGAAACTGTAATTTGCAGACCTTGTTGCATTAGAACAACCTTAATTAAGAACATGTTTGGGTGCAAGGTTTTTGAGGTTCCCGTCCTCCTTTGGATGCAACCTGTAATTTTGCAAACGGTCACCAAAGAAAATGTACATTTCTGCATAAATCCAGGCATGAAAACAACCGGTTTCAGATGTGGCTACTAAGTGAGGTTTAGTGGAAAGAAACCAACCACAATTCAAATTTGTAGCTACTAAATTTTAGATGTGAGGCTCAAAATAATTTGATGCAATTAAGATATATACTTAAACAACATAACCACTGAATTTATAGCGATGTCCAACATTGATTGGTTGAATATTCGAAGTAGAAATTTCAAATGAGACAGGCCTGCAAGTTACTAAATTAGAGAATACATGTGCATGTGTACCCATCTATCTATTATATTATATGAGAGCACAATCCTTCCTCTGAGTCTTTTCAGTTCCTTTTTTGTCAAAAAACAAGGTTGTGCCACACGTCTCTTAGCCAGATAGAATGGTTGCCTTCCCTTTTATTCACGCCCGCGTTTACCTGCTCTCAGAAAACCATTCGCTTTCCATGCCCTTCCCTATTTCACCTGTACGAGAAAATGCACTCCTTTCTTTACTTCTCCCGCCACCATGGAAAAACTCCGTTCAACCATCATCCCATCCTACCCTTTCCTCATATTAATTATCTTTTGCGGAAAATGGAAGAAAAGCTCCTGAAACCACTAAATCTAACGGCATCACCTTCTCCTTTCTCCACCCAGATAGTCAGCTACATCCAATTTTTTTCATTCCTATCAATATCGTCTTCGTTATGCTCTAGCTTTTGGATATTGTTCAGCTAGCTTCGATTTCTAGATTTGATTACAGATCAAGGTAATTCTATCTTTATTCAGCTATTACTAACAAATTCTTAAGTTCGAGGTAATATCGTTGAGTTTGCCAACTTTCCTTGATGTTTCAAATTGATTATTCTGTTCGAAATTGTGTATTTAAAGGTTATTTTCTATGTTTTAGTTTAATTACTTAGACATCATACAAAATATCTGACTGATTTTGGTTTAGTTGTATTTTTAGCAATATCTCGATTCATATCATTATGGAAATGATTTAAAACTTGAGCAAGGAATATGTTAAATTCAAGATTCAGCTTCCTTCCATTTTATCTGAACGCAAGCAAGAAAAAGGGCCCTTTATTTTTATAAAACCAACATATTCTTCTTGGACTAAAGAATTAAGGTTTGAAGCGTGACATAAGGTACCAATTTCCTATCTTATTTTTTGGTATTATTATCTCCTGTTTAAAACCATACTCTGTCAATAAATATTTAATTAGCTTTGATCATTAAACGATTCAAATTAATAGTTGAAATGAATCCAAATTCCATGTTATGAACTTTTAAAGATTAATTAAAGATTGTACTATTCACCTTTCGCTCTTTCAATCCTGAAGTGGTGCAGTCAAATTGCAACCTGTAGATGAAATAGAGTAGTATAATGATTATTAGTACTGCCATGTTCGTTATGCATATAAAAGCATCCATGCTAATGGATTTGGTTTCAAAATAAATCAATGCGTACTTTGATGATTACAAGCTACACCTTGACTTCTTGAATCCAATAGTAGATCTACTTATCCATTTAGAATTAAGTAATACGTAAAGCAAATAAAATTAATGCATGTTCTTTCAAAGTATAGAAAGTGTTGAAATTCAGAATGTAAAGAAATTTGGCGAAAAAGAAGTAAATTTAAGCAGCAAAAACTGATGTCAGATACTCCAAAGGGGTACTGCAAACTGACAATGGCAGCAAACATGTTGAACCTCACCGAAGGAAAACAATGAATTTATATAACATGACACTGAAGATGTCGAGTGTTCCAGGTAATTGTCTAGGCATAATGCAAAATATACCATAGCCCATTTGTAGTATCCAATTTCGGATGTTGTCATGTGCTAGAAATGAAAAACAATTGTTTCTCATTGCAGAATTTTTATGAGTGAATTTATAATTGGTTCTTTTTTTTAGCAATAGGTGTGTTTCGTATGGATTTTATATTTTGAAAAACCACATCTACCTTCCATTGTAAAATAGAAATCGATTTTGAAATCGGTTTTACTTCCGACTCCTGAACTTCCTATCTTTTGCGGTGTACACTAGCAATGTTTTTTTCGCCTTTTTTGGGTTATTTTGTCAGTCATTTTATTCAGTTCTCTTTTATGTTGTCTGTTTTTCGTCCCTTTTGCTTGCTTCATCATCTTCATACCGCTAGATTGCTATGTTTTATTCTTTTCCCTTCTGTTCAGCCTTTACACGTCCAACTTTTTTGTTTTGCTGGCATGACCATTTACCCGCCCTATTCAAAATGAATTAGCGGGCTTTTCCCCTTTGGTGTACCAATTACAAATAAATTTACCAATTCATGAATTCTTGCTTAATTGTCCAACTCAACGGCAAACAAATATGATTTTGTTTGTCGAACTGTCAATACTTATACTTTATGTTAGTCTACTTCGAGAATTGTGTAATTGATAATTAAAAGTTTCACAAATTAATTTAAGCTCTTCCGTTGTTTCATCATTTGTTGATTTCATTTATCAATGTTGAAGCCCTTTAGTAGCACGGTTGGTTGTTTACTTTTCTCATCTGATCATCCTGTTTCATATACTTTCTGTTTCATATACCTTATGTTCTCTAGCATTTACTATAGGCAGAAAACCAATATGAGTTCCCTGAAGTTGTTTTATAATACGTTAGTTGTTATCAACATATGACGGTTAAAAAAGAGTTATTTCTACTTCCTTTAATTTTAGTTCTAGTAGTCTCCAAATTTATGATCTAATACAAAACATTCAGTTATTAAATATTTAGAGAATAAATGTCATTAATACTGATACGCAACATAATGTTGTATGGTACTATATACTTAAAATTTTATGAAGCTCAAAGATAAAACTTGGGCGCGGTCCTCCTATGAGAACAATATAATTTATAGTTACAAAAACATCCAACATGTGTATCTGGCGTGATTTGACAATAGTCTATAAAAACATAGCCAACACTCAATAAAAGATAGAAGTTAATAGTTGTACCTTTATGATGAAACGTCAGAGAGCTTCCTAAAAAATGGCTTTCTCATTCAAAATACAACTTGAGCTTTGATTTCATTATTGCTAGACCACACTGCTTCCAACTTCAATAACATCACATTTACTTAATCCCACGGTATAAAAGTAAACCGACATTCCAAAATTATCGTCATGTTCATCAAAAGAACAAGAAAAGTTAGATTCAGATATTTTTATTGCAAAGTGAACAAATATATATATATATATATATATATATATATATATATATATATATATATATATATATATATATATATATATATATATATATATTCAAGAGTAGATGATTGAAAAATTAAAACAATGCTTCATGGTAGCATGAAATTTGATGTTTAAAACATAGCAACCTAAGACCTTATTTATGACATGAGGAACTGGACCTCTGTGAATATAGGGGACAACCACAATTTTACGTGCTATAAGAAACTATAATTACTTTTACTTTCTTTCTTTTTTGTGAAGTTACCTAATGTTTACACTCATCTTAGTTCGAAGATAAATTATTCATAAGTTACATAACTCATCCGCACTTTGCTATTTGATGTTTTGTTAATATTTACAACGTAGGCGTTAGCTATTCATGTGGTTTCACATATAATGAGATAATGGAGTTTTTTTTAATGCATAATTGCCCCCATCCAGTAAAATAAGATATCTTATGTGCCAATAAATGACATGCTACATTTTTCACTTCAAAGCACTTCATTAAAGATCAATATATTGCTACTTTACTGGATGTTTTGCTATTCCTACATGCAGTGCAGTGCATGGGTGATCGTAAAATATTTGTTAGAATAATTAATATATGGTATTTATGTTAATAATATATTACATAAATATCATATATTAATGGTAGAAGAATTGTATTACAATAATTAATGTATGGTATTTATGTTATTAATATATTACATAAATACCATATATTAATGGTAGAAGATTTGAAGATCTGTCATTGGTTATATATGTCATATATTACACATGGTAATATATAATAACACTAATGATAGAAGAATAAATGTGTGTTTTTTATGTAATATATTTATGTAAACAATGGAGCCCTAAATGCCTACAAAATGGGGCTGACAAATAATGAAAGGCAAGGAAGAAATTTGAAATCTTACATGGTATCATATCAGGTTTCAAATATCTAAACCTGTGCCTCCCATCCTCCTCAATTTCATCTTCTTCTTCAACCATTTTTTTTTAAACCACCACCAATGGCTGAATCCTCCAAATATCACTCTGCTCTAACCATTACTAATGTCAAATCCCTCATACCGATTACATTAGATAATGAACATGGCATGTATCATTCTTGGGCAGCATTATTTACCATTCTTGTTCGAGTTCACGCCCTCTACCATCACATCGTACCACCAACCGAAAAAGACGCACAGGCTGCCTACGAGGCTGTCAAATCCGCAGACCCAGCCCTGTGGAAACGACTTGATGTTGTTGTCCTTCAATGATATACAATACAATCTCCTCCGACCTCCTTCATGCCATTCTTCTCCACGACGATACAGCTGAGGGTGCATGGAAACGACTTGAAGCCATGTTCCAAGACAACAAAGCTTCAAGGGCAACTCATCTTGAAGAAGAACTTGCAACAATTAATTTTGAACAATTTAATTCAATTGACAAATTTTGCACCCACCTTAAATCATTGGCTAATAGATTAGCGGATGTCGGTGCCCCAATGACTAATAACAGCCTTGTATTGCGTCTCACAGGAGTCTTGCCAGAAGCATATGCTGGCACTGTAGATTACATTCAAAACCAAGATCCTTTACCCCTCTTTGAGAACTGCCGAACCCGCCTGAAGCTGGCTGAACGAACAATTAAAAATCGATTGCCAAAAGAGAATGGTGGGACCACCAGTGGTGGTGCTGCGCTACAGGCTGAAACCCCTTCAAAACCAAAGAATTCAAACATCAACTCCACCTAAAGTTCCCAAAATAACAGAAGAAGATATAACAATAATGCTAAAACCAATAGTAAGGGGAGGGGAAAGCAAACTGGTGCATCCAATCGCATGCCAAGTCGACAACCGAATCATCATCAATGGTTCCCGCGCCCTCCAACAAGTTGGCAGCAATGGCAAAATCCATTTGGATCTTGGAACTCTTGGTATGCCAGTCCATATCCTTCATCATCATGGCAACCGAAGCAAGTAAATCAAGACCAACATGCTACTAGGCAAGCAGTCCTCGGGTTTTGTAACACCCCGTAATTCTGTAACACTAAGATTCACAAATCAAGGCAGAATTAAATTTTAAAATCAAAATCAAGGGAAACGGGTTGCGCTATTGCGTTCGTCTCGGAATTCTGCATGAAATAGAGTCCGAGTTTGCGTTAATCGGACTCCGTATGAAGAAGTTATGGTCTTCAGAAGTTTCAGAATTCGATTTAAAATTCGAACAGGTCAGAAAACGAGTTCAAAATTCAAAATCGGACCCAGATTGGGCTGGGCGGGAATTTTCACGCCCAAGACCCAGGTCGACTGGGTAGTCGACCTGGGGGTCGACCTCCCTGCTTTTTCCAGATTTGCAGTCTGGTTCGTTCTTCTGTATCCGGACGTCATTCTGACCAGATTCGTCCGCCTAATCCTATATAAACAGCCCTAGTCTCCTTCTCTATTCACAATTCTTTTCTATCCTTATGCTGCCTCTGAGAAATGTATAAATAAAATAATATATAAAATAAATCAAGACGAGGAAATGCTGCTCAAGACTTTCAAGAGGAGATTCAAGTCAAGCTGGAATTCAAGTGAAGATTCAAACGACTTCAACGACTGTTTTTCTACGAATCTAATCTAATCTCTGTAAGTCGGTTACTTTTTAGATTTGAACGTTTTTCTCTGTTCGTGACATGAAATTAAAGGAATAAAAGAATATGCCAAATCTCTCTCTGTTCGAATCAGTGCTTATATCTTTGGACCTAATTAAGAACTGTTATGATTCGATGACCAATAAGACTGTGACTATGAAACTATGGACCTTAAAACCATATGCCTCTATGACTATGAATATTGCCTATGACTATGAACATTGCCTATGACTGTGACTGTGACTATGAGAATTATTTCCTTGACTATGAACACAAGCCTATGCCTTTGATTAGGAAACATAAACTATTGCCTATGACATAACAAGGACAATTGTGATTAAATACCTATGATTCATGACTAGGAAAGTGTTGCTTAAGTTTTGCGACTGTGAAATTGGGTCTAAACCCGATTATCTATTCTGTCTATTCTTGGTTTTCTTTAGTTTTAGACCTTGGGAATTTACCTATTAAGTTAGGTCTACCCATGTTCTGGAACCTACGTCTTTATTCAACCCTTTTTATGTCATAAGATTTTCAGACCTATAGGCCTTTGATGTTTTAGATCAATTTCAGTGAAATTCGTTAGGTCTGTAATTAGTAAATTATCATTTTATGCCAGTTATTATGTCTATCTTTTTCATAGCATCTTTGGTTCATTCCCTATTTTCTACGAATTTAGATTTATCTATAATCTAGGTTGAATCACGATTATACGAACGATGGGAATACGATTTGGGCAAAATATGAAATTTACTAAAAACGTAGTTATAAACTTGGAAATTGGCATAAATTGGGAACATGTATTATGGCATGTTCATAGAAATGCAAATTGGATAAATTTGACACGAATTATAGGATGTGTAATTCGAATCTAGTATTGACTTGTAAATCTAGCATTTACATGAATTGTGAACTAGAATAATAAGTCTAGTTTGACATGAACTGTAATTAGAATGTTAAATCAGAATTGGATTAGCTAATTTGGCATAACGAGTATATTGGCATAAATTTGAAATTGGCCATAATTGGGGGTAATTGTCAGGTTTAGCAAAATCATGGTTAGTGACACTTAATTTGGTATAGTTTACATACCAAAAAGCATAAATATGATATAGAGGGGAAAATGGGCCATAAGAATAAATGTTGACAATTAACATTAAAAGAGTAATTAGGAGATAAGTAAATTAGGAATAATTTACTTATAGAATTTGTCCTAAATGTAAATTTAGACAAATTAAAGGTTTATTAACGACATCTCTTTTAATAACACACCAGAAAGTTCTAGGGTGACAGAGAGGATAGTGTCTAGGCTTGGGTTTGGAAAATACAAGTTTCCTGCTCTCCCTGGCTATCCCTAACTGATCCAACGGACATGATGGTTACTTTCAAAACCTGATTTGAAAATTAATCAAAACCCTTTGAACTTAGAAAAAACGAATAGGCCTAACCCGAGGTTAGACTGAGTTGCGATGTAAACCTGCCCGGAACCAACCGGCACATCCAGTGATCGCAACAATATCTTTCTAATGTGAGTGGTCGCGGCTTTATCTATTTAATTAAAGCTAGAATAAGAATGGTAGGGTTAAGTTAACTAAGACACTTAACCAATTCAACATGGTAACCAAATCGATGGGTGGGGTTAGGTTCATACAGACACTTAACACAGTTAAGCTAGAATGGGAGGGTTAAGTCCATAGGAACACTTAACCAACTTAACACAGTTAAGCTAGAATGGGAGGGCTAAGTCCATAGGAACACTTAACCAACTTAACATGGTAACAAGACAAGATTTGTAGGGGTTAAGTAACTAAGAAAACACTTAGCCAAATTAACATGTTAACTAGACTAAAAGGTGGGGTTAAGTAAAGTTAATACACTTAACCAAATTAACATGTTAACTAGACTAGAGGTTGGGGTTAAGTAAAATTTAATATACTTAGCCAATTTGATATGTTAGCTGGGCTAGACCGTAGGGTTAAGTAAACTTGAACACTTAACCATCAGATTGTGATAAAGGAATAGGGTTAAGTCTAAAACATGAAGGGATAATACTTAACCATTAATAACATGTTAGTTAAAACAGACGGGCAAGGTTAAGTTAAAAAGGAACACTTAACCAATACAGGATGAATGGGTAGGGTTAAGTAATAAGAAATACTTAACCAATATAACTTGGTTTGTGGTAGGGTTAAGTCAACATGGATTACTGATAACACTTAACCAGTTTAACAGGATAAATGAAGAGGGTTAAGTTAGCTTGAATTGACTAATGACACTTAACCAATCCAAATTGACGGAAAAGAGAACTAAGTAGTAAACCTTAGTTAAAAGGAGCTAAGTAGTAAACCTTAGTTAAGAAAACAACGATTCTGGAAACTAAGTGGTAAACCTTAGTTAGCAAAACTAAGTAGTATTTCTTAGTATAACACAGGAAGGAGCGAATGTCCGTCTGAGTAGAAAGAAGGCTCCAACGAATTGGGTTACGAAGCCCGAGGCTTCGAGGGGACGTGAGGGTACTCTTGGTATCCCTCTGTGAGGCTGCAGATGATCCTCCTGGGCTCACAGAGGTTAAGGTCTACGTTAGAAGAACCAAGGGTATGCCTTGGTTGCAAAATATGGCAACCTAAAGACTAGGATGGACCAGCGTGATTCGACGAGAAACCGGTAGCCCTGTGATAGCAACTCATCGTCTACCATCCATCTTGAGTCAGTCGAGATACGTGAAGTGGAAAGGCGGAGAACTCCAAAAGACTATATACTTGCTATCTAGTTATGGTTGCGGATGGCCATAGGACAGTGGGGCATAGGGGGGCCTGCGTATAGTTCTCATTTTTCAAGGTGTTCCTTTCATTAGTTGAGGGAGGGGTCGGGTGGGACCATAGCCACTGGAATAAAAGCAGACCTTAGCATCTGCATCGGCAGATATCTGAAAGCTCCCGACCGAGTTCTGTGTTTCTTGATTTGCCCTACCACAGGACTCGGGCCGCACATTACAGGACATGTGCATCTAGACAAGCGATAAACGATTCGCGATACATGCGTGGGGAAGTATAGGAACATATACCACTCTAGGTAGTGTGTCCTAGACTTGGGGGCATCGTTCGACAAGTAACATAATCCCTAGTTGGACTAGGTGGCATAAACCCTGAATCCGAGAAGCGTTCAGCAGATAGCGTAAACTCTAGTTGAATCTAGAAAGCACTTGATAGAAAACCCTAGATTAGATCTAGGTAATAAATAATAAATGTATGCCTGAAGGCAATGGAAACTACAAGGATTGAGATCACGTTATCGTTACTAGTTGGGACACTAGTTAGATGGTGCAGAGATATAGAAACCAGTATAACAAGGAAATAGCGAAGCGGCGAAAGTATTAGAACATACCCAGTTTATCTTATCTTAGCATATCTTGTGTTAATCTTGTCTAATCTTACTAATCCTATCATTATGGTGTTATCTTGTATTCAGTTAATTCATGTCGTTTTGTTTTTCCATGTTCACATGCTAGAAGTTACTGAACTTACTCAGGCTTTATGTCTGACTCTGTTTTTCTTTCGTCTTCTTTTCTTCCGTTTCCCACCCCCCCAGGTAGTAAAGAAGGAAATAGTATAGCTCGGGTTAAGTTGGATTGTCACTCTTTTCCAGCTTGAAGATTTGTCGAAGTTTTTCTTGGATTCTCTTTTCAAATGCTATGGCTGGCTCTTGCTACATTGGGGAATATATATGTTGTTTTATGCTTCTTTATTTTGTAAGACAGATGATACTCTGATATTATAAAGAAATAATTGTACAAACTATTTTATCAATAAAGCAAAAGTTTTATTTTCCGCTGTTGTAATTTCTGTCTGTCTTGTAATTTATCTACATCTTTTACCCTAAATGCTCCACAGAACTTAGTGCATTCCCTTTGCGAGTGACACAAATGGATGTGGGGTGTTACACGTGGTATCAGAGCTGAAGGTAACCGGATCAGATAAAAAAAAATTGAATTTTTTTTTTCAAAACGGTTTTAAAAAGAAGCATTTTCAAGAGAAAAGATTTGTTTTAAAGGCATATTCCCCAAAGCCATACGCATTATCTTCTCTTCCTCTGTTTGAATTCTTGTCTCCTTCTTTCTTGAGTCTCTGGGACTCCTGGTTTTCTGTGAGGTAACCTCATCGATGGGCGAAGTAGTGCCCCGGCTTCCATCCGTAGCCGTAGTTGTTTCACCTACGGCCAGTTTTCTTTCAAGCTTATAGGGTTTCCCGTACGATGGAGGCAGCTTTCGAGAGATTTGTCAATATGACTACACACGGAAGAGGATGAGGAATTCATGGATGTAGATCAAAGGAGGAAGGAATTATAAAACCTAAGACAAGAGGAAGCATCTTTGCTATAGTGTAATAGGGCATGTAATTAAGGGCAAAGGACAAGATTTTCAGAAGGGAAAGTACCTACTTTCGCCACCAAGCGTACCTAGGAGAAAGGTAGCAAAGTTCTGTCGGAAGAATCTAGTTTTGATGTTCGTTTTAGCGCTTCGCATTTGTTCATATCCACTTCCATAGTTGAGTCTCTGCACCATAGTACTTGTATAATAGAAAGATCCCACTACAGTCTCAAATCCAATTGGTGGTCCGACCAGTTTATTTTTGGTTAGTAGGGATTTGAGAATAGCTATCGAGTTTGCTTATATCATCTCACGTAGATCGTCTAAATTCGGAGGAGATATTCCTTGGGTGCTTGTCTGATATTAGTTTAGGCCTTTGGAGCTTGTATTTGAGGAATGTCGAGTTCGACTAGGATGGTTTGCGTAAGAGATGAATAGTTGTGGCAGACACTCTAAAAAGCACGTAGTAACCTTTTGACCCTCATAGTAATGGCATGATGGATAAGCTAAGAGGAGATACCTCAAACCATCTTGGTATGTACACTTGGTACCGTGATTGACATCTGTTTACTTTGGAAATGGAGGTCATAAACTTCACAATCGTGAAGTTAAATTAGCTAAGATACAGTGGAGTAAAGCTCAAGAAGGCTATATACTAGCATCATACCCTTTCCCTTAAGGGTGCATCCTTGATTTCTTTCTTTTGTAGGAGCTTTACGCATAATCGTTTCTCTCTTTCCAAAGTATATCCTCTAGGTCGTATCTTCGATCCTTAGGTAGAGGCCAATGGATGTAAACATGTATTTGAAACATGTTATGGTTGATGGTTGCAAGTGGTTGCTAATGGTTGCTCGTGAATGCATATGAATACGTATTATGCACTAGATCAATTCGGACGCTTTCA
The DNA here is from genome assembly GCA_030737875.1 of Allium sativum. Lineage (NCBI taxonomy): Eukaryota > Viridiplantae > Streptophyta > Magnoliopsida > Asparagales > Amaryllidaceae > Allium > Allium sativum. Next base: position 669,785,736 of record CM060913.1, on the reverse strand, counting down.
AATTGCATTTACAGATATATATTTGTTTGTAAGTTGAACTTGATATGTAATCATATGGATGTTGCATATGGATGAATGGCTGTGCACGCATGTAGTATTTACATAACTAGGGATGCTTGCATACATGATTGGACGCATGGCACTGACATGATTCGCATTTAGGAGGTCAATTGAATCAGTAGACCGCCTGATTTTGCATTAGATAAAGACATATACACACACTATGCATATGAACATGAAAGCATTAGAAATCTTTAAGGACAATGAATGCCTGTGATTGAATGGTTGAATAGATGAGTGATTGGATGGTAGGACACATTCTTCCTAACTTGAAGATTTCGGGGACGAAATCCTTTTAAGTGGGGGAGAATGTAACACCCCGTAATTCTGTAACACTAAGATTCACAAATCAAGACAAAATTAAATTTTAAAATCAAAATCAAGGGAAATGGGTTGCGCCATTGCGTTCGTCTCGGAATTATGCATGAAATAGAGTCCGAGTTTGCGTTAATCGGACTCCGTATAAAGGAGTTATGGTCTTCAGAAGTTTCAGAATTCGATTTAAAATTCGAACAGGTCAGAAAACGAGTTCAAAATTCAAAATCGGACCCAGATTGGGCTGGGCGGGAATTTTCCAGCCCAAGACCAAGGTCGATGGGTAGTTGACCTGGGGCACCCAGGTCGACTGGGTAGTCGACCTGGGGGTCGACCTCCCTGCTTTTTCCAGATCTGCAGTCTGGTTCGTTCTTCTGTATCCGGACGCCATTCTGACCAGATTCGTCCGCCTAATCCTATATAAACAGCCCTAGTCTCCTTCTCTATTCACAATTCTTTTCTATCCTTATGCTACCTCTGAGAAATGTATAAATAAAATAATATATAAAATAAATCAAGACGAGGAAATGTTGCTCAAGACTTTCAAGAGGAGATTCAAGTCAAGCTGGGATTCAAGTGAAGATTCAAACGACTTCAACGACTGTTTTTCTACGAATCTAATCTAATCTTCGTAAGTCGGTTACTTTTTAGATTTGAACGTTTTTCTCTGTTCATGACATGAAATTAAAGGAATAAAAGAATATGCCAAATCTCTCTCTCTATTCGAATCAGTGCTAATATCTTTGGACCTAATTAAGAACTGTTATGATTCGATGACCAATAAGACTGTGACTATGAAACTATGGACCTTAAAACCATATGCCTCTATGACTATGAACATTGCCTATGACTATGAACATTGCCTATGACTGTCACTGTGACTATGAGAATTATTTCCTTGACTATGAACACAAGCCTATGCCTTTGATTAGGAAACATAAACTATTGCCTATGACATAACAAGGACAATTGTGATTAAATACCTATGATTCATGACTAGGAAAGTGTTGCTTAAGTTTTGCGACTGTGAAATTGGGTCTAAACCCGATTATCTATTCTGTCTATTCTTGGTTTTCTTTAGTTTTAGACCTTGGAAATTTACCTATTAAGTTAGGTCTACCCATGTTCTGGAACCTACGTCGTTATTCAACCCTTTTTATGTCATAAGATTTTCAGACCTATAGGCCTTCGATGTTTTAGATCAATTTCAGTGAAATTCGTTAGGTCTGTAATTAGTAAATTATCATTTTATGCCAGTTATTATGTCTATCTTTTTCATAGCATATTTGGTTCATTCCCTATTTTCTACGAATCTAGATTTATCTATAATCTAGGTTGAATCACGATTATACGAACGATGGGAATACAATTTGGGAAAAATATGAAATTTACTAAAAACGTAGTTATAAACTTGGAAATTGGCATAAATTGGGAACATGTATTATGGCATGTTCATAGAAATGAAAATTGTATAAATTTGACACGAATTATAGGATGTGTAATTCGAATCTAGTATTGACTTGTAAATCTAGCATTTACATGAATTGTGAACTAGAATAATAAGTCTAGTTTGACATGAACTGTAATTAGAATGTTAAATCAGAATTGGATTAGCTCATTTGGCATAACGAGTATATTGGCATAAATTTGAAATTGGCCATAATTGGGGGTAATTGTCAGGTTTAGCAAAATCATGGTTAGTGACACTTAATTTGGTATAGTTTATATACCAAAAAGCATAAATATGATATAGAGGGGAAAATGGGCCATAAGAATAAATGTTGACAATTTACATTAAAAGAGTAATTAGGAGATAAGTAAATTAGGAATAATTTACTTATAGAATTTGTCCTAAATGTAAATTTAGACAAATTAAAGGTTTATTAACGACATCTCTTTTAATAACACACCAGAAAGTTCTAGGGTGACAGAGAGGATAGTGTCTAGGTTTGGGTTTGGAAAATACAAGTGTCCTGCTCTCCCTAGCTATCCCTAACTGATCCAACGGACAGGATGGTTACTTTCAAAACCTGATTTGAAAATTAATCAAAATCTTTGAACTTAGAAAACACGAATAGGCCTAACCTGAGGTTAGACTGAGTTGCGATGTAAACCTGCCTGGAACCAACCGGCACATCCAGTGATCGCAACAATATCTGTCTAATGTGAGTGGTCGCGGCTTTAATCTATTTAATTAAAGCTAGAACAAGAATGGTAGGGTTAAGTTAACTAAGACACTTAACCAATTCAACATGGTAACCAAATCGATGGGTGGGGTTAGGTTCATACAGACATTTAACACAGTTAAGCTAGAATGGGAGGGTTAAGTCCATAGGAACACTTAACCAACTTAACACAGTTAAGCTAGAATGGGAGGGCTAAGTCCATAGGAACACTTAACCAACTTAACATGGTAACAAGACAAGATTTGTAGGGGTTAAGTAACTAAGAAAACGCTTAGCCAAATTAACATGTTAACTAGACTAGAAGGTGGGGTTAAGTAAAGTTAATACACTTAACCAAATTAACATGTTAACTAAACTAGAGGTTGGGGTTAAGTAAAATTTAATACACTTAGCCAATTTGATATGTTAGCTGGGCTAGACCGTAGGGTTAAGTAAACTTGAACACTTAACCATCAGATTGTGATAAAGGAATAGGGTAAGTCTAAAACATGAAGGGATAATACTTAACCATTAATAACATGTTAGTTAAAACAAACGGGCAATGTTAAGTTAAAAAGGAACACATAACCAATACAGGATGAATGGGTAGGGTTAAGTAATAAGAAATACTTAACCAATATAACTTGGTTTGTGGTAGGGTTAAGTCAACATGGATTACTGATAACACTTAACCAGTTTAACTTGATAAATGAAGAGGGTTAAATTAGCTTGAATTGACTAATGACACTTAACCAATCCAAATTGACGGGAAAGAGAACTAAGTAGTAAACCTTTGTTAAAAGGAGCTAAGTAGTAAACCTTAGTTAAGAAAACAACGATTCTGGAAACAAAGTGCTAAACCTTAGTTAGCAAAACTAAGTAGTAATTCTTAGTATAACACGGGAAGGAGCGAATGTCCGTCTGAGTAGAAAGAAGGCTCCAACGAATTGGGTTAGGAAGCCCGAGGCTTCGAGGGGACGTGAGGGTACTCTTGGTATCCCTTTGTGAGGCTGCAGATGATCCTCCTGGGCTCACTGAGGTTAAGGTCTGCGTTAGAAGAACCAAGGGTATGCCTTGGTTGCAAAATATGGCAACCTAAAGACTCGGATGGACCAGCGTGATTCGGTGAGAAACCGGTAGCCCTGTGATAGCAACTCGTCGTCTACCATCCATCTTGAGTCAGTCGAGATACGTGAAGCGGAAAGGCGGAGAACTCCAAAAGACCATATACTTGCTATCTAGTTATGGTTGCGGATGGCCATAGGACAGTGGGGCATAGGGGGGCCTGCTTATAGTTCTCATTTTTCAAGGTGTGCCTTTCATTAGTTGAGGGAGGGGTCGAGTGGGACCATAGCCACTGGAATAAAAGCAGACCTTAGCATCTGCATCGGCAGATATCTGAAAGCTCCCGACCGAGTTCTGTGTTTCTTGATTTGCCCTACCACAGGACTCGGGCCGCACATTACAGGACATGTGCATCTAGACAAGCGATAAACAATTCGCGATACATGCGTGGGGAAGTATAAGAACATATACCACTCTAGGTAGTGTGTACTAGACTTGGGGGCATCGTTCGACAGGTAGCATAATACCTAGTTGGACTAGGTGGCATAAACCCTGAATCCGAGAAGCGTTCAGCAGATAGCGTAAACTCTAGTTGAATCTAGAAAGCACTTGATAGAAAACCCTAGATTAGATCTAGGTAATAAATAATAAATGTATGCCTGAAGGCAATGGAAACTACAGGGATTGGGATCACGTTATCGTTACTAGTTGGGACACTAGTTAGATGGTGCAGAGATATAGAAACCAGTATAACAAGGAAATAGCGAAGCGGCGAAAGTATTAGAACATACCCAGTTTATCTTATCTTAGCATATCTTGTGTTAATCTTGTCTAATCTTGCTGATCCTATCATTATGGTGTTATCTTGTATTCAGTTAATTCATGTCATTTTGTTTTTCCATGTTCACATGCTAGAAGTTACTGAACTTACTCAGGCTTTATGTCTGACTCTGTTTTTCTTTCGTCTTCTTTTCTTCCATCCCCCCCCCCCCCAGGTAGTAAAGAAGGAAATAGTATAGCTTAGGCTAAGTTGGATTGTCAGTCTTTCCCAGCTTGAAGATTTGTCGAAGTTTTGCTTGGATTCTCTTTTCAGATGCTATGGCTGGCTCTTGCTACATTGGGGAATATAAATGTTGTTTTATGCTTCTTTATTTTGTAAGACAGATGATACTCTGATATTATAAAGAAATCGTTGTACAAACTATTTTATCAATAAAGCAAAAGTTTTATTTTCCGTTGTTGTAATTTCTATCTGTCTTGTAATTTATCTGCATCTTTTACCCTAAATGCTCCACAGAACTTAGTGCATTCCCTTTGTGAGTGACACTAACGGATGTGGGGTGTTACAGGTCTTGTCCACATGCGTACAACATTATGGCTCCACCCGTTAGACACCCGTTAGATACATACCAACCGATATTGAAGCTGCCATGCATGCTCTATCATTCTCGCAACCCGATGGAAATTTTTATATGGATACCGGTGCCACATCTCACATGACAGCGGATCAAGGTATACTTCTTCTTATTTCAATTCTAGCAATAATCATCATAACATTGTTGTTGGCAATGGTGATCTAATTCCAATTGTTGATCATGGTAGCACTAATATACTCTTACCATACACTCCATTTATCCTAAACAATGTTTTACATGCTCCCAAACTTATTAAAAATCTGATATCTGTTCGCAAGTTCACCACTAATAATATGGTTTCTTTTGAATTTGATCTGTTTGGATTTTCTATTAATGATTTACAGACAGGGACCAAACTAATGAGATGTGACAACACTGGGGATCTTTATCCTCTCTTCTCCAAAATCAAGTCACTCCCTTTATCAATCAGTCAGTCTTTACTGCTCTCTCTCTAGATCTTTGGCATTACCGGTTAGGACATCCTAGCGTTGTTGTTCTTAAATCATTAAATCATAAAAACTTCATTAATTGTAATAAGGCTTGTAAAACTTATTGTTCTTCTTGTCTTCTTGGCAAACATTCTAAATTACCATTTTATGATTCTCTGTTGCACACTTTGCTACCTTTTGATATTATTCACGGTGATTTTTGGACATCGCCTGTTGTTAGTTCTTGTGGCCGCTGTTATTATGTTCTTTTTCTTGATGATTCTAGCACATTTTTATGGACATTCCCCACTGCCAAAAAGTCACAATTTAAACACTTACTCAAATCTTTTCATGTTCTAATCAAAACTCAATTTGAAAGTAATATCAAAAAATTCCAATGTGACAATGGTACAAAATACATTAATGGCACCTTTAAACAATTCTTTGATCATAATGGGATGTTATTCCGCTTTCTTGTCCCCATACCTCTCCTCAAAATGGAAAAGCTGAACGACACATTAAATCAATAAACAACATCATTCGCACTTTGCTCGCTACTGCCTCAATGCGACCTTCTTTTTGGCATCATGCTTTAGAAATGGCCACATATCTTCTTAACATACTTCCAACTAAAGTCGTCGAATTTCAATCTTCCACCCAAATTCTATACCAATGCGATCCTAAATACTCGGTATTGCGCGTATTTGGATGCCTATGTTTTCCTTTGTTTCTGGCCACTTATATCCACAAATTGCAAGCTCGATCCACTCCATGTGTTTATCTTGGTCTCACTTCCAAACATAGAGGCTCAAAGTGTTATGATATGGCAAGTGGCAAAATCATTATTTGTCGTCATGTGAAATTCATTGAGATCGAATTCCCTTTCGCACAAACTCCCAAAACCACAAATAAAATGTATGATTTTTTAACTACCAATAGTTCTAATTCTTTATTGAATTATTTGCATTCCACTGTAAAGCCTCCTAACAAAACAGAGTCCACACCTTATTCTAGCCCACTACATCAGCCTCCTCTTACTGGGCCACGACCTCAACTGGACCCACTTGCATCCTCTTCTGTTGCGCCGCTAGCTCCTACGAGCTCAGTTCCCTCACAATTCTCTCCATGTACAGTCAACACTCAGGTTGGCGACAAAATAAGCTAAGCCCACTCCAGTTCTTTTCAGTCCACAAACACAAACAACTCACCCTGCTCAATCCGCTGCCCAATCTCAAAATTCCAGGTCAACGGCATCTCTTTCCCCAAACACCTCCATTACGACTGCTCAAACGAACCAAGCCCAAAGCACACAAAGTTCTCCTCGACCTAACAACCCCATATTACCTCATATGACAACTCGAGCGATGGATGACATTTTTAAACCAAATCCTAAATACACTACCAGTTTACACACATCCACCACAAACATATCTCCTATACCTAAGGACTCTGTTAGTGCTCTTCATGACCATAACTGGAATAGTGCAATGTTGGATGAATTCAATGATTTAATTGATAATAAGACATGGGGGTTAGTGCCTAGGCCACCTAATGTGAATGTAATCCGGTCTATGTGGATTTTTCGTCACAAGTACAAATCTGATGGTTCTTTTGAGTGGCATAAAGCCCGTCTTGTAGGTGATGGTGAAACTCAGCAACAAGGTATTGATTGTGAAGAAACGTTTAGCCCAGTGGTTAAACCAACAACCATACAAGCAGTTCTTAGTATCGCTCTTTCAAAATCTTAGCACATTCATCAATTGGATGTCAAGAATGCCTTCTTACATGGTCATCTTAATGAGACTGTCTACATGCATCAGCCAATGGGGTTTCGAGACAAGAGACATTCAAATCATGTGTTTGCTAAAAAAAATCTCTATATTGTTTAAAACAAGCTCCTCGGGCTTGGTATCAGCGATTTGCAGACTTTGTTGCACCCATTGGATTTACTCATAGTAAATCTGATCACTCTTTGTTCATTTATAGACAAGGTTCAGATATGACATATGTACTGTTGTATGTTGACGACATAATTCTTACTGCTTCTTCAAATCATTTGTGCAATTATTTCATTACTCTCTTGAGTCAAGAATTTGCTATGAAGGATCTTGGTCAGTTAAGTTTTTTTTTTTGGGTATTGCTGTTACTCGTCTTACAAATGGCTTATTTCTATCTCAGAAAAAGTATGCTGCAGATATCATTGACAGAGCTGAAATGTCTAACTGCAGTCCTTGCCCTACTCCTGTTGACACTAAAGCTAAACTTAGTTGTTTGATTCAAAAAATGACTCAAACACCAATAGTGCAAATGTGCACTTCACCAATTATGGTTAGAAATTAAAGGAGCCGCAATCACAAAATAAACGGATAAAAACAAGTAAGAACACAAAGGAATTTTTATAGTGGTTTGATTCGAAATGAATCTACATCCACTTTTCAATCAATTTTCATTATGGCGTTTTGCCTTACAACATTCATGAAGTCTCTCATACATTCTTTTTTGCTCATTCTCTCTTTACGTAGTGATTTTTCTCTCTTCTCTCTTTTTTCACAATGATCTCTCGTATTTGCACTTTAATTTGCTTGAAATCACGGATGAAAGGACAAGATCTTTTGGCTTGTGATGGTGGATGCATAGATCCTTGTTCACTTTACCAATTGGACGATTTTTGCAGACTTCATCGTGATTTAGCACTTGATCTAAGCTTTGGAGAGGATTAGTGGAGATTATGTATCACTTGAGTTGAATTCGAGAGACTGTTAATGGAGATCGGAAGAGATTTGATCACTTTGTTGTAGCATGAAGTTAGATGAAGTTGGAGAAGTCATTAATGGAGTTTTGAAGTGTTTAAAAGTGGTGGAGAAATGATTTAGGCAGCCCTTCCGGGTAGTGAAATCGGTCCCTTGAATTGTGGAGCAAGGAGCTATTTATAGAACAAGTTTGAAGGTAGTGGCAGTTTTGTAATTATGGGGTACAAAGTATGGATCGGGCATGTATTTGGACCGGGCTGAAACTAATTACAGAAATGCCACTGGTCCAGATCTGTTTGATTCAGTTCTGTCCGATCCAGATCTGTTCGATCCAGATCTGTCCGATCCAGTTCTGTCCGATCCAGTTCTGTCTGATCTAGTTCTGTCGGATCCAGTTCTGTCAAATCCAGTTCTGTTGGATCCAGATCAGCCCGATCCAGATCTGTCTTATCCAGTTCTTTCGGATCTAGTTCTGTCCGATCCAGTTCTGTCGGATCCAGTTCAATCCGAACGAGTTCTATCCGATCCAAATCTGTCTGATTCAGATCTGTCTGATTCAGTTCTGTCTGATCCAGATCTGTCCGATCCAGTTCTGTCCGATCCAGTTTTGGTCGATCCAGATCTGTCCGATCCAGTTCTGTCCGATCCAGTTTTGGCCGATCCAGATCTGTCCGATCCAGGTCTGTCCGATCCAGTTTTGTCCGATCCAGTTCTAGATGGACCCACCCGCATTTTGAACTGTGTTTTAACAGTGTTAACATTTGCCCCTCAAAGCTTGTCTTTTTTGCTTGCGAGAAATGCGGGCTTCGAAATAAACATTGTTGTTGATATATTCTGCATCAAGATTCAGTTATAGCTTTTTGCCTTGCTATGGTGAACCATGCTTTGAATTCATATGCCTTGTGTCTCCTGTGTAGTAATCAAAACAAGCACTTACACGATTTTGGACTTATACTTCACTATCGACTGTCCATATCGATAGTGGATTAGTTCACCATTGAAAAATGAGATATAGCGAATTTTATTTTGAATCGAATAATGTGTTAGCACATGATTACTTTACTTGACGGTTTAAAACTCGTCGAATGCTATCTGCACAAACACATTATTCTAATTTGAATCTGCGTTAACGCTTGAAATCAACTAATCGACTAAGGTCGACTGTGGATTCCAAACGCTATCATTTTAATGACTAATATGATGGTGTACGATATTTTTCATTTGGGAAATTCATATCGGTAATTTATTCTCTGCTTCTCTTTAGAGAAGTCTTTGATTATTGATGCCCCGACTTTGGAGGCCATTGTTAATCTGCATTATGGTAAGAAATCTGGGATCTCATGCCTCTGCTTGGGCTAAAATCTGACACTTGTCGTGTCTGAGGTTTTTGGACACAACACAAGTTTATTGGTTAAATTCGAACATCATCCAAAATCCGGCTTGGTTAATTCAAATATTGGAGACTTTCGTCACTCAATCATGTTGATTAATCCAAGCGTCGGTAGATTCAGAAGGAGTGCCCCCAGAAAGGACTTCGGTTAAAACCTAATGTTTTATCGTGATTGAATCAGGTACTTCCTGATTCTGATGATCAATTAGATACCCCTAGAGAGGACTTTGGTTAGAACCCCAATTTTGTCGTTATCACATCAGGTGCTTCCTGATTCTGACGATTAATTGGGTGCCCCCGGGGAGGTCTTTGGCTGAAACCCCAATGTTTGTCGTTATCGCATTAGGTACTTCCTGATTCTGACGATCAATTGGGTGCCCCCGAAGAGGTCTTAGACTGAAACCCCAATGTTTGTCGTTATCGCATCAGGCACTTCCTGATTCTGACGATCAATTGGGTGCCCCCGGAGAGGTCTTTGGCTGAAACCCCAATGTTTGTCGTTATCGCATCAGGTACTTCCTGATTCTGACGATCAATTTGATGCCCTCGAAGAGGTCTTTGGCTGAAACCCCAATGTTTATCGTTATTGCATCAAGTGTTTCCTGATTCTAACGATCAATTAGGTGCCCCCGAAGAGGTCTTTGGCTGAAACCCCAATGTTTGTCGTTATCACATCAGGTACTTCCTGATTCTGACGATCAATTAGGTGCCCCCGGAGAGATCTTTGGTTGAAACCCCAATGTTTGTCGTTATCGCATCAGGTGCTTCCTGATTTTGACGATCAATTGGGTGCCCCCGAAGAGGTCTTTGGCAGAAACCCCAATGATTGTCCTTATCGCATCAGGTGCTTCCTAATTCTGACGATCAATTGGGTGCCCCCGGAGAGGTCTTTGGCTGAAACCCTAATGTTTGTCGTTATCGCATCAGGTGCTTCCTGATTCTGACGATCAATTGGGTGCTCCCGGAGAGGTCTTTGTCTGAAACCCCAATGTTTGTCGTTATCGCATCAGGTGCTTCCTGATTCTGACAATCAATTGGGTGCCCCCGGAGAGGTCTTTGGCTGAAACCCCAGTGTTTGTCGTTATCACATCAGGTGCTTCCTGATTCTGACGATCAATTGGGTGCCCCCGAAGAGGTCTTTGGCTGAAACCCCAATGTTTATCGTTATCGCATCAGGTGCTTCCTGATTCTGACGATCAATTGGGTGTCCCCGGAGAGGTCTTTGGCTGAAACCCCAATGTTTGTCATTATCGCATCAGGTACTTCCTAATTCTGACGATCAGTTGGGTGCTTGACACTCTTCACATTTGAGATTTCAGATGCTACGCGAATGGTTTTCATTCTTTACATTTGGGGATTCCAGATGCTGCGCAAACGAATTGGAGCGGTCATTGTATTGTTCAAGGGGCAGCTACAAGCTCATTGGTTGGACGATCGACTTGGCAGGCTATTTCAGTTTTAGGAACTTGAAGCTTTAAACCTCCCACTTGAGGAGGTGCCCCTTGACAAAGGTTATAGCTCCCTCGTTTATTTGTCGGGGCGCATGCTTGTTGTTTGAATCTTTGCGACTCCTCCCATTCACTTTTCAAGGCGGTGCTTTTCTATTTTCATATTTCCGCATGTTGATATTTATAGCATTTGGCACTTGAACTAGTGTTGTTGGGGTCGCTATGTTTCGTCAGATTTCGTAAGAACAAACGTTCGACAGATGGCCTGCAATATGAAATCAACTTTTAAACAAGTTTCGATTTGACACATAATTTGGCAAGCTAGAACTTCATTCGAAAAGACATGCTCTTAATCGTTGAGCTAACGTTTAGTGCATCACTTGCATATTATTACAGACTGTTTACAAGAAGCTTTGAATATAACTAAAAGTAAAACATGAAGTAAAGCGGTGGCGATGTTGAACGCTTATTCTAAGCCATTGAAATTGAAGCACAATCAACGGTCATCAGTTGATGATCAGCCTTGGCATGGTTTGAACAAAAGCTTCGTTGCTTGTTGTCCCCGGCCCTGGGGAGTCGGAGCAGCATTTGAGGACTGTGGATATTTCACGTATTGTTGCAGACGATTCTTCCTAATCATCTCTTCAATCAATGATTTCAGATGCCTACACTCGTTGGTGTTGTGGCCTGACTGATTATGGAATCGGCAGAACTTTCCAGAGTTCGCTTGCTTGCCGCTTACTCTCTGAGGCTCTGGAATTGGATAATCCTCGGTATCTTTTGTTGTTGCGAAGATGTTTTCTGGAGTACCATTTAAAGGTGTTAGCTCTGATGGGCTAGAGAAGCGAAGCTTCCTGCTGTCTCGATTATCTTTCCCGTCGCTTCCCCTTTTGTGACCTTCAGCATTTTTCTGATTGTACTGAGTAGCAGCATTTTTGGGAGCTTCAAGAGGTTGGTTTGAATTAATAATCTGAAGGGGTGCAGGCTTATTCTCCAATCTCATGTACTCCTCGGCCTTTTTATAGAACTTGTCAAGCGTGCTTGGCTCTTTCATTTTAATCCACTTGCCAAATTTGCTATCCTCATGTATGGCACCGATTAGAGACATTAAGATCATGCGAAGCTCAGAATTTCCTGCTTCGGATACAGCAGCGTCGAATCTTTTGAGGAAAGCTTTGACAGATTGTCCCGGTTTTTGTTCCATTGATATAAGAGAAATGACGTCCTTCGCCTTCGTAGCTTGCAGTCTGAACTGCTCTTCGAACTTCAGAACCAAATCATCAAATTGGTTGATGGATTTAGGCGGGAGCCTTGTGAACCATAACGACGTGACACCTTCTAAATAGAGAGGGAAACACAGACATTTGATCTCGTCTGTTGCTCTAGCTCCATTCATATACCATTCGTATTTGTATAGGAAGTGATTCGGATCAGAAATCCCGTTGTACGGAGGCAGAGTAGGATGAGTGAACTTCTTGGGAAATTCAGCCTTGCGGATTCTCTTTGTGAACGGATTTTTGCCAAGAGAGAAATCCCATTCCCTTTCACTATCCTTGTAAGGCATGTTGTCTTTCATGATTTTCTTTACCACATCCGTGATATATTCCTTCGAGTTGTGTTGTTCTGGAGAGCGGACCTCGATCTCTTTTCCGGGTGCTCGTTGTGGCGAACGATCGTGTTTAGATGATCTAGGTCTTTTACTTCCACTACGGGAAGGTGCCTCCTTAACAGGACTTGCAACTCGTCAGTTATTTCGATCAGAGTGGTTTTTAGCTTTCATTTTTGAGTCTTCGACATTGGCATCGTCTTCGCCAACAAATCCTTCCACGTTGTCATTATGAGGATCGAAGGTTGATGAATTTGTATTCTCTTCAAGGTTTACATGGATTTTCGGAGGAGGAGCGGGATTTGCTTGAGTGATTAAGAGAGCGCTCACTTTATCCATCAAAGCTTGATTAACATCCACGAGAGTTTTATTAGCATCGATTAAAACTTTGTTGGAGGCTTCCATGCGTTGACTCAAGTAAGCAACGACGGCGTCTAATTCAGCTTTAGTCACTCCTGCCCCGGATATTGAATTTTCTCCAATTTCGAAGCGGTTAAGGAGAGGAGTAGCTTCGTTGTTAGCAACGTTGTCATTTTACTCAATGACTTTGCTTGTGGTCTTCTTTGATTTGGCCATTACTTCGGATAAGGCCTTAAATTTTGTGGATAGTTCTTCGATTGGCCTAGATATTCAATGTGAAGGAAGGAGAAGCGAACGCGGCCCCACGGTGGGCGCCAAATGTTTGATTCAAAAATGACTCAAACACCAATGGTGCAAATGTGCACTTCACCCATCATTGTTGGAAATTAAAGGAGCTACAATCACAAAATAAACGAATAAAAACAAGTAAGAACACAAAGGAATTTTTATAGTGGTTCGATTCGAAATGAATCTACATCCACTTTTCAATCAATTTTCATTATGGCGTTTTGCCTTACAATATTCATGAAATCTCTCATACATTCATTTTTGCTCATTCTCTCTTTATGTAGTGATTTTCCTCTCTTCTCTCTCTTTTCTTAATGATCTCTCGTATTTGCCCTTTAATTTGCTTGAAATCAAGGATGAACGGACGAGATTTTTTGGCTTGTGATTGTGGATGCATAGATCCTTGCTCACTTTACCAATTGGACGATTTTTGCAAACTTCATCGTGATTTAGCACTTGATCTAAGCTTTGGGGATGATTAGTGGAGATTTTGGATCACTTGAGTTGAATTCGAGAGATTGTTAATAGAGATCGGAAGAGATTTGATCACTTTGTTATAGCATGAAGTTAGATGAAGTTGGAGAAGCCATTAATGGAGTTTTGAAGTGTTTAAAAGTGGTGGAGAAATGATTTAGGCAGCCCATCGGGGCAGTGAAATATGTCCCTTGAATTGTGGAGCAAGGGGTTATTTATAGTAGAAGTTTGAAGGTAGTGGCAGTTTCGTAATTATGGAGTACATAGTATGGACTGAGCATGTATTTGGATCGTGAAACTAATTACAGAAATGTCACTATTCCACATCTGTCCGATCCAGATCTGTCCAATCCAGTTCTATCCGATCCAGATCTGTCCGATCCAGTTCTGTCCGATCCAGATCTTCCGATCCAGATCTGTCCGATCCAGATCTGTCTGATCCAGTTCTTTCCGATCCAAATCTGTCCGATCCAGTACTGTCCGATCCATTTTTGGCCGATCAAGATCTATCCGATCTAGATCTGTCTGATCTAGTTCTGTCCGATCCAGTTCTGTCTGATCCAGTTTTGGCCGATCCAGATCTGTCCAATCCAGTTCTATCTGATCCAGTTTTGTCTGATCCAGTTTTGGCCGATCCAGATCTGTCCAATCCAGATCTGTCTGATCCAGTTCTGTCCGATCCAGTTCTAGATGGACCGACCCGACATTTTGAACTGTGTTTTAACAGTGTTAAAATTAGTGCTACTAAGGATGCCCCGTATGAGGATCCTACTAAGTATCGTCATCTTGCGGGTGCTCTTCAGTATCTTACCTTCACAAGGCCTGATATTTCTTATGTTGTACAACAGGTGTGCCTTCATATGCATGATCCGAGAGTTAAGCACATGACTTCTCTCAAGCGCATCTTGCGCTTAATTCAGGGTACACTATCTTATGGTTTGCATCTGCACAAGTCTTCTATTGACAAACTTATCGCCTATACAGATGCTGATCAGGGTGGATGCCCGGATATTAGACGCTCCACCTCAGGTTATTGTGTATTTCTTGGAGATAATCTTATTTCTTGGTCCTCTAAACGTCAGCCTACATTGTCTCGTTCTAGTACAGAAGCTGAGTATAGAGGAGTTGCTAATGTTGTCTTCGACTCATGTTGGATCAGAAATTTGTTATTAGAGTTGCATGTTCTCATTCAAAAATTCACTTTGGTTTATTGTGACAATGTAAGTACGATCTACTTATCTGGTAATCCAGTTCAGCATCAACGCACAAAACACATTGAAATGGATATTCACTTTTTCTGTGAAAAAGTAGCTAAAGGCGAAGTTCGAGTCCTCTATGTCCCATCCCATTATCAAATTGCTGATATTTTTACAAAAGGTCTTCCTCGTGTGCTATTTGACGAATTTCGAGACAGCCTCAACGTCCAACAACGGCCTGTTTCAACTGCGGGGGAGTGTTAGAATAATTAATATATGGTATTTATGTTAATAATACATTACATAAATACCATATATTAATGGTAGACGATTTGTATTACAATAATTAATGTATGGTATTTATGTTATTAATATATTACATAAATACCATATATTAATGGTAGAAGATTTGAAGATCTGTCATTGGTTATATAAGTTATTATATATTACACATGGTAATATATAATAACACTAATGACAGAAGAATAAATGCGTGTTATTTATGTAATATATATTTATGTAAACAATGGAGCCCTAAATGCCTACAAAATGGGGCTGACAAATAATGAAAGGCAAGGAAGAAATTTGAAATCTTACAATATTTCTTTCTCTTTAATTGATTATGATGTTGTCTTCATATCGTGTTATGTATGTAATTCCATCTACAAATTATAGTTTTCTTAGACAAAGCTTCTCTTAATGTTGACCTGCAAAGTTTGAGTGAAGTTGTATGTTCAAATTTTGTTGGGATCAGATCGAAAAAATAAATGCAACTTTGTTTGGACCTTTTTACCCTATGCATAACAATGTAAATTGTAGCATACAGTCCCTTAATTTATTTGTTAGCATGGTTCAGTTTACTTCATCAGATTAAAACTCAAACTGTATTCGTTCTCTTCTTTTTCATTATATAGTTTCGTCGTATTTACAATAATTTGGTTAAACCCGCTGACATGGACAATCTGGTGCTTTTGGTTGTATGCAGCTTAGTATTTGCATAATTGAACTCTTCAGGCTTTCCAATCAGCTGCGAACTTCTCGCAGTCATGTAAGATGCAAGTTGGCTAATATGTAGCACAACATATACTTTGTTTTCAATATGTCCATGAAAATTAATTTACCATTGCGTTAATTACATTTTCTATTTTTGTCTAGAACTATCGACAGATAATCAAAATGTTTTTAAATGGTTTGTCGATTGTGTTCTTATTTGAATAGTCATTTTCGTATAATTTCTCGTCAAAACTCATACAAGATTTGCAATACCGTGCTTTAATATATAGTGGATACACTATAGGTTTTTTTTGGAAAACAATTGCTGCCACTATAATGGATGTTGCTACAACTACTGCTTATAAAGTGAATTATTATTTTCCCCAATTTACCATATACGTTAGATGAGATGATTATTCAGTTGTTCGTTACTCAATATTAATATTAGAAAAAAGCTCATGGCTAGGCCCCTAGGCTTATTTAGTTAAATTAATTTAACTTATGCAAAAGCAAAAATAATCAGAGGTATGATACAATCAAAACCGTTTATTTATAAATCATCATCAAAATAAACTTAGCTAAAAAGATAACTTTAGAGGTACACTTCATAATCTTCGTTATTGGAGTGGAAGCTCTTTGTATACCTTAATTTTCTAGGTTATTTTGAGAGCTAATATTGTTCCATCGCTATAAAAGGATGGGTAAATTTCATGGTTCATGGGACTGGAGGAAAGTTTGTTACTGGAAAAGCTAAAAGAAAAAGGGAAAAAAGGAATCAGCCTCTTCTTTCGTGAGTTTGTATATGCAAGTATACAACCATTTTGTCTTCAGTTTCAATATTTGTTCTCATAACATCATGAACCCTTTAAACGATAGTGAGAAAATATATCTTTTAAGAACATATTTCAACGACATATTTGACTTGGGTTTCATTTTTAGAACTTGAATAGAATTAATCAAAAGAACATGTACTTACATGCTTGGCTCATTTAGATTTATTCAAAATTTGAACGAAAAAATTGATCACAGTTTGATCATTCAAATCCAACCAATAGCAGACATGGTTGTTTTCCCATCATAATATAATTGACCTTTTCTTCGTGATATACTTGAAATAAGGCAAAATAACACTAACTCCTTTTTTTACAAATTTGTTTCCTGAGGCTAAGATCTTTATTCCTAATAAGGGACTTTACATGATAGCAATAAATTTCAAATCGGTCAAAGTATACCCCATCCATAATTTGGAAAACATGGCTCATTTTTATTTATTTTTTGCTTACTATTGTCTGAAGTATTTTAACATGCATGTCCTTTTAAGTTTAAATGTCTGGCCTAGGTTTATGTATCAATTGCCTAAATCAAATCAAACAATAGAGTTGGTTGTTTCCTAATCCTAAGATCCTATTTTTCGTATACAGGTTTCAAATACTTGAGAACATAATTTGAAATTGGCTTCCTGAGTCTAAGGTATTATTTCTTATATAGGGGTGATAAATATTCTGTGAATTGAACCGTGATACCAGTGCATTTTCTATAGCTCAATGTGCGACTGTTCATTTACACCTGCAGTAATCAAAACGCAGCGTCCATCTGATATTTTAACATAAAATATACATTTATATTTCTTGCATATTCCTTTTTTTGCTATGAAACAAAATTGCAAGCTGTAACTTGTATTATGTATAAAAATATATATAATTTTGACATTTTATTACCGGCAACCCAATGATCAACCGATTCCATAATTACTATGCATAACCTATGTAACTGTTAAATTTCCCCATCATATTATTTATCTATTGCCGACATTTCACATGTTTCACCATTACTTTTCCTTTTTATTACACAGTAGTTTATTATATTTATCAAACGTAGTATAAATACCACTTACAGCTAAAGATAAACCGATGAAATGACAACAAACCGAATGGTTGCTTCTGGCCCTTGGTCTTTGTTCTTAAATTCTGCTTGGTTGTCAAGATATATAATACATACCATCCTCTCCTTTCAAGCACATCTACCCAAATCTTTTATCCTTGAGGTTGATTAGGAGGTGGACATTCAATTACCGCTTCACCTATTGTAACAACCCGTATTTTTATAACGTGTTATAACCATAAATCAAGACAGGATTAATTCTTAATATAAGAATCAAGGGCAACGGGTTACGCCATTACGTTCGTCTCGAAATTCTGCTTGGAAACGAGTCCGAGTTTTCGAAAATCGGAGTCCGTATGACCAAGTTATGACCTTCGAAGTTTTCAGAAATTTTCAAGTTCAGAACAGCTCAGAATTCGAATTCAATTTTCGAATTCAAACCCCAGAACGGACTGGGCGGGAAATTTCCCGCCCAGGACCAGGTCGACCTGGGGGTCGACTATAATGTCGACCTGCCCAGGACCAGGTCGACCATGGGAATTGAACCTAAGTATGATAATTATCTGGAATCTATCATTGTATATCTTGAATCTATCATTGTTCATTTTGGATCTACTATTTGTTCACCTTGGATCTATCCATCTTGAATCTTGACTTGTAGTAATATTTATATGAAATTGATTTGGGACCTATACATGTTATAGATCTAAAACCCTTAATGTCCGTAATATTCATGCCTGTGATGTTGAAACGATTGTTATTCACAAGTTTGGGGTTATTATCTTATGTCAACTGTTACCATGACTATCACCCTATTTTGCTAGATTTGATATTTGAGACCACTATTCCATATGCCAGTATTGTTGTAATCATTTATCTCAAGTTATACCATGCTTGACTTGTAATCACTTTTTCCACCTTATGTCAGTTCTTTCTGTGTTATTCCCTAATTAGATTCGTTTGTATCAATCCGAGTTTACGTGCGATGGGAATGCGATTGGGTAGATTAGGCAAAACCTGAATTTACTATGAACTTGAAACATGAACATTGTTATAACTTGAACCTGGATATGGACATGAACTTGACATGAAAACTTGAACATGGACATGACGCTAGAATGAATTTGAAAATGGCCAACTCGAGGTTGGGTTGAGTTTGCAGTGTAAATCTGCCCGTAACCGCCCGGCAAATCCAGTGATTGCAAACAATAAGATCCAATGTGGGTAGTTGGTCATATCGCACTTAAAACCCGAGGTTAGACTATGTTGTGGTGTAAATATGCCCGGAACCGCCCGGCAAGTCCAGTGACCACAACAACTAGTCTAATGTGAGAGGTTGGGGTGCATTCATGAATTATTGCCACATGATAGGGTTAAGTCATGAGTCACTTGAATATACTTAACCAATTTGACACGACGATTTGATAGGGTTAAGTCATGATCCGCTTGAACACACTTAACCAACTTGATACATGATTTGGTAGGGTTAAGTCACGAATTTGAATGACAACACTTAACCCATTAGAAACCCTAGTTACGCGGTCCTTTTCAGCAGTAACCCACTTATATGTATCACGATACCCTGGGACTAGGCAGGGTGGGGCACGATTACTGGGCTGATTGTAAGCGACCAGAACGACGGCTGAGTAGGTGTGCCATTGTAGGTTCAGGCGGACTATGGTCGTGCACGTAGTCCGGAGTTGAAAAAGCAGGCATTGGACGCCAGTAGGTTTACACTGTGCATGCTTGATTCGTGTTGATGGTTGACACCCTAGGGCTTGATACACCCTATGGTGGACCTAGCACAGGTGACTACATTTCGTGATTGGGTCGTATGACACAGACACATGACAAGCTAGAACTTGTAGCGAGTCGATCGATTAGTAGATCGTACTGTAGGACCCCGTAAAGGGTCATTTCATTATATTGGGCCAAGGGATCAGTACATGATTAATACTTGACATGGATTAGAATACTAGCACAATTGGTGCAGCGAATCTTGAATATGCGATGCTAGACTTGATTTATCTTGTTATCTTAGTTATCATGCCAGACTTATCATCATCCTTATGTTTATTCTCCGTTTATTCATGTCTTATTAACTTTACTAGTTTTTATACTGAAAGTCACTAGGGCTTACCAGTCTTTATGACTGATCCTTTTTCTTTCGTTCCTCCCCCCCTCCCAGGTTCTCAGGGAGGAAACTCTAGCTCTTAGCTTGGATTTAGCTTTCTTTCTGTCAGCTCATGTACGGTTTGGTCTTGGGCTATGCTATGGCTGCACTTCTGCTATTTTCGGGGAATAATTTACTTTTGTTATCTTAAGTTTATGCTTCTTTATCTAGAACTTGATGTAAAGGAATAATGACAATTTGTACTTTGGATATATATAAGGTTTTGACTCTTTTCTTGAAAGTAATGAGATTTGGTTTTTAATTTCTACTGTTGCTTTATTTATGTTCTGTCTTATGATATCTCTGTGCATGTTTAACTAGATAATGCTCCACCAAAACTAGTGCATTCCCTTTGAGAGTGACCCTAGCGGAGGTGGGGTGTTACATTTGGTATCAGAGCAGAAGGTTACCAGACTGGGCAAAAGTTTCAAAAACCTTCTGAAACTATTTTCAAAACCATTTATAAAGAAACATTTTTCAAGAAAAAATTTATTTTTAAGAAAATGTTGTTCCCCAAAAGCCATTAGCACTTTCCTTTGTTTCCTCGTTTGAATCTTTTTCTTTTCGTTTTTCAGCATGTTTGACCTTAACCTCCCTGAGGGAGTACCCGTACCTGGATGGTTCCGAAGGTACTTAGAAGCTAGGGCCAACGGCGCGGGCCCGGCAGACATCCCTCCTCCTCCTCCTCCTCCCCCAATGGTCGCGATTCCTCCTCCTCCTGGTAATGCCTTTGCCAAAATATGCAAAGACTTTAAAGCAATGGACGGCAAGAACTTCGTTGGAACTGAAACCTTCTTTGAGGCACGAAACTGGCTAAAGGAGACTGAAGACTTATTTGTTATCTTCGATGTGGAGGATCATAGGAAAGTTCAGTTGGCAGCATGGTTGTTGAAAGAGGAAGCTGCATTTTGGTGGGAAGTCACCAACGCTACCAAGCCAGTTGAGACTTGGGCAGACTTTAGAGAGAGGTTTGGGCTTAAATTCTTATCGTCAGCAGAAGAGAACCTTCAGATGGAGAGGTTCCTAGCACTCAAGCAAGGGGACATGTCTGTTAGGGAGTACGTGAATAGGTTTAATCAGCTTGCTCGGTTCGGTTTGGACTTGGTCAATACGGCCCAGAAGAAGGATGTACGCTTTGCTCGAGGATTGAACGAGCCACTACATAGTTTGGCCATAACTCATATACCCATGGGGGCGACCTTTGAAAGCTTGGTGGATATGGCCCTACTTCATGAGGAAGACAAGAATAGCAAGAAGGAGGTTAAGCCTAATGAGACTCAGAATAAGAAGGTTGACTTCAAGAAGGGAGGCAACAAGAACAACAACAATGCTAACAAACCACGTGAGACAAGGAAGTGCAACTTTTGTGGTATTACGGGACATCTAGCTAAAGACTGTAGAAGGAAGAAGAGAAAGTTGGGTGAATGCTTTCATTGAGGAAAAACTGGACACTTCAATAAGGATTGCCCTAAGAAGCAAGGACAAGGGCAAGGGCAGACCCAGCGAACAGGACCTTCTGGAGGGCAGTTGCATGCTCTCAACACCACTCCAGCTCTTGACCGAGATAGTAATATTTCTGTAGAAAGCCTTGTTTACATTTCTGAATTTCCTGTTCGAACCTTATTTGACTCTGGCGCATCGCATACTTTTATTTCTTCGGATATTGTTGAAAATCTGCACCTAAATACTAGTCTTGTTGAGGATCCCGTTAGTGTTTCAAATCCAATTGGGGGCTCCGCTCATTTATCTATGATTTGTGTGGATTTGAGGATTTCTATCTTAAGCGTAGAATTCACGTGTAATGTTTATGTTCTCGGATTTATGGGGTACGGTTTGATCCTAGGTATGGATTGGCTGTCCAATTATGGAGCCATTCTTGATTGTGAACGAAGGGTAGTGAGGCTCATGACTCACCTTGGTAATTCCCTTGAAATTTCTTATAACCCGAAGGGTCCGGTCATGTGGTGTTATCTAGAATCTCTTGACTCATCCATCGACAATTTGCAATCTGTAAGAGTGGTCCGAGAATATCCAGATGTCTTTGATGAGGTGAAGGGGTTACCCCCTAAACGCGAGATAGACTTCCGAATTTATCTTGTTGATAATGCCAAGCCAGTTTCATTGCCCGTTAGGCACATGGCCCCGCGAGAAAGAAGAGAGCTTAGTAAACAAGTTAAGGAGTTGCTTGAGAAAAATTTCATAAGACGAAGCATTTCTGAATGGGGTGCTCCGGTGGTATTCGCTACTAAGGCGGATGGTTCGCTTCGTCTGTGCGTAGATTATCGTGAGTTAAACAAGCTGACGAAGAAGAATAGGCACCCACTGCCAAGAATCAATGATTTGTTTGACCAGCTTGTGGGAGCATCTGTTTTCTTTCAACTCGATCTAGCCACAGGATTCCATCAGCTTAGAGTGGCTGAGGATAGCATTGACAAAACTGCGTTTAGGACTCCAGATGGGTTCTTCGAATGGCTCGTCATGCCGTTTGGGTTAATGAATGCACCCGCGTACTTTGTAGATTTGATGAGTAGGGTGCTACGGGAGTTCCTTAACAAGTTTGTGGTGGTTTTTGTGGACGATATTTTGATCTTCTCGAAAGATGAAGAAGAGCATGTTAGGCATCTCAAGGAAGTCATGGATACGCTTAGAGCACACCAGTTAAAGGCTAAGTTCTCCAAATGCCATTTTTGGAGGAAGGAAGTTCGGTTTCTTGGACATGTAGTTTCTAAGCAAGGCATAGCCGTGGACCCCGCAAAGGTAATTACGGTGCAAGACTGGAAAATTCCTAAGAATGCAACGGAGGTGAGAAGCTTTCTCGGTTTGGCGGGCTACTACAGGAAGTTCATTAAGGACTTCGCTAAGATTTCAGCCCCTCTTACTAAGTTAACAAAGAAGAACCGAGCTTTTTCATGGGACATAGAGTGTGACGTTGCTTTTCAAAGGCTTAAGAAAGCCCTTACTTCAGCTCCAGTTTTGGCATTACCCGACGGAGGCAAGACGTTTACGGTGTACACAGATGCGTACGGCACGGGATAAGGCGTTGTCCTAATGCAAGATGGAAGAGTGATATGCTACGGGGGCAGACAACTTAAAGTTCATGAGAAAAACTATCCCACACATGACTTGGAGTTGGTCGCGATTGTTTTTGCACTTAAATCTTGGCGCCATTATCTTCTAGGGGAGAGGTTCGAGCTGTATACCGACCAAAAATCGCTTAAATACCTCTTCTCACATAAAGATTTGAATTTGAGACAATAGCGGTGGATGGAATTCTTGGCATCATATGACTTCGATATAGCTTATACCCCTGGCAAGGGTAACGTGGTGGCGGACGCGCTAAGTAGAAAAAAGTTGACTTTGAGCCCCTTGTTTGTTGAAAGGAAAAGCCTTGAGTTTATAACAACCTTTGATTTTACACCTGCTGTTGAGTCATTGGCTGCTACGCTAGCATCTCTTGAGTTAAGACCTACACTCCTAGATCAAGTAGGGACTTCACAGAAGGAAGACCCACAGATAGTCGAAATCATGGACAAGCTGATTAGTGGTGAGACGTCAAGTCACCTCGGTAGGTATGCCATAGATGACAAGGGATGGCTAAGGCGTGATGGAAGGCTATGTGTCCCACAAGTGGGAAACTTAGTAAGGAAAGTCCTCGAGGAGGCGCATCACTCGAAGATGACCATGCATCCCGGAGGGGATAAGATGTACAGGGATATGAAACGCAATTTCTTTTGGCCTGGAATGAAAAAGGACGTGGCAGAGTTTATTTCGAAATGCATGGTGTGCCAACAAGTAAAGGCCGAGTCGAAGAAGTCCGGTAGGCTATTACATCCTTTGGAGGTTCCGCAATGGAAATGGGAGAGTATCTCGATGGATTTCGTGGATGGACTGCCTAGGTCAAGGAAGGGAAATACTAGCATATGGGTCATAGTTGATAGACCCACGAAAAGTGCTCACTTCATTCCGGTGAAAAGCAAGAGGACCGCATCATGGCTAGCATCTATTTACCTTCGAGAGATAGTACGGTTGCACGGGGTTCCTTCTAGTATAGTTAGTGATCGTGACCCGATTTTCACTAGCCAGTTTTGGAATAGTCTACAAGAAGTAATGGGTACACGACTAAGTTTAAGCACGGCCTATCACCCACAGACGGATGGACAAACTGAAAGGGTAAATAAGGTACTAGATGATCTTTTGAGGCTATGCATTCTTGACTTTGGTGGTACTTGGGAAGACCATCTTCCTCTCGTGGAGTTTGCATATAATAATAGTTACCAAGCTAGCATCGGAATGGCACCATTCGAAGCCCTGTATGGAAGACCGTGCAAGTCGCCAACTTGTTGGTGGGAGACGACAGACAGCTTATACTTGGGCCAGACATGATAAGGGACACTTCTGAGAAGATTGAGTTGATACGAAGACGGATGAAAACGACCCAAGATAGACAGAAATCTTATGCCGACAAGAGAATGACAGACCTAGAGTTCGAAGTCAGAGATAGTCTTTATAAAAGTTTCTCCTTTACGCAATGTGGTTCGTTTTGGAGCGGTTGGAAAGCTAGCACCAAGGTTCGTAGGACCATTCCCTATCACTGAGAGGATTGGGCAGATGGCCTATAAGGTAGACTTACACGAGAAGCTGACTGAAGTACACAATGTCTTTTACGTCTCGCATCTTCGAAAGTGCTTACATGAGTCGGTCGAAGTGGTTGAGCCAAGCATCCTTAAAGGCGTAGAAGTGGAAAAAGAAGCAACATTGAGACGAGTTCCGATTCGTATCTTAGAAACGGAGATCAAGAAGCTTAGGAATCGAGAAGTCAAGCTAGTTAAAGTACAGTGGAGTGAAGCCCAAGAAGACGCAACTTGGGAAACCGAAGAGAAGATACGCGCGCTTTACCCATTTCTTTTTTAGGGTACATTCTCGATCTCTTTTCCTATAAACTTGAAAACCTTTCGTATCATGCTTCTACTACCTATGTTTGCCTTGTTATCTTCTCGATCTTATCTTGAGAACCTTAGGTAGAACCATATGGATGTAAACATGTGATTGAAACATGTTATGGTTGATGTTTGCAAATGGTTGCAAGTGTTTGCTAGTGGATGCATGACACACATTAGGCACTAGATCGGCTCAGTCACATTTTCATGTTGCATATGCATGAGTGCTTATACTTATACATGGATGAAACTTGTTATGCTATCACTTGGATGTTGCATATGAATGAATGTTATGTGCACTCATGTAGAGATTATAAATTACGTTAAGGATTTGCATACATGTTGGACTCATTACACTAACATATCTCGCATTAAGGAGGTTTACTGAATCAGTAACCGTCTGATCTTTTGCATTAGATAAGTACATATACACTCATTTTCTGCATATGTTCATACAGCACTAGAAATCTTTTAAGGGCAATGGTTGCTTGTGGATGATGTTTTGAGTAGATGGATGATGGATGGTAGGATACGTTCTTCCTAACTTAGAGATTTCGGGGACGAAATCCTTTAAGGAGGGGAGAATGTAACAACCCGTATTTTTATAATGTGTTATAACCATAAATCAAGACAGAATTAACTTTTAAGATAAGAATCAAGGGCAACGGGTTACGCCATTACGTTCGTATCGAAATTCTACTTGGAAACGAGTCCGAGTTTTCGAAAATCGGAGTCCGTATGACCAAGTTATGACCCTTCGAAGTTTTCAGAAATTTTCAAATTCAGAACAGCTCAGAATTCGAATTCAAATTTCGAATTCAAACCCCAGAACGGACTGGGCGGGAAATTTCCCGCCCAGGACAAGGTCGACCTAGGGGTCGACTATAGTGTCGACCTGCCCAGGACCAGGTCGACCATAGAATCGACCTAGGTGTCGACCTGGTTGCCGAGCCCATTTTTGAGTCAGAATTCACTCTGATGTTTATAGACCGATTTCTATCTAAATTCGTTGACCAGACCCTATATAAACAGCCCCTAACTCTAGTCTCTCTACACAAATTCTCTCTGGCCTTATGTTGCTAAAACCCTGGTTGAAAAGTTAGAGAAAAGGGATTGCTTCTTCTCCAACAAGGCTACGCGTAGAGTATTGCTGTTTGGGGAATTTCTGTTAGACTCGAGATTCAACATCGCCTCTTTGTTTTCTAATTCTCTAACCACGATCTGTAAGCCCCAGTTACTTTTAG
>CM060913.1:669707048-669754548 GCA_030737875.1 Allium sativum | reverse complement strand
CTACTCAATAGTCATTCACTAAAAAGGAAAAAAAATGTATAAGTAAATTGAGGAATCGTGTACCTAGACAAAGGGTTTGCTTCATTGGACTGTTGCTCGAGTAACAAGCATGAAGAACAAAATTTAAGTTGATTGCAATAAATACTTTTGAATAAAATATTTGGAGTTAAAGACATACCTTGGGAACACATGTAGAAGAAAACCTAGGAATGCCCACTCCATCTAAAGCATCTTTTACATGTCTACTGGTTTCGCTCAGTAAAATGATTTTACATGTTACATAAATAAAATTCTTCCATTCTTTGAGCATGTCATCACATTATCATCTGCAGTGATAAAACAGTAGTGTATGTATGCAATGATTCTTTTTAATAAAGTTGCAAGGTATAGACTTATTTTGAATAATAAAATTATGTCTAATTGTGTCATAAGATGAACATGTGTATTTATGGCATGCAACAGATCCAGATTCTGAATTAAAGGCTCTTTTGAGTCAAAATAAAAAGAATAGAAGTATTTGATAACCAGTAAGTCATACGTTAATTATCTTTCCATTTTACATTATATGTTTTTTTAATGAAAATTCAGCTGTTAACATGCAAAAGTACTAATTTTAAACAGATCTCCTTGCTCTTAGGATGCTAGATGCTTTCCAAAGATAAACCGTGAACTGTAGCCAAGAACATGTTTAAACAACAGTACCACAGCTGGTTGAAAAAACAATGATGTTTGTTTTAATAGCTATGAGATTAGATGTCTACATACCTAGATTTCATCATACAAATTATTTCCTTATCATAAGTTCCTTCCTATGAACAAAGACAAAATGGATGCTATATTACATAATAAGATACCATCCGAAAGTTGCACACACAAAACTTGGCAATGGTCAAAAGACAGAGTTCATCACCTTCTCATGCCTCGACCACCAAAACCGCCAAGGAAGGCAGCTCCTCCATGCCCACGTCCATCCATTGCACCTAACCTCTACCTGAGCGCTCTTCGGCTTGGGGCCATTCACTATTTCATCCACATTTAAAATAAGACAAGCGGATCATGGTAGGTGCTTGGGGCATTTGCGGTTTTCTCCAAATCTGAGGATGATGTTGTCGCTGTTGCAGTGTTCAAATCAAGCTTCAGGTCGGAATGCAAGGAGCAAGTTGCCAGGCCTGAACAGATAAGGAACAGAAGGAGAAGTTAAGAGGCAAAATAGGTTAACACTTACTAGCTTATTAGGAAAAATTAGAAGTAACACGGATTTACTCATCAATATAAGGGAGATAGGAATTTTGATCATTTGAAGTATTCATTAAGCTACAGGAATAAAATGACTTAATGCATAATTTAAGGGGAGACAGGTTTAATAGCCTGGACTACTATGCAGTTGACGACAATATCACAACTAAAAGATAATAGCAATATAACATTAATATCGCCATAACATTGTCCAGAACATGTAAAATCATTATACAATTACTTAAATAAATTAGTGACAAGGCCAGCCGTAGTTGTAGTCAGTGTAAGCAAGGCTGTAGGCCTTTAGCACTCCCCTCCCCAAATTCAGTTTGGCCTCCAAATATACATTACATTATATCATATCACATACACACTATTAATGAGCATGCTTTCACTGACCATCTCATTTTTATACTCAGCTATACGATACAAGTTAAATGGGATAAGATACACAATGTTTATGCAGAAGCCTAATTAGCGATACAATGTTTATTGTTAGTTTTTCATATAACTTAAAGTTAATTTAATTTAATTAATTTTAATATGGCTCATTAACAATACCACGTTTATACAGGAGCCTAATTAGCTAAATAACATAACTAAGAATGTTACCTGCATAGTGATAGGCCAGCTATAACATAGAAACAGGGAAGCCGCCTGCAAAAAAAATTGAGGAAAACAAGTCAGCTTGCTATTTGTTAGCTTACCCAAATATTAAGTCATAAATAAATGGCATATAATAATTGCATATCTAGGCCTGTTGCAAATGAAAACTGCATGGAACCTAATTACTGAAGCTTATGGAAGAACAATGATGCAATCTGAAAAATCAAATAAAATTATCAAAATTGAATTCCTGTTCAAACAGTTAAAATATTGTTAGTAATAAAAAAAACTCGATCTTCACCTTGATCGCTTAAGCTTATGGAAAAGATCAGTTTGAAAATAAAAAAGTAATTTTTGCAATAAACAAGGATAAAAGCACTTACAATGAAATGTTCATGCAAGTACTGTTAGGCTATTGCACGCTTGCAGGTTTTCTTTAAGGTTGATAAGCAATGTTATCTTCCTTGGCCATGAAAGCAACATACGAAGTGAACAAAAGAGGAATGATAAGTGTGTTATATGTTCAACACGTAGGCTACCTATAGGTATTTAAAAAGATATTTTTTGTTGAACATGTTAATAACCTAGAGATATATGATTGCAAAATATGTACCCAAGCTAGCTACTTATAGCATAGATAACACAAGAAAGAACCAGGACTAACAATATAAATCTAGATCAAAACTCTGTATATCTATATACATGTAAACAGCGCATGAAACAAATAAAAAATATTGTATCTACTTAGAAATAAATTATACTACACAAACCTACTGGTAATAAGACATAAGGACTAGTTCAAAAACATGTTCATGAGAAACTTGTAGGAAGCCAACACAAAAGCCCGTCTAGCCGTTTTAAAAAACCTTGTTCATGAAACATTAACTTAAGATAAGTCTAATATCAGTAATTTTTATGATGACAAATGATTTTGTTATTCTTGGAGCAAATTAAGCATTATAATTAGTAGGTAACAAAATTTATAATTGGAATCATAAGTAAAGGAAAAGCGATTAACCTGGCTAAGGGGAACTATTATAAGTAGGAAGCCTCTGGTCATCTTTAGATTTTCTGTTGTAGGTCAAAAAACTCACCTGTACGCACATTCATGTATAACATAATAAAAGCTTGATCACAAATAAAAATAATTGAAAGATTTAAAATAACTAAAAACACACATCGTTGATTAAATTTTAAGGTTTCTACATAGTTCGAAGATGTTTTAGCTTTACAAATAAATTTAGAAATTAAATTTTCTATCTTATTTCATGTTTGTTCCATACACTGGCATTATTACTTTATTAAATAGATTGATGTGTCTTCTATCCAAACTCTCATTTTTAATATCCTAAACAATCAAACTAGATATAAAATAGCAAGCATAGAAAAAAGAATTATCCTTTTTTTTTTATGACAGTCAATTATAAGCGATGGACGTGCCTAACATTGATTGGTGTCCTACATTTTTAAAATCATTTTACACCATGAATGATAACTAAAAATTTACATAACATACTGCAGCTTTAACCACATGTTGGTTGTATGTTGATCATGATTGGATGATGCATGAATAAGGTCAGTTTTAGATATGGCTGGGCATAAGGTGACAGAGTAAACATCACGTGGCAGCAAATAATAAAAAACTGTAAGTTCAGTTTTAAACATGTTTAGTACGTAAACATCGTCCCTTTTAGATATTGCAACTCTTAGAGCATGCACAAGTGATACAAGAAAGTTTTGAATCAGCTCTCAGTTGCCAACTCATTGAAATTGCTAAAAAAAATCAGTAAAAGAGTTAAAACTGCTTCACTAATGTTAATGCACTCAGAACTAGTGCAAGCTCCACTGTTTGAAGACCCACAGCAACTAGCAGTAGTTTTGCCAACCCTCCCTCTGCCATGACGATCTCTTCCACCCAAGTAGCTGCTTTATGATCCTTTACACCAAACTCTGTTTTGACTACCACAGTCCCCGGTCTGACTGGGGCAATTGGTCGCCTAATGTAGAGACAACTATCAAACTACAATGGTATAAACTACAACAGTACTTAAGCAACCTATTGTCAAATGCATGTAGTGTCAACTATCAAATTAATATTATCATCATTTACAAAAAAAGCAATAATCAGATCTAAAGCTCACCTACCAGAGCAACTTTGGCTAAAGCACATCAATAGATGAGACAAATTCATCAACATCACTACACATCATGGTTGAATATCTCCTGCCAATAATAACTCAAACAACAAGCCATCACATCTCACAAGAAAAATCAAGCAAACAATCGGTCAAATCCACGAAGACCATGGAGAATTTAAGTTGACTAGAAAATTGCAAAAATGACAAATCATGATGAATTTGCAAAAAAAGAAAAGAAAGCTGAAAATCTACTGGATCTGTGTGAAGGAAAATAAATGACTGAACGATCCCGCCCAGCAATGAGGAGGAGACTGAACAATTGCATTTTAAGAAATTGGTGCCGACGAGAATGCTCATACAAAATGACTGGAAATTTCTAACCTGAACGGATTCTTGAAGACCAACTTTCAAAATATAATACATGCTTACTTTGTTAGTTAAAATGCTAATCTAGAAATCTAATTAGCAAATATGAAACCATAAACATATATAAATAAAATTAACCCAAACCCCAAATCTTTAATAGCTTATCTATCAGATTTGAGAACCCATAGAGGTAAAAGGCCCTTTAAAATCAATAGCATGATTTATTTGATAAACTATAAATGTAGAATATAAACTTTTATCAGTTAATAAACTAGCATTGAGAATTTTGAGTTGAGCTGGATGTACAGATGGATATTCAGATATAGGTTCTACTAAAAAATTAATATCAACAGGTTTACAAACTACTTTGCTAACTATTTGTACCCATACACCTTGTTTGATAATTTAATAACCAAGAATACTATATGAATATGATGCATTCATCTCCAAGAATCATCACAACCACCGTAAGGAGAATGCACGCAAAGAAGGAAGTGATAGCAGTCAAGTGGGAAACATCCTCGCCTAGACAAAATATTATATATATATACATGCATGTGTGTGTGTGTGTGTGTGTGTGTGTATATATATATATAGAGAGAGAGAGAGACATAGAGAGAGAGAGAGAGATAACAGAAGTTGCTAGGTTGGAAAGTGTTAGGCCATTATTCAGTGAAAGCTTGGAACAACATGGAAAGGTTCAAAAAAATTAAAAGGGAAACAAACTGGAGCAGCTTACTCCAGTTAATCAACATAGACATATGCCGCACGGCTGAATTAAGAAAACCCAAAGAAACACGTATATTTCAGACAAATACATTGTTTTATAGAAACTACAAGGTCAATAAAGTATTACAGTAAAATCATTTGAACAACTTGGTAATTAAATTTTTCTATATCCAAATGGTTATATTTGTGAGTCTATAACTGATTATTTATGTCTGGGGTTACATAGTTTATTTAACTATTTGCTTGCACTTGGTAAAGTACTTGTCTGTGTAAAATGTGTTGGCATGCTAATGAAAATATATTATTGGGTCATTTGTATGCTAGTCAATCAAAATTATACAAAGTTGTAGTCATGCTTACCTACATCCCCTAGCAGTGCCATTTGATGTCCTTGCTATATAAAATCAACTCGCCAATATAGGAATGATCATGCTTTTAAGTAGGTTATATCAAATATGTCATCTTCAGTCTTATGCACTTAGCTGTATCATTTTATGGCTTATTAATCCTCACTTGAATTCAGGAATGGTATTGCAGTCCAAAGTTAACAGAAAAATGGCTAGAGCTAGAAAGCATGCTTATTTGTGGTCGAAATATATCAGTCACTAACTTCAAACTCTAGCAGATAAATTACTTATACATATTATATACCCATTGGATAACTATATATACTACTTCATACTATTACATATTATATGCTGATTGGAATAACTATACATCCTACTTCCAACATTCATCACGCAAAGACACCTATTATTATAAGGGGGATTTGATATGGGATAGAAAACAAAAACCACCGTAACTATTATAAGGCACCAAATGGAATACAACTTAACAAGTAAAAGTCACAAGTTCTAATTTTGCAACTTGTCTATGTTAAAATTGGTTTAAATTTGCAAGCAACAATTCCTAACCGTTTATCAAATAACTTAATTTTGTAGAAAATTCAATATAGATAAAATAGTAAGTAGACAGTTGCTAATTATAAAAATAAAAGGAAGGCAGCAGCTTACTCTGGAACTTGGTAGACGAAGGCTACTGAGTATTGGTGATGATGGCTGCCGATTTCCTTTACTGACAAGCCAGTTGACTATAGGGCGAACTAGGGTTAACGATGGTGAAGGCCGTCGACTCGTTTCTACCGACGAGTGTGTAATGAGGACAACTATAATGGGGTTGGAACGGGACAACTGCAAATGGTGATTAAGCTTCTCGGGAACAACGATCAAATTTTATTCCGAAATAGAAATTTTGTTATTAATTTAGGAGGGGGGAACTAAAATTTTGGGAGTTGTTACTGACACTCCAAACATTGTTAAAGAAGGTCAAATTTTTTTTAAAATAAATTTTGTTAAGGGGAGTACCAATGGAGAGAGCACCCCCTTAACAAATAAACTTTATTTTACCAAATTAGCCTTATTTACAATAATCTCTTTTTTATTTGTTAATTAAAAAAATTTATATGGTATATTAGTCAACTACATCAAATTTTTATATCAAATTATTAACAATTTCATTTGTCATATTAGATGAAAAAATATCATTGATAGGAAATCGATATACATATATCGAACAATTATTTTTTTATTACGGTATTTATTACATTCTTTGCTCATACCGTTATTTCTCCTCAAACAATCGTTTTTTTGTTTTCAAATAATTTAGGGATTTGTTTTTTACATTTGAAATTGATTTGGATTTGTGATATTAACTGATGTTATTACCAGACGTTATTACGAGGGTAAAAGAGAACGTAAAAAATTAAGTGCGTGAACCCCCTTAACATTATTTTTATGATTGGAGTGTTTTTAAAATTTGACCTCCTCTTAACAGTATTTGGAGTGTCAATAACAATGCCCAAAATTTTTTGTTGAGGGTACATAAAAATGGAGGGAATGGAAAGGAATTTAGAGGCGGCCAGCGTGCACAGAAGTTTTATTATTTTTATGCCTAGTTATTGCTTTTAACGGCAACCAGACCAAAAACGCCATAACCTTAAAAGAAAATATGTTTTTCTTGTAGTGCATGATACGTAAAATTGCTAAAAACTCAAGTGGGCACGATTTATCAAATCAGTTGAACTTAATAAGTGATTACATGTCTACATCATGTGCACAAGAAAAATTAATTACGCCACCCTCATGCAGTAAAATCACCTCTGAATCTCCAGAATTATTGCAAAGAATTCAAGGTGATATATATGATCCAATTCATCCCGTTTGCGGACCATTTAGATACTTTATGGTATTAATTGATGCATCAACTCGTTGGTCACATGCATGTTTGTTATCTACTAGAAACATGACATTTGCCAAATTACTTGCTCAAAGAATTAAATTAGGAGCTTACTTCTCTGATCATCAAATCAGGTTAAATCAATACGACTAGATAATGCAAGAGAATTCACTTCTCAAGCATTGGATGATTATTGTTTATCATTGGGAATTGAAGTTGAACATCCAGTAGCTCATGTTTATACTCAAAATGGTCTGGCAGGATCATTAATTAAGCACTTGCAACTTATTGCAAGACCGTTACTTATGCAAACAAAGTTGTCTGTTTCATCTTGGGGACATGCAATCTTGCATGCAGCCAAATAGATTAAAATTAGGCCAACGGCTTATCATCAATTTTCACCATCATAGCTTTTAATTGGATCTCAGCCAAACATTTCACATCTACAAAAATTTGGTTGCGTTGTGCATGTACCCATTAGTCATCCACTTCGTACTAAAATGGGTCCTCAAAGAAGGCTGGGAATTTATGTGGGATTTGACTCACCTTCAATAACTCATTATCTTGAACCTCTTACAAGTGATGTCTTTACTACAAGATTTGCAGATTGCAAATTTGATGAGTCAAATTTCCCACTGTTAGGAGGAGAAAACACCGTTCCAGTAGAACGACGTGAAATTTCATGGAATAATTCTTTTATGTTTCATTTGGATCCACGTACCAAACAATATCAATGCGAGGTACAAAGAATTTTGCATATTCAGAGTATTGCAAATCAAATATTAGATGCATTTAATGATGTTGCAAAAATAACTAAATCTCACATCTCAGTAGCAAATGCACTAGCTAGAATTGAAATCTCCGAAGGACCAATAGCAGCAAACAAATCTAAAATTAGACAAAAACGTAGAAGACCAATAGGTTCAAATGACTTGGCGTCTAGAAAAAGAAAGTCTAATGAAAAATCATCAATTAACAAACCTTCTGAAGAGGTTGTAAGTGATCCAAAGGATAACTCAAAAGAAAATCTCAATTCTCCTAAAATCGGTGAAGGAACTATTATCCCAGAAGAAATAATAGAAACTTCCGAAAATAAAATGGTACATAATAATATTGAAATCTCAATATTCTATACGAATTATGGAGAAATGTAGAATCGAAGTAAAATAACAATTGATGATGAATTCTCGTTTGCAGTAGCTACTGAAATAACTGAAAGCCATGACTATAATGAAAATAATGATAATGAACCAACTAGCATAAGTGAATGTCGAAAAAAAAAAACAAGATTGACCAAAATGAAAAGATGATATTCAGGTTGAGCTAGATTCACTTTAAAAACATAGTGTATTTGGACCAATAGAGAAAACACTAGAAGGTGTTAAACCAGTCGGTTACAAATGAATATTCGTTAGAAAACAAAATGATAAAATGAAGTTGTGAGATACAAAGCAAGACTTGTTGCACAAGGTTTCCTGCAGAGACCAGGTTGTGACTTCAAAGAAACATGCTCTCCTGTTATGGATGTCATAACATTTCGATATTTAATAAGCTTTGTAGTTTCTGAGAAGTTTGATATAAAATTGACTAATGTTGTGACAGCTTATCTATACGGTGAATTGGATACTGATATTTGTATGAAAATCCCTGATGGATGTAAATTGCCTGAAGCAAAATCAAAGTCAATGTATTCATTAAAATTGAGACGATCACTTTACGGTTTGAAACAATTCGGAAGAATGTGGTATAACCGTTTTAGTGAGTATTTGATAAAAGCTGGATATAAAAACAATCTGATATGTCCATGTGTCTTTATAAAGAAATCAGTAAAGGGATTTGTTATTTTAGCGGTATACGTTGATATAAATTTGATTGGAACTCCAGAAGAGATCAACAAAACAATAGATTACCTAAAACAGGAATTTGAGACGAAAGATCTTGGCAAAACCAAATACTGTCTTGGTCTACAAATTGAGCATAGTAAAAATGGCATACTGATTCAATCAAATTATATTGAGAAAATCCTGAAGCGTTTTCAAATGGATAAAGCATATCCACTTAGCACGCCTATGGTTGTTAGATCATTAGATATCAAAAAGGACCCTTACCGACCAAAAGAAGATGATGAAAATGTACTTGGTCCAGAAGTACCATATCTCAGTGCAGTTGGTACATTATTATACTTAGCACAATGCAAGAGACCAAATATTGCATTTTCAATCAATCTTCGAGCAAGATATAGTTCTGCACCAAATAAAAGACACTGGAATGGCATAAAACACATCATAAGATATTTGCGAGGAACCACAAATTTAGGCTTGTTTTATTCTAACATAGGCAATAATCCTCTGATTCTAGTTGGTTATGCTGATGCAGGTTACCTTTTTGATCCACATAAAGCAAAATCACAAACAGGATATGTGTTTACAAAGAGCAATGCAGTTATTTTATGGAGATCTACAAAGCAAATATTGGTAGCAACATCATCCAATCATTCTGAAATACTAGCACTACATGAAGCGAGTCGAGAATGTGTTTGGTTAAGATCATTAATTGAACATATTCGAAACACATGTCAACTACCCTCAACTACATAAAGATCAACTATTATTTATGAAGAAAATGCAACATGCATAGCTCAGATTCAGGCAGGATATATCAAGGAAGATAGAACAAAACACATTTCTCTTAAATTCTTTTTCACACCTGAGCTTCAAAAGGACAATAAGATAGAAGTAAAGCAAATCCAATCTCAAGAAAATCT
Organism: Allium sativum; assembly: GCA_030737875.1. Lineage (NCBI taxonomy): Eukaryota > Viridiplantae > Streptophyta > Magnoliopsida > Asparagales > Amaryllidaceae > Allium > Allium sativum. The sequence goes on along the minus strand of CM060913.1, from coordinate 669,744,474 downwards.
AGCAAATCTATTCACGAAAGCACTTCCAAAATCAACATTGCAGAAGATGATATATAAAATTGGTATGCGCCACTTGCATCACCAAACCATTTGAATAATGCGTTACAAATAAGAGGGAGCATATAATATGTTGTAACATACTCTTTTCCGTCACTAATATTTTTCTCACTGGGTATTTATTAGTAAGGTTTTTAATGAGACATTATTTTGATTCAGAAGTATCAACCCTCATTGGAACATTGTCAATATGTTACCTAGAGATGAAATAAAAATTGTACTATTTTCCTTGTTTATGATTTTTCCTACAGGGTTTCTCATAAAGAGGTTTTTAATGAGGCAATTATCTTATCATCGTTACATACGCATATTCAAGGGGGAGTGTTTTAATATATATATATATATATATATATATATATATATATATATATGAGTGAATATGCGTTTATCATATTCTATTTAGTCCCATATCGTGGGAATAAGTCAAACATCAGCTCCAAAGCCTATATATTCAAGTGTACACATTTTCTATTCAATGGGGGGTGTTGTAATATATATGAGTGAATATGCGTTTGTCATATTCTATTTAGTCACATACCGTGGGAATAAGTCAAACATCAGCTCCAAAGCCTATATATAAAAGAGTCAATGTAATAGAAAATGTGTACACTTGAATTAATAGAAATAAAGGTCTCTCCCTTATCTTTTATGTTCTTTCTAATGACTTCTCTTTTATTATATGTTCTGTTTTATTTTATAACATAATGACATTTACTGCAATTTAATTTATTGCCAACAATGCTTCTCCTAAATTAAACTTGCTTCTTATTTCCAAACTTTCTACATTCTTTTGAAGACTTGTGCACTAAAGTGCCTTTGTCAAAAAAACATCAACCGTCGGATCAATTGTTTTGAGAACATCTCGGTTTTGATTCGTTTATGTCTCACGTGCTTTGGTAGGAACAAAGTAATCATGCAAACTTTTTTTTTTCTTTTTTGGTTTTTTGTCATTGTCACGGTCTTCAATGCGATTACACAAATATTTGTTGAACTCCTTTCATTTTGTCTTTCTTTACTGTCGTAGAATACTCTGAAAAGTATATGCTTATCTTCCATCTTGTTCCCGTGCAATGAATTTTGAATGAGTCAGATATGACATCTTTGAATTCTTTTAAGAACTCTCTTTTAATTGCAAACTTTAACCCATTCAATTTCTTTATTTGTTTTCCAAATTTCTTTTCAAATATGCTTATGCTTCAAATCTCTACCTAGCTCTTCAATTTCTCCTTGTTTCATATGTTCTTCATTTTCATCACCTTTCCACTCACACTTTTCATCATTGGCATCATTTCATTTTCCTTCAAATCTAATTCCCTGACAAAAATCTTTTTCTCATCATTGATTTTTGTATACTCTTCAAATTTTGTACTTTTAAATTTTCCTTTGGTTTCTTTTTCGATTACTAATGACTTTCTGCTTTTAATTTCTTTAATCACAATTTCAGCACTCTCTTGTCCAATTTTAAAATCTTCTTCATGGTTTGCTTCCTTATTGACAGCCTTAGCCTTTTCTTCTCTTTTATTCTCCGCTAGTGCCACGTCAATATGGTTAGCAGTATTCTCCACTGCAACTTCTTGTTTTTCTTTTGCAATTTCATCTTTTTCTTCTTTATTCTCTAAAAGTTTTTCTTCATTCAACTTCTCCTCTTCTATTTTCTCTAACTTTAATAGTATTTCCGCATCTTCCTTCTTCTCACTATCTTTCTTTTCATCTTCCTCGCCTTTGTCAACAAACTTCTTTTCTTTCTCTTCTTCCACTTTTTTATTTCCGTCTCCAATGAATGAGCTTTGCAAAATCTCCCAAGTTTGTTTTGCAGAAGTGGCACGATGTATTTGATCAAAAGCGTCACCATATGTTTCTATTCCATGATAAATATAAAACAAAGCTTGTTTGTCTTTTATTTTCTGTCTTATTAATTTTTCTTTTCAGCTTGTGTTAATTCTTCCTTATCTACACCTTCATTATACCCGTTTTCAACAATCTCTCATGCTTCTTGAAATCCAAGAAGAACTTTCATTTGAACACTCCATTTACCATAATTTTCTTCGGTTAGTTGAGAAACAAAAGAAATAATTAAAGAATTGTTCATTTTGATCGAACAAGCTCTGATACCAGTTTGTAGAATATTGAAAAAGAGAGATGGAGGAAGTTTAGGGGAAAAGAATTTTATTGCTTGATTGCTTAATTACTTGACTTAACTTATTACATTGCAAATCTATAGTTTTATTTATACATGTTTCATCCTTATCCAAAGAAAAATCTAGATAAGATTTGGGTTTATCATAATAATACAAAGCCAAATGTAAATCAAATACCCAAATCAGGCAATATATATTGCAATTAACACAGACAATATATAATGACATAACGGAAAGCTTCTCGTCTGTTAATTTGGGATAGTAGCAATCCATTAGACCTGCACTTGTTCAACATGTGCATGGTGGCTACAGTCATGCCAAAACCATACGTACCAACAAGTATGAATTTACCCTACCATCTTCGTATGGTAAATTCATACTTGTTGGTACGTATGGCTTGGTTTGTTTGCACGGGTGGAATAACAATAAAACAGCCTTTTTCAATCCTTCATCTGAAGAAATAATTTTCCTTCTAGATTTGGTCGATCCATTCACATATGAAACTATAAGCAAACCTTGTGCACCTGCACCAGCACAATGGTATAAGAATTACCTGGGTTTTGGTTTTGCCCCCAAGAGCAGGAATCATACTTGATGTTTAAGTAGACCACCACTTATTTTAGTTTGCCAGGTGAAACCATAGGTTAAAATTTTGTTTTCCATGGCACTGATTTGTTCTTGCTTTTGATTTGTGGTGTGTAAAAGTTTGTAGTGTGTATATGTGTGTGGGTAGGTGTGTGTGATTTGGGAGCTGAAGAAATGAAGAATTCCCCTCGCCAGCTAAGTGGCGGTTACATTTGGAGAATTATCCTGTTTGGTTCCGCGATTAATGAATAAAAATATAATATGCTTTATTTTTCATCTATTAGTTACACTTATCATGAGTTTCTGCTATATTAATCAAACAATATGGTCAAATTACTGAACCCCGTTAATTTTCTTCAATTTGATTTAGCCTGAGTGCCTCGGCTTTTTCTCCAGTCCCACGGTTTCTCGGGATTTGACATAGACCATAAACCTCGCTTACCATCTCGAGCTTCCTTCTCCCACTGCATTCAATAATACATCATCAACCATTTTTTCAAGTAGTAGTTAACAGTAATACATTTTTGCCAAGTTACTTTTGCTTACTGCTGCAAGCTCTGTGCGTTTATCATAAGCAGCATAGTGCCAGGCAAATCCATTCCTCAACATCTTCTCCTACACGGATAAACAAGTTAGACAGATTATGTTGAACCATCAAATTTTTTTTTGGGGATATAAGCATTTATACTTCTAAGTTGTAACTGTTTTGTTACCTGAATAAAAATGTTATTGAAATAGACATCACCGACACAGCGGCCATACCGATCATTACTGCTATAGATAAGAACCGTGAGCCTCTTTCCTTCACACAGCTTTACTAGCTCTTCCTTGGCTTCTTTACCGAATGGCATTGCATTCTCAGGTGCATCAATTCCCCTAAAATAACATAATTTATAGCACCACCAGTGAGACAAGGATAATAGTGTACGTGTAGCCTTGTAAGTTGGTAAAGAAGACTATATATCAAGACTCAAGTTCTAGTAAAGATTCATCATACCTCAACCTTATTCTGTATTTTTTTGCAAGGGTTTCACTGCCATTGATACCGCTTATTACCCTGTGGAAAAAGCAATTAAGTTCAGATGAAATGAGGCAATGACACAAATACATATATATATACATATATATATACATATATATATATATATATATATATATATATATATATATATGCATTTGTTGTGTTACTGACTTGTATCCTGCATCAACAATGCTCTTATGAAGAGCATCTGCAGTCTTGTAGTCTTTAACCGATATAGCCTTGGCTCTCTTAGTTGCTGCTTCACGGACTTCTGGAGGAACAATCGTTGATTCTCTTGCATCTGCAGTATCTACATACACAGTGATTGTATCTCCATCTGAAATGGATTTGGTGTCCACCTACACATTGCAAAATCATATTCAGGTCAGACTTAATTCTGAGTTATTGAAAGGTACAGTCTACCGTTAACTGTTAAATATCTCACTGGAAGCGTATTCAATTTGTACTTAACACCATCAGGCTTTGTTGGTGTTGAACTAGAAGCTTTTCCAGTTTCAAGGGATTGTGGAGAAGGCAATTTGTAGAAAGAGAGAAGTCCCTGTAATAATGGAAATAGGTTATTCACATCTAGTGCATCTGTAGGCTTATATTACAAACTGCGCAGACTGGATGTACCTCTACATCTGCTTTCTGATGCCTCTTTAATGCAAGAACAATTAGCCTAGTGGCTTCTTCAGGTGTTTTTGGTGGTGGCTCTGCATCTCTCCATGCAACTAATATTTTACTGTACCAATTAGCCTGTGCCTTTTTAGATGATACCACATGCTGGCTTAGAGCTTCTGGAACCTGTATATAGAGTTTGAGTTTGTTGATCTACTATGTACAGTGAAAACTGGAACTTGTATGATCTTCAAACTAATTGTTTCGCGCTTATCTGTTCATGCAAAATTTTTTCCCCTGTCCACCTATGCTATACGTTTATACCACAGCTGGTTATGGCTCCTAATTGAGCACTTTTTGAAGGTAATCGAATGATATTGCAAACAAAGGAGAAAACTGCTCTAAACCAGGGAAGATAAATAAATAAAATCCTAGTTCGATAAATTTGCTTTTCAAAACTGATTCAAGGATGCTAAAATTCTAATTGAATGATACCTGATCTGTTGATTCAAAGTGGAGCAGATCTTGATAAAACAAGGACACAGCCGAATCTGCAGTTTGAGAATCATGGGAAGAAGAAGAAGGCTTGAAACATTTGGCACAAAAGAACTTGATGATAGAATTTCCCATTTTTCTTGAGAAATAACAAGCAGAATTTGCTTAATTTTCTCTCTATGTATGTAGATCTTCAGATGAATTAGATAGAAGAAATAATAGTTATAAAGTGGAATGAATGTGCATTTCTCTGCATCTTAGATGCTGAGATGACTTCAGTAGGAGAAATTAATCAGCAGTATTAAAGTAATAAAAGGGAAATAAATGTGCAGATGGTAAGGAGAACAAGGAACTTGAACATGGACACCTATGTGATGCTGATTTGCTGTTCAAGTGAACTTGGATTCCTATATTTCTTCTAGATGCCGTAAATTTAGATGTAGGGTGGCAATTTTTGAGGGCCTCGATTTGCTTTGAATTCTTACATTGAAAAGCCTATCATTTTAGTTTCTGGACAAAAATAGAAGACCAAACTTATTAGTCAGTGATTATACTAGGCTGTCATGCGGCCAAAATCATTTATTAATATATTCAAAAAGTATGCCATGGTTTAGACAAATTTTAAAGCATTTGACTGATTTGGCTGGCTTTACGATTAAAAGTAGAAGACCAGACTTTAAAGGGAGAAAAGAGAAAAGAAAAAAAAAAAAACTAAAACTAAAACTTTTCATACTTGTAATTGGAATACAACTGAAAAGAAAACATATGTATATTTAGTTTTTTACAACGTTTTAGAATTGTATTATTCTGTTTACAAAATAAAATATTTATTTTGATTGTTAAGTTAATCTAAAAAATAAATTGTTTGATAAGATTATGAATTCGATCTAATCAATAATCAAATAATATCATTTCACAAATCTATTGTGAGTTTGTTCAACTTTGCAAACTTTTCCAAAATGGAAAAACTTTACAAACATATCGAACAAAATGAAATGGTTGAGCTAGTAATTTGGTTCTAACTAAATATTGCTTATAGTGTTAAAATATGTTATATAATATATCTAAGTTGAAGGGAATTTTACATGACTGTAACAATGAAGGCGATTCATCTTTTGTCGGTAGAGATCGAAAAAAATGAAGCATTGAACTTTTAGCCTCGGGCTAGGCCAACTTGAACCCTTAAATGGTTCAAACATCAATTTATTCATCTAGGCTAACCACTAATTCTACAGATACACTCTTTTCATGTGGGTTATAGTAATAAGAAAGTAAGCTCTTCTATAATAGTAATAGCTTTCAATAATATTTTTTATTGTTTGCACCAAAAATGGTCCAAACACCCTAAAATTGTATGTAGAGCATAGAATATGAAGAAAATAACAAATAAAATATAGAAAAAGCAAGACAACAAGATTTATAGTGATCCAACAATCAGACCCACGTCCATTTGATGCAACTTATAATTTATTATACTGTACGATTACAAATACAGTTATTTTCATGTAAGAAAGTAGAAAAAGCGTTAAGGGAAGCAACGACAACGCTCTTGCGCATGTATCAGAAAGCCAAAGGAAAAGGAAGATCCCTTGAAATGCTTATAATCTATGTATTTATAGCTAAAGCCGAATCCGGTTCGGCATGGACAAGTGGAGGCCTATCCAGAAGTAGCGGAGTAATTGGTTGACCACGTCGAGGTAGTGGAGCACATCTTCTGGTCTTGTTCCCATTTGGTTCAGCATAGCCGAACCGAAAATGCCAATCCGGAATTCAATGTGGTGAAGTGTCTGTGGGACCCACACCGAACCGGATAAGATCAAACTAAAGTTGAGTTGGCTTATATCCGGTGGGACCCACACCAAACCAAGATAGTCGAATCGGATTGGTCGATTCGAGAAAGGTCGAACCAGAATTCCATGCATTCAAAATCTAAGTCTTCGAGGGATTTGTTGCCTCAATTAAGAATGTACGGGCTCGACTAAGTCCATGCTTGAGTCCTTAGCGATCCAGCGATGAGAAATCCAAAGTGTGACGGCCTTGCGAAAAGAAGGGTCAATATTTTCCCCTCAAGATACGTCTTGTTGCAAACATGATGTGCTTTGAATAGACAAATATCGAAGTCATCAAAAAGGATTCCCTTTACAGTTTGGAACAATCATCGCACTCTCGTTGAGTTTGCACCCTGTGCTCAGTTCCATTGAGCTTATCAGATAAGATAATAGACTTGTCGAAATTGGTTCCCTTTCTGGAGCTCCAAGTAATAATTGAAGTTCCATTGGGCCAAGAAGTTGAATGTTGAGTATGCATGGATCCTTAAACTTTAATTAAGCTGACGGTTAATTCTGATTCTCGACTCTCTCCATATGCGTAGCCAACCGCGTAGGGATAAGTCGGTTATGCATAAAGTGGTCATTCTCCTGACCTCGTCATGAGCTGTTGAGTGATGAACACAATTATTTTGTGTTTACTATAGTCGTCAATCAGACTTCTGCATGTGGTGAAAAAGGTGCTAAGTCAAACTGAATTTCATGTATTGTGTTGTTGTATCAGTAGCATTTGCATTCAACGCTTGAGTGACACGCTTTCCATTCAATGTACTTGTAGTTCATCATTTGTCGTTTAATTATGGATGATGATTGGTCGCCTAAATGTCGAGGTGTTGATATAAGAAACTCAATGAGGAGTCATCCTCTCGGTTGTAGCCTGGGATCTCGTGAAAATCTGGATACAAGTGTTATGTGAAGGATGTGTCTTTCTGCTTCTTGTCAGATTGCATGGCCGGACCCAACATTTGCTCCTTGATCAAACATTTTTGGCTAAAAAAACTCGTATTGATCCAGTGATTTCTACAGGTCCCTATATTCCATTGGTGATCGAGCCACTCCATTTTACTTTAGATCCCACACTTCGTATCGCACATTTTCAATCGGATCTGATGTGTTGATCATGTGTTTTAGAGTGATCCGCCTATTTCAAAAATGACTGATCCACCCCATTTTATTTCGAATCCAATCCCTTCTATAATATTTCAGATTCGAGCTTTCAGTCTGATCCTTCATTTTTAAGTGATCGTATCATGTCGATCATCCAGTTTGGGATGATCTTCCAATAACGACCTATATTTTACGTTTGGGCCATAACTTTTGATAAGAATCGAATCAGGTGATGAGATCAGTTCTATTGGATCGAAATGGTGGTTTACGATTCCGTAGAGTGGTCACATGAAGGATTTGGTTCAGCTGTTTGGGAGGAATCGTTGTTTTAAGTTTCAACTGCTGTTTAGGCAAACTAGTCAGCAACTAATGGGCGGATTATCCAAACCCGTTAGACTTATGACTAGCAGATATAAATAAGGGGTCTTGGGGCAGAGAACAAGGGTTACTCTCTTCATTCTAAGTTTTAGGTTGGGCATATGTGATTCTTAGGTTCAACCTAAAACCCTACTTCTCCATTCTTTTCAATCGAATTCATTGTAGATTGCATCTAGAAGATAGATCAGCATCAAAGGGGATTAGATCACATCAAATTGCATCGAATTCAAGGGTTTCAGCGCTGTCTAGACCTGATCTCATTGAATCTACATCAATCAAGGATTAGGTGAGTGATAGATATTTCTCTCACGGAAGCTACGGATTGTATGGGTAAAATTGGGTCATATTCATATGTTTCATGTTAAAATCATTTAGATCTAATCATATATGTTTAACTCAGAATTAGAAACCATAGGAAACCAAATTTGATCATATTAAGCGTATAATTGTTAGATTAATCATGTTTATTCATATGTTTAGATCCAAATCATGATAGATCTCATAATTGCTATATGTTTATGCTTTAATTGGAATTTGTTCATGTTTGTATGATCATGTATTACCGAATTTCTATTTGCTTTGATAGAATTGACCATGTTGCTTGAGTTGTATGTTAGATTGTTTGCCGTAGAATCATAGGATTGAAAAACAGAGAAAATCGGAGGTTCAGATGATTAGATTTAGACGAAACTTGGCGGAGGCACTCTAGAGGACGTGGGAATTGAGCATGCAAATTTTGGTACACAAATGCACTAAGTGCATGGGTTGGCACCGACCCACGTGTGTGACACCCAACGTTCGTTAATGTCACTCTTTAACAAAATGCATTAAGTTCTGTGAAGCGTTATAGGTAAACAGAATAGAATCTCACAAGATAGATATATAAAATAGCATTGGAAATTTAAAACTTTATTTTCCAACAGAAAACATCGTGGTCTCAAAATCCAGTTACAACATTAGACTGAAATACTGGAACAAAATACATCAAATAAAAACATCTGTCTTGCACTAAAAACCATCAGGGTACAAAACTGAAAAATCATAATCCCTATAAGTAGCCATAAATACGCAGACAAGTAGTCAAAGCGATACATCAAAGCAGATCCAGATCCAAACAGAAACAGAAGGGAGAATTCTAATCAAGCCTGAGCGTTCCCACCCTAAGAACCTTGGGGGGAGGGAAGAGAAAGAAAAGAAAACGGGTCAGACATAAAGTCTCGCAAGTCCAGTGACTTTTAGCATATAAAGAAGTAAAAGTATCATGGCCAGGCACATAAACTGGATGAGAGATAAAAGATTATATAACAAGTATAAACAGACTGGACAGAAAGAACAGAATAAATAGAGTAGATGATGCTTCTCAAATAATTTTCTCTGTATTAATACTAGTATAACAGATATATGATGGGATTAGGTATCCCCTAATTACTTAGTAGAAACAGAATGATCCCAACAGAAACATAATGGAAGTTCTAGGTGTACTTTAGTAACGGGTTTTACCCCAAACAGAAATAATCGGTACCCGAACATAAACAACGGGTGTTAACCCAAATAGAAATACAGGTACCTTACAGAAACAGATAGGACTAGATGTACCCTAATTACTACCCCCCAATCGATCGGCTCCCTAACTCGTAAATACCCAGTGTCGGCCCCATAGTAGGGTGTATCACTTCCTAAAGTGGTAACCTACAGAAGGACACAAACCTATTTACTGGTGCTACAGCGGCTTATTTTCCCCCTTTAGATCGGACTCATGCATACACATGACTACATTGGAACGCGCCCGTACACACCCCCTTTTCAGATGAACCTCTTATATTCAGTTCAATATGCTTTCCCTGGCGAAGTAGTGCCCCGGCTTCCATCCGTAGCCGTAGTTGTTTCACCTACGGCCAGTTTTCTTTCAAGCTTATAGGGTTTCCCGTACGATGGAGGCAGCTTTCGAGAGATTTGTCAATATGACTACACACGGAAGAGGATGAGGAATTCATGGATGTAGATCAAAGGAGGAAGGAATTATAAAACCTAAGACAAGAGGAAGCATCTTTGCTATAGTGTAATAGGGCATGTAATTAAGGGCAAAGGACAAGATTTTCAGAAGGGAAAGTACCTACTTTCGCCACCAAGCGTACCTAGGAGAAAGGTAGCAAAGTTCTGTCGGAAGAATCTAGTTTTGCTGTTCGTTTTAGCGCTTCGCATTTGTTCATATCCACTTCCATAGTTGAGTCTCTGCACCATAGTACTTGTATAATAGAAAGATCCCACTACAGTCTCAAATCCAATTGGTGGTCCGACCAGTTTATTTTTGGTTAGTAGGGATTTGAGAATAGCTATCGAGTTTGCTTATATCATCTCACGTAGATCGTCTAAATTCGGAGGAGATATTCCTTGGGTGCTTGTCTGATATTAGTTTAGGCCTTTGGAGCTTGTATTTGAGGAATGTCGAGTTCGACTAGGATGGTTTGCGTAAGAGATGAATAGTTGTGGCAGACACTCTAAAAAGCACGTAGTAACCTTTTGACCCTCATAGTAATGGCATGATGGATAAGCTAAGAGGAGATACCTCAAACCATCTTGGTATGTACACTTGGTACCGTGATTGACATCTGTTTACTTTGGAAATGGAGGTCATAAACTTCACAATCGTGAAGTTAAATTAGCTAAGATACAGTGGAGTAAAGCTCAAGAAGGCTATATACTAGCATCATACCCTTTCCCTTAAGGGTGCATCCTTGATTTCTTTCTTTTGTAGGAGCTTTACGCATAATCGTTTCTCTCTTTCCAAAGTATATCCTCTAGGTCGTATCTTCGATCCTTAGGTAGAGGCCAATGGATGTAAACATGTATTTGAAACATGTTATGGTTGATGGTTGCAAGTGGTTGCTAATGGTTGCTCGTGAATGCATATGAATACGTATTATGCACTAGATCAATTCGGACGCTTTCAAATTGCATTTACAGATATATATTTGTTTGTAAGTTGAACTTGATATGTAATCATATGGATGTTGCATATGGATGAATGGCTGTGCACGCATGTAGTATTTACATAACTAGGGATGCTTGCATACATGATTGGACGCATGGCACTGACATGATTCGCATTTAGGAGGTCAATTGAATCAGTAGACCGCCTGATTTTGCATTAGATAAAGACATATACACACACTATGCATATGAACATGAAAGCATTAGAAATCTTTAAGGACAATGAATGCCTGTGATTGAATGGTTGAATAGATGAGTGATTGGATGGTAGGACACATTCTTCCTAACTTGAAGATTTCGGGGACGAAATCCTTTTAAGTGGGGGAGAATGTAACACCCCGTAATTCTGTAACACTAAGATTCACAAATCAAGACAAAATTAAATTTTAAAATCAAAATCAAGGGAAATGGGTTGCGCCATTGCGTTCGTCTCGGAATTATGCATGAAATAGAGTCCGAGTTTGCGTTAATCGGACTCCGTATAAAGGAGTTATGGTCTTCAGAAGTTTCAGAATTCGATTTAAAATTCGAACAGGTCAGAAAACGAGTTCAAAATTCAAAATCGGACCCAGATTGGGCTGGGCGGGAATTTTCCAGCCCAAGACCAAGGTCGATGGGTAGTTGACCTGGGGCACCCAGGTCGACTGGGTAGTCGACCTGGGGGTCGACCTCCCTGCTTTTTCCAGATCTGCAGTCTGGTTCGTTCTTCTGTATCCGGACGCCATTCTGACCAGATTCGTCCGCCTAATCCTATATAAACAGCCCTAGTCTCCTTCTCTATTCACAATTCTTTTCTATCCTTATGCTACCTCTGAGAAATGTATAAATAAAATAATATATAAAATAAATCAAGACGAGGAAATGTTGCTCAAGACTTTCAAGAGGAGATTCAAGTCAAGCTGGGATTCAAGTGAAGATTCAAACGACTTCAACGACTGTTTTTCTACGAATCTAATCTAATCTTCGTAAGTCGGTTACTTTTTAGATTTGAACGTTTTTCTCTGTTCATGACATGAAATTAAAGGAATAAAAGAATATGCCAAATCTCTCTCTCTATTCGAATCAGTGCTAATATCTTTGGACCTAATTAAGAACTGTTATGATTCGATGACCAATAAGACTGTGACTATGAAACTATGGACCTTAAAACCATATGCCTCTATGACTATGAACATTGCCTATGACTATGAACATTGCCTATGACTGTCACTGTGACTATGAGAATTATTTCCTTGACTATGAACACAAGCCTATGCCTTTGATTAGGAAACATAAACTATTGCCTATGACATAACAAGGACAATTGTGATTAAATACCTATGATTCATGACTAGGAAAGTGTTGCTTAAGTTTTGCGACTGTGAAATTGGGTCTAAACCCGATTATCTATTCTGTCTATTCTTGGTTTTCTTTAGTTTTAGACCTTGGAAATTTACCTATTAAGTTAGGTCTACCCATGTTCTGGAACCTACGTCGTTATTCAACCCTTTTTATGTCATAAGATTTTCAGACCTATAGGCCTTCGATGTTTTAGATCAATTTCAGTGAAATTCGTTAGGTCTGTAATTAGTAAATTATCATTTTATGCCAGTTATTATGTCTATCTTTTTCATAGCATATTTGGTTCATTCCCTATTTTCTACGAATCTAGATTTATCTATAATCTAGGTTGAATCACGATTATACGAACGATGGGAATACAATTTGGGAAAAATATGAAATTTACTAAAAACGTAGTTATAAACTTGGAAATTGGCATAAATTGGGAACATGTATTATGGCATGTTCATAGAAATGAAAATTGTATAAATTTGACACGAATTATAGGATGTGTAATTCGAATCTAGTATTGACTTGTAAATCTAGCATTTACATGAATTGTGAACTAGAATAATAAGTCTAGTTTGACATGAACTGTAATTAGAATGTTAAATCAGAATTGGATTAGCTCATTTGGCATAACGAGTATATTGGCATAAATTTGAAATTGGCCATAATTGGGGGTAATTGTCAGGTTTAGCAAAATCATGGTTAGTGACACTTAATTTGGTATAGTTTATATACCAAAAAGCATAAATATGATATAGAGGGGAAAATGGGCCATAAGAATAAATGTTGACAATTTACATTAAAAGAGTAATTAGGAGATAAGTAAATTAGGAATAATTTACTTATAGAATTTGTCCTAAATGTAAATTTAGACAAATTAAAGGTTTATTAACGACATCTCTTTTAATAACACACCAGAAAGTTCTAGGGTGACAGAGAGGATAGTGTCTAGGTTTGGGTTTGGAAAATACAAGTGTCCTGCTCTCCCTAGCTATCCCTAACTGATCCAACGGACAGGATGGTTACTTTCAAAACCTGATTTGAAAATTAATCAAAATCTTTGAACTTAGAAAACACGAATAGGCCTAACCTGAGGTTAGACTGAGTTGCGATGTAAACCTGCCTGGAACCAACCGGCACATCCAGTGATCGCAACAATATCTGTCTAATGTGAGTGGTCGCGGCTTTAATCTATTTAATTAAAGCTAGAACAAGAATGGTAGGGTTAAGTTAACTAAGACACTTAACCAATTCAACATGGTAACCAAATCGATGGGTGGGGTTAGGTTCATACAGACATTTAACACAGTTAAGCTAGAATGGGAGGGTTAAGTCCATAGGAACACTTAACCAACTTAACACAGTTAAGCTAGAATGGGAGGGCTAAGTCCATAGGAACACTTAACCAACTTAACATGGTAACAAGACAAGATTTGTAGGGGTTAAGTAACTAAGAAAACGCTTAGCCAAATTAACATGTTAACTAGACTAGAAGGTGGGGTTAAGTAAAGTTAATACACTTAACCAAATTAACATGTTAACTAAACTAGAGGTTGGGGTTAAGTAAAATTTAATACACTTAGCCAATTTGATATGTTAGCTGGGCTAGACCGTAGGGTTAAGTAAACTTGAACACTTAACCATCAGATTGTGATAAAGGAATAGGGTAAGTCTAAAACATGAAGGGATAATACTTAACCATTAATAACATGTTAGTTAAAACAAACGGGCAATGTTAAGTTAAAAAGGAACACATAACCAATACAGGATGAATGGGTAGGGTTAAGTAATAAGAAATACTTAACCAATATAACTTGGTTTGTGGTAGGGTTAAGTCAACATGGATTACTGATAACACTTAACCAGTTTAACTTGATAAATGAAGAGGGTTAAATTAGCTTGAATTGACTAATGACACTTAACCAATCCAAATTGACGGGAAAGAGAACTAAGTAGTAAACCTTTGTTAAAAGGAGCTAAGTAGTAAACCTTAGTTAAGAAAACAACGATTCTGGAAACAAAGTGCTAAACCTTAGTTAGCAAAACTAAGTAGTAATTCTTAGTATAACACGGGAAGGAGCGAATGTCCGTCTGAGTAGAAAGAAGGCTCCAACGAATTGGGTTAGGAAGCCCGAGGCTTCGAGGGGACGTGAGGGTACTCTTGGTATCCCTTTGTGAGGCTGCAGATGATCCTCCTGGGCTCACTGAGGTTAAGGTCTGCGTTAGAAGAACCAAGGGTATGCCTTGGTTGCAAAATATGGCAACCTAAAGACTCGGATGGACCAGCGTGATTCGGTGAGAAACCGGTAGCCCTGTGATAGCAACTCGTCGTCTACCATCCATCTTGAGTCAGTCGAGATACGTGAAGCGGAAAGGCGGAGAACTCCAAAAGACCATATACTTGCTATCTAGTTATGGTTGCGGATGGCCATAGGACAGTGGGGCATAGGGGGGCCTGCTTATAGTTCTCATTTTTCAAGGTGTGCCTTTCATTAGTTGAGGGAGGGGTCGAGTGGGACCATAGCCACTGGAATAAAAGCAGACCTTAGCATCTGCATCGGCAGATATCTGAAAGCTCCCGACCGAGTTCTGTGTTTCTTGATTTGCCCTACCACAGGACTCGGGCCGCACATTACAGGACATGTGCATCTAGACAAGCGATAAACAATTCGCGATACATGCGTGGGGAAGTATAAGAACATATACCACTCTAGGTAGTGTGTACTAGACTTGGGGGCATCGTTCGACAGGTAGCATAATACCTAGTTGGACTAGGTGGCATAAACCCTGAATCCGAGAAGCGTTCAGCAGATAGCGTAAACTCTAGTTGAATCTAGAAAGCACTTGATAGAAAACCCTAGATTAGATCTAGGTAATAAATAATAAATGTATGCCTGAAGGCAATGGAAACTACAGGGATTGGGATCACGTTATCGTTACTAGTTGGGACACTAGTTAGATGGTGCAGAGATATAGAAACCAGTATAACAAGGAAATAGCGAAGCGGCGAAAGTATTAGAACATACCCAGTTTATCTTATCTTAGCATATCTTGTGTTAATCTTGTCTAATCTTGCTGATCCTATCATTATGGTGTTATCTTGTATTCAGTTAATTCATGTCATTTTGTTTTTCCATGTTCACATGCTAGAAGTTACTGAACTTACTCAGGCTTTATGTCTGACTCTGTTTTTCTTTCGTCTTCTTTTCTTCCATCCCCCCCCCCCCAGGTAGTAAAGAAGGAAATAGTATAGCTTAGGCTAAGTTGGATTGTCAGTCTTTCCCAGCTTGAAGATTTGTCGAAGTTTTGCTTGGATTCTCTTTTCAGATGCTATGGCTGGCTCTTGCTACATTGGGGAATATAAATGTTGTTTTATGCTTCTTTATTTTGTAAGACAGATGATACTCTGATATTATAAAGAAATCGTTGTACAAACTATTTTATCAATAAAGCAAAAGTTTTATTTTCCGTTGTTGTAATTTCTATCTGTCTTGTAATTTATCTGCATCTTTTACCCTAAATGCTCCACAGAACTTAGTGCATTCCCTTTGTGAGTGACACTAACGGATGTGGGGTGTTACAGGTCTTGTCCACATGCGTACAACATTATGGCTCCACCCGTTAGACACCCGTTAGATACATACCAACCGATATTGAAGCTGCCATGCATGCTCTATCATTCTCGCAACCCGATGGAAATTTTTATATGGATACCGGTGCCACATCTCACATGACAGCGGATCAAGGTATACTTCTTCTTATTTCAATTCTAGCAATAATCATCATAACATTGTTGTTGGCAATGGTGATCTAATTCCAATTGTTGATCATGGTAGCACTAATATACTCTTACCATACACTCCATTTATCCTAAACAATGTTTTACATGCTCCCAAACTTATTAAAAATCTGATATCTGTTCGCAAGTTCACCACTAATAATATGGTTTCTTTTGAATTTGATCTGTTTGGATTTTCTATTAATGATTTACAGACAGGGACCAAACTAATGAGATGTGACAACACTGGGGATCTTTATCCTCTCTTCTCCAAAATCAAGTCACTCCCTTTATCAATCAGTCAGTCTTTACTGCTCTCTCTCTAGATCTTTGGCATTACCGGTTAGGACATCCTAGCGTTGTTGTTCTTAAATCATTAAATCATAAAAACTTCATTAATTGTAATAAGGCTTGTAAAACTTATTGTTCTTCTTGTCTTCTTGGCAAACATTCTAAATTACCATTTTATGATTCTCTGTTGCACACTTTGCTACCTTTTGATATTATTCACGGTGATTTTTGGACATCGCCTGTTGTTAGTTCTTGTGGCCGCTGTTATTATGTTCTTTTTCTTGATGATTCTAGCACATTTTTATGGACATTCCCCACTGCCAAAAAGTCACAATTTAAACACTTACTCAAATCTTTTCATGTTCTAATCAAAACTCAATTTGAAAGTAATATCAAAAAATTCCAATGTGACAATGGTACAAAATACATTAATGGCACCTTTAAACAATTCTTTGATCATAATGGGATGTTATTCCGCTTTCTTGTCCCCATACCTCTCCTCAAAATGGAAAAGCTGAACGACACATTAAATCAATAAACAACATCATTCGCACTTTGCTCGCTACTGCCTCAATGCGACCTTCTTTTTGGCATCATGCTTTAGAAATGGCCACATATCTTCTTAACATACTTCCAACTAAAGTCGTCGAATTTCAATCTTCCACCCAAATTCTATACCAATGCGATCCTAAATACTCGGTATTGCGCGTATTTGGATGCCTATGTTTTCCTTTGTTTCTGGCCACTTATATCCACAAATTGCAAGCTCGATCCACTCCATGTGTTTATCTTGGTCTCACTTCCAAACATAGAGGCTCAAAGTGTTATGATATGGCAAGTGGCAAAATCATTATTTGTCGTCATGTGAAATTCATTGAGATCGAATTCCCTTTCGCACAAACTCCCAAAACCACAAATAAAATGTATGATTTTTTAACTACCAATAGTTCTAATTCTTTATTGAATTATTTGCATTCCACTGTAAAGCCTCCTAACAAAACAGAGTCCACACCTTATTCTAGCCCACTACATCAGCCTCCTCTTACTGGGCCACGACCTCAACTGGACCCACTTGCATCCTCTTCTGTTGCGCCGCTAGCTCCTACGAGCTCAGTTCCCTCACAATTCTCTCCATGTACAGTCAACACTCAGGTTGGCGACAAAATAAGCTAAGCCCACTCCAGTTCTTTTCAGTCCACAAACACAAACAACTCACCCTGCTCAATCCGCTGCCCAATCTCAAAATTCCAGGTCAACGGCATCTCTTTCCCCAAACACCTCCATTACGACTGCTCAAACGAACCAAGCCCAAAGCACACAAAGTTCTCCTCGACCTAACAACCCCATATTACCTCATATGACAACTCGAGCGATGGATGACATTTTTAAACCAAATCCTAAATACACTACCAGTTTACACACATCCACCACAAACATATCTCCTATACCTAAGGACTCTGTTAGTGCTCTTCATGACCATAACTGGAATAGTGCAATGTTGGATGAATTCAATGATTTAATTGATAATAAGACATGGGGGTTAGTGCCTAGGCCACCTAATGTGAATGTAATCCGGTCTATGTGGATTTTTCGTCACAAGTACAAATCTGATGGTTCTTTTGAGTGGCATAAAGCCCGTCTTGTAGGTGATGGTGAAACTCAGCAACAAGGTATTGATTGTGAAGAAACGTTTAGCCCAGTGGTTAAACCAACAACCATACAAGCAGTTCTTAGTATCGCTCTTTCAAAATCTTAGCACATTCATCAATTGGATGTCAAGAATGCCTTCTTACATGGTCATCTTAATGAGACTGTCTACATGCATCAGCCAATGGGGTTTCGAGACAAGAGACATTCAAATCATGTGTTTGCTAAAAAAAATCTCTATATTGTTTAAAACAAGCTCCTCGGGCTTGGTATCAGCGATTTGCAGACTTTGTTGCACCCATTGGATTTACTCATAGTAAATCTGATCACTCTTTGTTCATTTATAGACAAGGTTCAGATATGACATATGTACTGTTGTATGTTGACGACATAATTCTTACTGCTTCTTCAAATCATTTGTGCAATTATTTCATTACTCTCTTGAGTCAAGAATTTGCTATGAAGGATCTTGGTCAGTTAAGTTTTTTTTTTTGGGTATTGCTGTTACTCGTCTTACAAATGGCTTATTTCTATCTCAGAAAAAGTATGCTGCAGATATCATTGACAGAGCTGAAATGTCTAACTGCAGTCCTTGCCCTACTCCTGTTGACACTAAAGCTAAACTTAGTTGTTTGATTCAAAAAATGACTCAAACACCAATAGTGCAAATGTGCACTTCACCAATTATGGTTAGAAATTAAAGGAGCCGCAATCACAAAATAAACGGATAAAAACAAGTAAGAACACAAAGGAATTTTTATAGTGGTTTGATTCGAAATGAATCTACATCCACTTTTCAATCAATTTTCATTATGGCGTTTTGCCTTACAACATTCATGAAGTCTCTCATACATTCTTTTTTGCTCATTCTCTCTTTACGTAGTGATTTTTCTCTCTTCTCTCTTTTTTCACAATGATCTCTCGTATTTGCACTTTAATTTGCTTGAAATCACGGATGAAAGGACAAGATCTTTTGGCTTGTGATGGTGGATGCATAGATCCTTGTTCACTTTACCAATTGGACGATTTTTGCAGACTTCATCGTGATTTAGCACTTGATCTAAGCTTTGGAGAGGATTAGTGGAGATTATGTATCACTTGAGTTGAATTCGAGAGACTGTTAATGGAGATCGGAAGAGATTTGATCACTTTGTTGTAGCATGAAGTTAGATGAAGTTGGAGAAGTCATTAATGGAGTTTTGAAGTGTTTAAAAGTGGTGGAGAAATGATTTAGGCAGCCCTTCCGGGTAGTGAAATCGGTCCCTTGAATTGTGGAGCAAGGAGCTATTTATAGAACAAGTTTGAAGGTAGTGGCAGTTTTGTAATTATGGGGTACAAAGTATGGATCGGGCATGTATTTGGACCGGGCTGAAACTAATTACAGAAATGCCACTGGTCCAGATCTGTTTGATTCAGTTCTGTCCGATCCAGATCTGTTCGATCCAGATCTGTCCGATCCAGTTCTGTCCGATCCAGTTCTGTCTGATCTAGTTCTGTCGGATCCAGTTCTGTCAAATCCAGTTCTGTTGGATCCAGATCAGCCCGATCCAGATCTGTCTTATCCAGTTCTTTCGGATCTAGTTCTGTCCGATCCAGTTCTGTCGGATCCAGTTCAATCCGAACGAGTTCTATCCGATCCAAATCTGTCTGATTCAGATCTGTCTGATTCAGTTCTGTCTGATCCAGATCTGTCCGATCCAGTTCTGTCCGATCCAGTTTTGGTCGATCCAGATCTGTCCGATCCAGTTCTGTCCGATCCAGTTTTGGCCGATCCAGATCTGTCCGATCCAGGTCTGTCCGATCCAGTTTTGTCCGATCCAGTTCTAGATGGACCCACCCGCATTTTGAACTGTGTTTTAACAGTGTTAACATTTGCCCCTCAAAGCTTGTCTTTTTTGCTTGCGAGAAATGCGGGCTTCGAAATAAACATTGTTGTTGATATATTCTGCATCAAGATTCAGTTATAGCTTTTTGCCTTGCTATGGTGAACCATGCTTTGAATTCATATGCCTTGTGTCTCCTGTGTAGTAATCAAAACAAGCACTTACACGATTTTGGACTTATACTTCACTATCGACTGTCCATATCGATAGTGGATTAGTTCACCATTGAAAAATGAGATATAGCGAATTTTATTTTGAATCGAATAATGTGTTAGCACATGATTACTTTACTTGACGGTTTAAAACTCGTCGAATGCTATCTGCACAAACACATTATTCTAATTTGAATCTGCGTTAACGCTTGAAATCAACTAATCGACTAAGGTCGACTGTGGATTCCAAACGCTATCATTTTAATGACTAATATGATGGTGTACGATATTTTTCATTTGGGAAATTCATATCGGTAATTTATTCTCTGCTTCTCTTTAGAGAAGTCTTTGATTATTGATGCCCCGACTTTGGAGGCCATTGTTAATCTGCATTATGGTAAGAAATCTGGGATCTCATGCCTCTGCTTGGGCTAAAATCTGACACTTGTCGTGTCTGAGGTTTTTGGACACAACACAAGTTTATTGGTTAAATTCGAACATCATCCAAAATCCGGCTTGGTTAATTCAAATATTGGAGACTTTCGTCACTCAATCATGTTGATTAATCCAAGCGTCGGTAGATTCAGAAGGAGTGCCCCCAGAAAGGACTTCGGTTAAAACCTAATGTTTTATCGTGATTGAATCAGGTACTTCCTGATTCTGATGATCAATTAGATACCCCTAGAGAGGACTTTGGTTAGAACCCCAATTTTGTCGTTATCACATCAGGTGCTTCCTGATTCTGACGATTAATTGGGTGCCCCCGGGGAGGTCTTTGGCTGAAACCCCAATGTTTGTCGTTATCGCATTAGGTACTTCCTGATTCTGACGATCAATTGGGTGCCCCCGAAGAGGTCTTAGACTGAAACCCCAATGTTTGTCGTTATCGCATCAGGCACTTCCTGATTCTGACGATCAATTGGGTGCCCCCGGAGAGGTCTTTGGCTGAAACCCCAATGTTTGTCGTTATCGCATCAGGTACTTCCTGATTCTGACGATCAATTTGATGCCCTCGAAGAGGTCTTTGGCTGAAACCCCAATGTTTATCGTTATTGCATCAAGTGTTTCCTGATTCTAACGATCAATTAGGTGCCCCCGAAGAGGTCTTTGGCTGAAACCCCAATGTTTGTCGTTATCACATCAGGTACTTCCTGATTCTGACGATCAATTAGGTGCCCCCGGAGAGATCTTTGGTTGAAACCCCAATGTTTGTCGTTATCGCATCAGGTGCTTCCTGATTTTGACGATCAATTGGGTGCCCCCGAAGAGGTCTTTGGCAGAAACCCCAATGATTGTCCTTATCGCATCAGGTGCTTCCTAATTCTGACGATCAATTGGGTGCCCCCGGAGAGGTCTTTGGCTGAAACCCTAATGTTTGTCGTTATCGCATCAGGTGCTTCCTGATTCTGACGATCAATTGGGTGCTCCCGGAGAGGTCTTTGTCTGAAACCCCAATGTTTGTCGTTATCGCATCAGGTGCTTCCTGATTCTGACAATCAATTGGGTGCCCCCGGAGAGGTCTTTGGCTGAAACCCCAGTGTTTGTCGTTATCACATCAGGTGCTTCCTGATTCTGACGATCAATTGGGTGCCCCCGAAGAGGTCTTTGGCTGAAACCCCAATGTTTATCGTTATCGCATCAGGTGCTTCCTGATTCTGACGATCAATTGGGTGTCCCCGGAGAGGTCTTTGGCTGAAACCCCAATGTTTGTCATTATCGCATCAGGTACTTCCTAATTCTGACGATCAGTTGGGTGCTTGACACTCTTCACATTTGAGATTTCAGATGCTACGCGAATGGTTTTCATTCTTTACATTTGGGGATTCCAGATGCTGCGCAAACGAATTGGAGCGGTCATTGTATTGTTCAAGGGGCAGCTACAAGCTCATTGGTTGGACGATCGACTTGGCAGGCTATTTCAGTTTTAGGAACTTGAAGCTTTAAACCTCCCACTTGAGGAGGTGCCCCTTGACAAAGGTTATAGCTCCCTCGTTTATTTGTCGGGGCGCATGCTTGTTGTTTGAATCTTTGCGACTCCTCCCATTCACTTTTCAAGGCGGTGCTTTTCTATTTTCATATTTCCGCATGTTGATATTTATAGCATTTGGCACTTGAACTAGTGTTGTTGGGGTCGCTATGTTTCGTCAGATTTCGTAAGAACAAACGTTCGACAGATGGCCTGCAATATGAAATCAACTTTTAAACAAGTTTCGATTTGACACATAATTTGGCAAGCTAGAACTTCATTCGAAAAGACATGCTCTTAATCGTTGAGCTAACGTTTAGTGCATCACTTGCATATTATTACAGACTGTTTACAAGAAGCTTTGAATATAACTAAAAGTAAAACATGAAGTAAAGCGGTGGCGATGTTGAACGCTTATTCTAAGCCATTGAAATTGAAGCACAATCAACGGTCATCAGTTGATGATCAGCCTTGGCATGGTTTGAACAAAAGCTTCGTTGCTTGTTGTCCCCGGCCCTGGGGAGTCGGAGCAGCATTTGAGGACTGTGGATATTTCACGTATTGTTGCAGACGATTCTTCCTAATCATCTCTTCAATCAATGATTTCAGATGCCTACACTCGTTGGTGTTGTGGCCTGACTGATTATGGAATCGGCAGAACTTTCCAGAGTTCGCTTGCTTGCCGCTTACTCTCTGAGGCTCTGGAATTGGATAATCCTCGGTATCTTTTGTTGTTGCGAAGATGTTTTCTGGAGTACCATTTAAAGGTGTTAGCTCTGATGGGCTAGAGAAGCGAAGCTTCCTGCTGTCTCGATTATCTTTCCCGTCGCTTCCCCTTTTGTGACCTTCAGCATTTTTCTGATTGTACTGAGTAGCAGCATTTTTGGGAGCTTCAAGAGGTTGGTTTGAATTAATAATCTGAAGGGGTGCAGGCTTATTCTCCAATCTCATGTACTCCTCGGCCTTTTTATAGAACTTGTCAAGCGTGCTTGGCTCTTTCATTTTAATCCACTTGCCAAATTTGCTATCCTCATGTATGGCACCGATTAGAGACATTAAGATCATGCGAAGCTCAGAATTTCCTGCTTCGGATACAGCAGCGTCGAATCTTTTGAGGAAAGCTTTGACAGATTGTCCCGGTTTTTGTTCCATTGATATAAGAGAAATGACGTCCTTCGCCTTCGTAGCTTGCAGTCTGAACTGCTCTTCGAACTTCAGAACCAAATCATCAAATTGGTTGATGGATTTAGGCGGGAGCCTTGTGAACCATAACGACGTGACACCTTCTAAATAGAGAGGGAAACACAGACATTTGATCTCGTCTGTTGCTCTAGCTCCATTCATATACCATTCGTATTTGTATAGGAAGTGATTCGGATCAGAAATCCCGTTGTACGGAGGCAGAGTAGGATGAGTGAACTTCTTGGGAAATTCAGCCTTGCGGATTCTCTTTGTGAACGGATTTTTGCCAAGAGAGAAATCCCATTCCCTTTCACTATCCTTGTAAGGCATGTTGTCTTTCATGATTTTCTTTACCACATCCGTGATATATTCCTTCGAGTTGTGTTGTTCTGGAGAGCGGACCTCGATCTCTTTTCCGGGTGCTCGTTGTGGCGAACGATCGTGTTTAGATGATCTAGGTCTTTTACTTCCACTACGGGAAGGTGCCTCCTTAACAGGACTTGCAACTCGTCAGTTATTTCGATCAGAGTGGTTTTTAGCTTTCATTTTTGAGTCTTCGACATTGGCATCGTCTTCGCCAACAAATCCTTCCACGTTGTCATTATGAGGATCGAAGGTTGATGAATTTGTATTCTCTTCAAGGTTTACATGGATTTTCGGAGGAGGAGCGGGATTTGCTTGAGTGATTAAGAGAGCGCTCACTTTATCCATCAAAGCTTGATTAACATCCACGAGAGTTTTATTAGCATCGATTAAAACTTTGTTGGAGGCTTCCATGCGTTGACTCAAGTAAGCAACGACGGCGTCTAATTCAGCTTTAGTCACTCCTGCCCCGGATATTGAATTTTCTCCAATTTCGAAGCGGTTAAGGAGAGGAGTAGCTTCGTTGTTAGCAACGTTGTCATTTTACTCAATGACTTTGCTTGTGGTCTTCTTTGATTTGGCCATTACTTCGGATAAGGCCTTAAATTTTGTGGATAGTTCTTCGATTGGCCTAGATATTCAATGTGAAGGAAGGAGAAGCGAACGCGGCCCCACGGTGGGCGCCAAATGTTTGATTCAAAAATGACTCAAACACCAATGGTGCAAATGTGCACTTCACCCATCATTGTTGGAAATTAAAGGAGCTACAATCACAAAATAAACGAATAAAAACAAGTAAGAACACAAAGGAATTTTTATAGTGGTTCGATTCGAAATGAATCTACATCCACTTTTCAATCAATTTTCATTATGGCGTTTTGCCTTACAATATTCATGAAATCTCTCATACATTCATTTTTGCTCATTCTCTCTTTATGTAGTGATTTTCCTCTCTTCTCTCTCTTTTCTTAATGATCTCTCGTATTTGCCCTTTAATTTGCTTGAAATCAAGGATGAACGGACGAGATTTTTTGGCTTGTGATTGTGGATGCATAGATCCTTGCTCACTTTACCAATTGGACGATTTTTGCAAACTTCATCGTGATTTAGCACTTGATCTAAGCTTTGGGGATGATTAGTGGAGATTTTGGATCACTTGAGTTGAATTCGAGAGATTGTTAATAGAGATCGGAAGAGATTTGATCACTTTGTTATAGCATGAAGTTAGATGAAGTTGGAGAAGCCATTAATGGAGTTTTGAAGTGTTTAAAAGTGGTGGAGAAATGATTTAGGCAGCCCATCGGGGCAGTGAAATATGTCCCTTGAATTGTGGAGCAAGGGGTTATTTATAGTAGAAGTTTGAAGGTAGTGGCAGTTTCGTAATTATGGAGTACATAGTATGGACTGAGCATGTATTTGGATCGTGAAACTAATTACAGAAATGTCACTATTCCACATCTGTCCGATCCAGATCTGTCCAATCCAGTTCTATCCGATCCAGATCTGTCCGATCCAGTTCTGTCCGATCCAGATCTTCCGATCCAGATCTGTCCGATCCAGATCTGTCTGATCCAGTTCTTTCCGATCCAAATCTGTCCGATCCAGTACTGTCCGATCCATTTTTGGCCGATCAAGATCTATCCGATCTAGATCTGTCTGATCTAGTTCTGTCCGATCCAGTTCTGTCTGATCCAGTTTTGGCCGATCCAGATCTGTCCAATCCAGTTCTATCTGATCCAGTTTTGTCTGATCCAGTTTTGGCCGATCCAGATCTGTCCAATCCAGATCTGTCTGATCCAGTTCTGTCCGATCCAGTTCTAGATGGACCGACCCGACATTTTGAACTGTGTTTTAACAGTGTTAAAATTAGTGCTACTAAGGATGCCCCGTATGAGGATCCTACTAAGTATCGTCATCTTGCGGGTGCTCTTCAGTATCTTACCTTCACAAGGCCTGATATTTCTTATGTTGTACAACAGGTGTGCCTTCATATGCATGATCCGAGAGTTAAGCACATGACTTCTCTCAAGCGCATCTTGCGCTTAATTCAGGGTACACTATCTTATGGTTTGCATCTGCACAAGTCTTCTATTGACAAACTTATCGCCTATACAGATGCTGATCAGGGTGGATGCCCGGATATTAGACGCTCCACCTCAGGTTATTGTGTATTTCTTGGAGATAATCTTATTTCTTGGTCCTCTAAACGTCAGCCTACATTGTCTCGTTCTAGTACAGAAGCTGAGTATAGAGGAGTTGCTAATGTTGTCTTCGACTCATGTTGGATCAGAAATTTGTTATTAGAGTTGCATGTTCTCATTCAAAAATTCACTTTGGTTTATTGTGACAATGTAAGTACGATCTACTTATCTGGTAATCCAGTTCAGCATCAACGCACAAAACACATTGAAATGGATATTCACTTTTTCTGTGAAAAAGTAGCTAAAGGCGAAGTTCGAGTCCTCTATGTCCCATCCCATTATCAAATTGCTGATATTTTTACAAAAGGTCTTCCTCGTGTGCTATTTGACGAATTTCGAGACAGCCTCAACGTCCAACAACGGCCTGTTTCAACTGCGGGGGAGTGTTAGAATAATTAATATATGGTATTTATGTTAATAATACATTACATAAATACCATATATTAATGGTAGACGATTTGTATTACAATAATTAATGTATGGTATTTATGTTATTAATATATTACATAAATACCATATATTAATGGTAGAAGATTTGAAGATCTGTCATTGGTTATATAAGTTATTATATATTACACATGGTAATATATAATAACACTAATGACAGAAGAATAAATGCGTGTTATTTATGTAATATATATTTATGTAAACAATGGAGCCCTAAATGCCTACAAAATGGGGCTGACAAATAATGAAAGGCAAGGAAGAAATTTGAAATCTTACAATATTTCTTTCTCTTTAATTGATTATGATGTTGTCTTCATATCGTGTTATGTATGTAATTCCATCTACAAATTATAGTTTTCTTAGACAAAGCTTCTCTTAATGTTGACCTGCAAAGTTTGAGTGAAGTTGTATGTTCAAATTTTGTTGGGATCAGATCGAAAAAATAAATGCAACTTTGTTTGGACCTTTTTACCCTATGCATAACAATGTAAATTGTAGCATACAGTCCCTTAATTTATTTGTTAGCATGGTTCAGTTTACTTCATCAGATTAAAACTCAAACTGTATTCGTTCTCTTCTTTTTCATTATATAGTTTCGTCGTATTTACAATAATTTGGTTAAACCCGCTGACATGGACAATCTGGTGCTTTTGGTTGTATGCAGCTTAGTATTTGCATAATTGAACTCTTCAGGCTTTCCAATCAGCTGCGAACTTCTCGCAGTCATGTAAGATGCAAGTTGGCTAATATGTAGCACAACATATACTTTGTTTTCAATATGTCCATGAAAATTAATTTACCATTGCGTTAATTACATTTTCTATTTTTGTCTAGAACTATCGACAGATAATCAAAATGTTTTTAAATGGTTTGTCGATTGTGTTCTTATTTGAATAGTCATTTTCGTATAATTTCTCGTCAAAACTCATACAAGATTTGCAATACCGTGCTTTAATATATAGTGGATACACTATAGGTTTTTTTTGGAAAACAATTGCTGCCACTATAATGGATGTTGCTACAACTACTGCTTATAAAGTGAATTATTATTTTCCCCAATTTACCATATACGTTAGATGAGATGATTATTCAGTTGTTCGTTACTCAATATTAATATTAGAAAAAAGCTCATGGCTAGGCCCCTAGGCTTATTTAGTTAAATTAATTTAACTTATGCAAAAGCAAAAATAATCAGAGGTATGATACAATCAAAACCGTTTATTTATAAATCATCATCAAAATAAACTTAGCTAAAAAGATAACTTTAGAGGTACACTTCATAATCTTCGTTATTGGAGTGGAAGCTCTTTGTATACCTTAATTTTCTAGGTTATTTTGAGAGCTAATATTGTTCCATCGCTATAAAAGGATGGGTAAATTTCATGGTTCATGGGACTGGAGGAAAGTTTGTTACTGGAAAAGCTAAAAGAAAAAGGGAAAAAAGGAATCAGCCTCTTCTTTCGTGAGTTTGTATATGCAAGTATACAACCATTTTGTCTTCAGTTTCAATATTTGTTCTCATAACATCATGAACCCTTTAAACGATAGTGAGAAAATATATCTTTTAAGAACATATTTCAACGACATATTTGACTTGGGTTTCATTTTTAGAACTTGAATAGAATTAATCAAAAGAACATGTACTTACATGCTTGGCTCATTTAGATTTATTCAAAATTTGAACGAAAAAATTGATCACAGTTTGATCATTCAAATCCAACCAATAGCAGACATGGTTGTTTTCCCATCATAATATAATTGACCTTTTCTTCGTGATATACTTGAAATAAGGCAAAATAACACTAACTCCTTTTTTTACAAATTTGTTTCCTGAGGCTAAGATCTTTATTCCTAATAAGGGACTTTACATGATAGCAATAAATTTCAAATCGGTCAAAGTATACCCCATCCATAATTTGGAAAACATGGCTCATTTTTATTTATTTTTTGCTTACTATTGTCTGAAGTATTTTAACATGCATGTCCTTTTAAGTTTAAATGTCTGGCCTAGGTTTATGTATCAATTGCCTAAATCAAATCAAACAATAGAGTTGGTTGTTTCCTAATCCTAAGATCCTATTTTTCGTATACAGGTTTCAAATACTTGAGAACATAATTTGAAATTGGCTTCCTGAGTCTAAGGTATTATTTCTTATATAGGGGTGATAAATATTCTGTGAATTGAACCGTGATACCAGTGCATTTTCTATAGCTCAATGTGCGACTGTTCATTTACACCTGCAGTAATCAAAACGCAGCGTCCATCTGATATTTTAACATAAAATATACATTTATATTTCTTGCATATTCCTTTTTTTGCTATGAAACAAAATTGCAAGCTGTAACTTGTATTATGTATAAAAATATATATAATTTTGACATTTTATTACCGGCAACCCAATGATCAACCGATTCCATAATTACTATGCATAACCTATGTAACTGTTAAATTTCCCCATCATATTATTTATCTATTGCCGACATTTCACATGTTTCACCATTACTTTTCCTTTTTATTACACAGTAGTTTATTATATTTATCAAACGTAGTATAAATACCACTTACAGCTAAAGATAAACCGATGAAATGACAACAAACCGAATGGTTGCTTCTGGCCCTTGGTCTTTGTTCTTAAATTCTGCTTGGTTGTCAAGATATATAATACATACCATCCTCTCCTTTCAAGCACATCTACCCAAATCTTTTATCCTTGAGGTTGATTAGGAGGTGGACATTCAATTACCGCTTCACCTATTGTAACAACCCGTATTTTTATAACGTGTTATAACCATAAATCAAGACAGGATTAATTCTTAATATAAGAATCAAGGGCAACGGGTTACGCCATTACGTTCGTCTCGAAATTCTGCTTGGAAACGAGTCCGAGTTTTCGAAAATCGGAGTCCGTATGACCAAGTTATGACCTTCGAAGTTTTCAGAAATTTTCAAGTTCAGAACAGCTCAGAATTCGAATTCAATTTTCGAATTCAAACCCCAGAACGGACTGGGCGGGAAATTTCCCGCCCAGGACCAGGTCGACCTGGGGGTCGACTATAATGTCGACCTGCCCAGGACCAGGTCGACCATGGGAATTGAACCTAAGTATGATAATTATCTGGAATCTATCATTGTATATCTTGAATCTATCATTGTTCATTTTGGATCTACTATTTGTTCACCTTGGATCTATCCATCTTGAATCTTGACTTGTAGTAATATTTATATGAAATTGATTTGGGACCTATACATGTTATAGATCTAAAACCCTTAATGTCCGTAATATTCATGCCTGTGATGTTGAAACGATTGTTATTCACAAGTTTGGGGTTATTATCTTATGTCAACTGTTACCATGACTATCACCCTATTTTGCTAGATTTGATATTTGAGACCACTATTCCATATGCCAGTATTGTTGTAATCATTTATCTCAAGTTATACCATGCTTGACTTGTAATCACTTTTTCCACCTTATGTCAGTTCTTTCTGTGTTATTCCCTAATTAGATTCGTTTGTATCAATCCGAGTTTACGTGCGATGGGAATGCGATTGGGTAGATTAGGCAAAACCTGAATTTACTATGAACTTGAAACATGAACATTGTTATAACTTGAACCTGGATATGGACATGAACTTGACATGAAAACTTGAACATGGACATGACGCTAGAATGAATTTGAAAATGGCCAACTCGAGGTTGGGTTGAGTTTGCAGTGTAAATCTGCCCGTAACCGCCCGGCAAATCCAGTGATTGCAAACAATAAGATCCAATGTGGGTAGTTGGTCATATCGCACTTAAAACCCGAGGTTAGACTATGTTGTGGTGTAAATATGCCCGGAACCGCCCGGCAAGTCCAGTGACCACAACAACTAGTCTAATGTGAGAGGTTGGGGTGCATTCATGAATTATTGCCACATGATAGGGTTAAGTCATGAGTCACTTGAATATACTTAACCAATTTGACACGACGATTTGATAGGGTTAAGTCATGATCCGCTTGAACACACTTAACCAACTTGATACATGATTTGGTAGGGTTAAGTCACGAATTTGAATGACAACACTTAACCCATTAGAAACCCTAGTTACGCGGTCCTTTTCAGCAGTAACCCACTTATATGTATCACGATACCCTGGGACTAGGCAGGGTGGGGCACGATTACTGGGCTGATTGTAAGCGACCAGAACGACGGCTGAGTAGGTGTGCCATTGTAGGTTCAGGCGGACTATGGTCGTGCACGTAGTCCGGAGTTGAAAAAGCAGGCATTGGACGCCAGTAGGTTTACACTGTGCATGCTTGATTCGTGTTGATGGTTGACACCCTAGGGCTTGATACACCCTATGGTGGACCTAGCACAGGTGACTACATTTCGTGATTGGGTCGTATGACACAGACACATGACAAGCTAGAACTTGTAGCGAGTCGATCGATTAGTAGATCGTACTGTAGGACCCCGTAAAGGGTCATTTCATTATATTGGGCCAAGGGATCAGTACATGATTAATACTTGACATGGATTAGAATACTAGCACAATTGGTGCAGCGAATCTTGAATATGCGATGCTAGACTTGATTTATCTTGTTATCTTAGTTATCATGCCAGACTTATCATCATCCTTATGTTTATTCTCCGTTTATTCATGTCTTATTAACTTTACTAGTTTTTATACTGAAAGTCACTAGGGCTTACCAGTCTTTATGACTGATCCTTTTTCTTTCGTTCCTCCCCCCCTCCCAGGTTCTCAGGGAGGAAACTCTAGCTCTTAGCTTGGATTTAGCTTTCTTTCTGTCAGCTCATGTACGGTTTGGTCTTGGGCTATGCTATGGCTGCACTTCTGCTATTTTCGGGGAATAATTTACTTTTGTTATCTTAAGTTTATGCTTCTTTATCTAGAACTTGATGTAAAGGAATAATGACAATTTGTACTTTGGATATATATAAGGTTTTGACTCTTTTCTTGAAAGTAATGAGATTTGGTTTTTAATTTCTACTGTTGCTTTATTTATGTTCTGTCTTATGATATCTCTGTGCATGTTTAACTAGATAATGCTCCACCAAAACTAGTGCATTCCCTTTGAGAGTGACCCTAGCGGAGGTGGGGTGTTACATTTGGTATCAGAGCAGAAGGTTACCAGACTGGGCAAAAGTTTCAAAAACCTTCTGAAACTATTTTCAAAACCATTTATAAAGAAACATTTTTCAAGAAAAAATTTATTTTTAAGAAAATGTTGTTCCCCAAAAGCCATTAGCACTTTCCTTTGTTTCCTCGTTTGAATCTTTTTCTTTTCGTTTTTCAGCATGTTTGACCTTAACCTCCCTGAGGGAGTACCCGTACCTGGATGGTTCCGAAGGTACTTAGAAGCTAGGGCCAACGGCGCGGGCCCGGCAGACATCCCTCCTCCTCCTCCTCCTCCCCCAATGGTCGCGATTCCTCCTCCTCCTGGTAATGCCTTTGCCAAAATATGCAAAGACTTTAAAGCAATGGACGGCAAGAACTTCGTTGGAACTGAAACCTTCTTTGAGGCACGAAACTGGCTAAAGGAGACTGAAGACTTATTTGTTATCTTCGATGTGGAGGATCATAGGAAAGTTCAGTTGGCAGCATGGTTGTTGAAAGAGGAAGCTGCATTTTGGTGGGAAGTCACCAACGCTACCAAGCCAGTTGAGACTTGGGCAGACTTTAGAGAGAGGTTTGGGCTTAAATTCTTATCGTCAGCAGAAGAGAACCTTCAGATGGAGAGGTTCCTAGCACTCAAGCAAGGGGACATGTCTGTTAGGGAGTACGTGAATAGGTTTAATCAGCTTGCTCGGTTCGGTTTGGACTTGGTCAATACGGCCCAGAAGAAGGATGTACGCTTTGCTCGAGGATTGAACGAGCCACTACATAGTTTGGCCATAACTCATATACCCATGGGGGCGACCTTTGAAAGCTTGGTGGATATGGCCCTACTTCATGAGGAAGACAAGAATAGCAAGAAGGAGGTTAAGCCTAATGAGACTCAGAATAAGAAGGTTGACTTCAAGAAGGGAGGCAACAAGAACAACAACAATGCTAACAAACCACGTGAGACAAGGAAGTGCAACTTTTGTGGTATTACGGGACATCTAGCTAAAGACTGTAGAAGGAAGAAGAGAAAGTTGGGTGAATGCTTTCATTGAGGAAAAACTGGACACTTCAATAAGGATTGCCCTAAGAAGCAAGGACAAGGGCAAGGGCAGACCCAGCGAACAGGACCTTCTGGAGGGCAGTTGCATGCTCTCAACACCACTCCAGCTCTTGACCGAGATAGTAATATTTCTGTAGAAAGCCTTGTTTACATTTCTGAATTTCCTGTTCGAACCTTATTTGACTCTGGCGCATCGCATACTTTTATTTCTTCGGATATTGTTGAAAATCTGCACCTAAATACTAGTCTTGTTGAGGATCCCGTTAGTGTTTCAAATCCAATTGGGGGCTCCGCTCATTTATCTATGATTTGTGTGGATTTGAGGATTTCTATCTTAAGCGTAGAATTCACGTGTAATGTTTATGTTCTCGGATTTATGGGGTACGGTTTGATCCTAGGTATGGATTGGCTGTCCAATTATGGAGCCATTCTTGATTGTGAACGAAGGGTAGTGAGGCTCATGACTCACCTTGGTAATTCCCTTGAAATTTCTTATAACCCGAAGGGTCCGGTCATGTGGTGTTATCTAGAATCTCTTGACTCATCCATCGACAATTTGCAATCTGTAAGAGTGGTCCGAGAATATCCAGATGTCTTTGATGAGGTGAAGGGGTTACCCCCTAAACGCGAGATAGACTTCCGAATTTATCTTGTTGATAATGCCAAGCCAGTTTCATTGCCCGTTAGGCACATGGCCCCGCGAGAAAGAAGAGAGCTTAGTAAACAAGTTAAGGAGTTGCTTGAGAAAAATTTCATAAGACGAAGCATTTCTGAATGGGGTGCTCCGGTGGTATTCGCTACTAAGGCGGATGGTTCGCTTCGTCTGTGCGTAGATTATCGTGAGTTAAACAAGCTGACGAAGAAGAATAGGCACCCACTGCCAAGAATCAATGATTTGTTTGACCAGCTTGTGGGAGCATCTGTTTTCTTTCAACTCGATCTAGCCACAGGATTCCATCAGCTTAGAGTGGCTGAGGATAGCATTGACAAAACTGCGTTTAGGACTCCAGATGGGTTCTTCGAATGGCTCGTCATGCCGTTTGGGTTAATGAATGCACCCGCGTACTTTGTAGATTTGATGAGTAGGGTGCTACGGGAGTTCCTTAACAAGTTTGTGGTGGTTTTTGTGGACGATATTTTGATCTTCTCGAAAGATGAAGAAGAGCATGTTAGGCATCTCAAGGAAGTCATGGATACGCTTAGAGCACACCAGTTAAAGGCTAAGTTCTCCAAATGCCATTTTTGGAGGAAGGAAGTTCGGTTTCTTGGACATGTAGTTTCTAAGCAAGGCATAGCCGTGGACCCCGCAAAGGTAATTACGGTGCAAGACTGGAAAATTCCTAAGAATGCAACGGAGGTGAGAAGCTTTCTCGGTTTGGCGGGCTACTACAGGAAGTTCATTAAGGACTTCGCTAAGATTTCAGCCCCTCTTACTAAGTTAACAAAGAAGAACCGAGCTTTTTCATGGGACATAGAGTGTGACGTTGCTTTTCAAAGGCTTAAGAAAGCCCTTACTTCAGCTCCAGTTTTGGCATTACCCGACGGAGGCAAGACGTTTACGGTGTACACAGATGCGTACGGCACGGGATAAGGCGTTGTCCTAATGCAAGATGGAAGAGTGATATGCTACGGGGGCAGACAACTTAAAGTTCATGAGAAAAACTATCCCACACATGACTTGGAGTTGGTCGCGATTGTTTTTGCACTTAAATCTTGGCGCCATTATCTTCTAGGGGAGAGGTTCGAGCTGTATACCGACCAAAAATCGCTTAAATACCTCTTCTCACATAAAGATTTGAATTTGAGACAATAGCGGTGGATGGAATTCTTGGCATCATATGACTTCGATATAGCTTATACCCCTGGCAAGGGTAACGTGGTGGCGGACGCGCTAAGTAGAAAAAAGTTGACTTTGAGCCCCTTGTTTGTTGAAAGGAAAAGCCTTGAGTTTATAACAACCTTTGATTTTACACCTGCTGTTGAGTCATTGGCTGCTACGCTAGCATCTCTTGAGTTAAGACCTACACTCCTAGATCAAGTAGGGACTTCACAGAAGGAAGACCCACAGATAGTCGAAATCATGGACAAGCTGATTAGTGGTGAGACGTCAAGTCACCTCGGTAGGTATGCCATAGATGACAAGGGATGGCTAAGGCGTGATGGAAGGCTATGTGTCCCACAAGTGGGAAACTTAGTAAGGAAAGTCCTCGAGGAGGCGCATCACTCGAAGATGACCATGCATCCCGGAGGGGATAAGATGTACAGGGATATGAAACGCAATTTCTTTTGGCCTGGAATGAAAAAGGACGTGGCAGAGTTTATTTCGAAATGCATGGTGTGCCAACAAGTAAAGGCCGAGTCGAAGAAGTCCGGTAGGCTATTACATCCTTTGGAGGTTCCGCAATGGAAATGGGAGAGTATCTCGATGGATTTCGTGGATGGACTGCCTAGGTCAAGGAAGGGAAATACTAGCATATGGGTCATAGTTGATAGACCCACGAAAAGTGCTCACTTCATTCCGGTGAAAAGCAAGAGGACCGCATCATGGCTAGCATCTATTTACCTTCGAGAGATAGTACGGTTGCACGGGGTTCCTTCTAGTATAGTTAGTGATCGTGACCCGATTTTCACTAGCCAGTTTTGGAATAGTCTACAAGAAGTAATGGGTACACGACTAAGTTTAAGCACGGCCTATCACCCACAGACGGATGGACAAACTGAAAGGGTAAATAAGGTACTAGATGATCTTTTGAGGCTATGCATTCTTGACTTTGGTGGTACTTGGGAAGACCATCTTCCTCTCGTGGAGTTTGCATATAATAATAGTTACCAAGCTAGCATCGGAATGGCACCATTCGAAGCCCTGTATGGAAGACCGTGCAAGTCGCCAACTTGTTGGTGGGAGACGACAGACAGCTTATACTTGGGCCAGACATGATAAGGGACACTTCTGAGAAGATTGAGTTGATACGAAGACGGATGAAAACGACCCAAGATAGACAGAAATCTTATGCCGACAAGAGAATGACAGACCTAGAGTTCGAAGTCAGAGATAGTCTTTATAAAAGTTTCTCCTTTACGCAATGTGGTTCGTTTTGGAGCGGTTGGAAAGCTAGCACCAAGGTTCGTAGGACCATTCCCTATCACTGAGAGGATTGGGCAGATGGCCTATAAGGTAGACTTACACGAGAAGCTGACTGAAGTACACAATGTCTTTTACGTCTCGCATCTTCGAAAGTGCTTACATGAGTCGGTCGAAGTGGTTGAGCCAAGCATCCTTAAAGGCGTAGAAGTGGAAAAAGAAGCAACATTGAGACGAGTTCCGATTCGTATCTTAGAAACGGAGATCAAGAAGCTTAGGAATCGAGAAGTCAAGCTAGTTAAAGTACAGTGGAGTGAAGCCCAAGAAGACGCAACTTGGGAAACCGAAGAGAAGATACGCGCGCTTTACCCATTTCTTTTTTAGGGTACATTCTCGATCTCTTTTCCTATAAACTTGAAAACCTTTCGTATCATGCTTCTACTACCTATGTTTGCCTTGTTATCTTCTCGATCTTATCTTGAGAACCTTAGGTAGAACCATATGGATGTAAACATGTGATTGAAACATGTTATGGTTGATGTTTGCAAATGGTTGCAAGTGTTTGCTAGTGGATGCATGACACACATTAGGCACTAGATCGGCTCAGTCACATTTTCATGTTGCATATGCATGAGTGCTTATACTTATACATGGATGAAACTTGTTATGCTATCACTTGGATGTTGCATATGAATGAATGTTATGTGCACTCATGTAGAGATTATAAATTACGTTAAGGATTTGCATACATGTTGGACTCATTACACTAACATATCTCGCATTAAGGAGGTTTACTGAATCAGTAACCGTCTGATCTTTTGCATTAGATAAGTACATATACACTCATTTTCTGCATATGTTCATACAGCACTAGAAATCTTTTAAGGGCAATGGTTGCTTGTGGATGATGTTTTGAGTAGATGGATGATGGATGGTAGGATACGTTCTTCCTAACTTAGAGATTTCGGGGACGAAATCCTTTAAGGAGGGGAGAATGTAACAACCCGTATTTTTATAATGTGTTATAACCATAAATCAAGACAGAATTAACTTTTAAGATAAGAATCAAGGGCAACGGGTTACGCCATTACGTTCGTATCGAAATTCTACTTGGAAACGAGTCCGAGTTTTCGAAAATCGGAGTCCGTATGACCAAGTTATGACCCTTCGAAGTTTTCAGAAATTTTCAAATTCAGAACAGCTCAGAATTCGAATTCAAATTTCGAATTCAAACCCCAGAACGGACTGGGCGGGAAATTTCCCGCCCAGGACAAGGTCGACCTAGGGGTCGACTATAGTGTCGACCTGCCCAGGACCAGGTCGACCATAGAATCGACCTAGGTGTCGACCTGGTTGCCGAGCCCATTTTTGAGTCAGAATTCACTCTGATGTTTATAGACCGATTTCTATCTAAATTCGTTGACCAGACCCTATATAAACAGCCCCTAACTCTAGTCTCTCTACACAAATTCTCTCTGGCCTTATGTTGCTAAAACCCTGGTTGAAAAGTTAGAGAAAAGGGATTGCTTCTTCTCCAACAAGGCTACGCGTAGAGTATTGCTGTTTGGGGAATTTCTGTTAGACTCGAGATTCAACATCGCCTCTTTGTTTTCTAATTCTCTAACCACGATCTGTAAGCCCCAGTTACTTTTAGATCTAACTTTAAACTTAATATGGACATGTTGTAAATCGCGATTGAACCTAAGTATGATAAT